>VXAD01012707.1:209614-467840 GCA_013399195.1 Dicrurus megarhynchus | reverse complement strand
ATGTCGTGGGTTCCGACACCTGTTGCTTTTGTGGAACTAAGTGTTCTTGGGCTCTGTGGACAAGTAAGATGCTCACACCTATTAACTAAAAAAGAATAACATATCCTGATGGGGAAAAATAAAATGTTAAGTACTCTACTCTTTGGCTAAGTATTGAAGAATTACAGAGAACAGTTCAAGGCCACTGAACTCTGATTACTGCAAGACCTGACCTGTTGTGCCAAGAAATTAGCAGCACAATGATTTTATCTACCTGCTGTAATCAAGAAGTGTTTCACTACCTCTTGGATTTGGATTTTGCCTGCAATGGTACATATGTTACTTTAGATCTTCATTTGATATAAAGCCATATGTAATCAATCCCTGAATCAATGTCCATCATAGAAAATAATACCTTCAGCAAGGAATTTCTTCAGCTCTCAGCAGCATTTTGTGAGAGCTCTGTCTTTCCCATGCAAGTAATTCAAAACAATGTTACAGTTCTGTAAACTTCTGCACCTGCTAATTTTTTTTCACCATTGTTATGGTTCCAACTAGAAAAACATTTAGAGATGGGTGTCTTAGAACTTAGCCAATCACTTTAAGGGGTGGATGGCCGAAAGAACCAATTACCTTATGCCATATAATACACTTTTTTGCGAACTAACATATAAAAACCTCTAAGAAGTTATTAAATCGCTTTGGCCTCCTTTTACCCTGAGCTTGGACTTTGTGTTGTTTCTCCATCCCATGGTGAGAACAGCGACAGATTTGCTTGGGTTTTAGGGTTTTTTTGAGAAAGCAGCAGAAAGAACTCCAGTCAGCATTAGTCTGACTGGAGGTACTAGCACTAGCTCAGCTCCAACCAAGTATACACTGCTGGGTAAACTCTGCTGGCTCTGCAGACTTCTGGCAGATCTTCAGAGAAGCCACCCCTGTAGCCACCCCACTAGCAGAACCTTGCCTTATTTTAGTGTGACAATGATACTGCACTGTGTTCGACTTCCCACTTTATTCTGGGAACAAAGAGCTTTATGTAAAAGTAATTCGGATCATGTAGATTCCATCCTGTCTGGTTTTCAGGACCAGAGAGCAGTACAGCACTCAAGGCAGTACACCTTGCTTGTTTAGGGTTGTGCTTTAAGCAATAACACTTTGGAACTTGGTGGTCACCCTATGACCTGGATAATCTGCATTGATAATCTCACTGCAGATAAAGCACTGATGACTACAGTGTCATTTAATTCATGAAAATATTATGAGGTCTGAAAATATGTACAAATATGGGGTTTCTACTGATTTTGTAAATCTGGACCAAAACCATCTTTTGCTTCACCCACCTGCACCCATGGTTTAGCATTTTCTGGTAACTTAAGCATCTTCCCAAGATTCTCCTGGTCATTTAGGCATGTTGGTGGCCTGAGTGAAGCAGGGTTGGGCTCAGCACCATGGCTCTGGCCACAGCCACCTCAGGCTGCCTGGGAACAGAGCATGGCAGTAACCACTGTGCTTTGGGTCTGAGAAGGATTTAACTGCAGGAAGTGAGCTGGGCCATTCCATCTGTCTTTGGAGGCAGAGAGCAAAACACTAGCACAAACAGATCTCTAGATACTCCATTTTACTTCTTAATTCCAAACTGGGCTAAGACAACATGCAGAAATAAATATATCTCTCTAGACATCTCTGTTCTTTTTTAGCATGAGAAGTGCACAGATCTGTAGAAAACAATGAGCACACTTACAGGCACTTCTTTATCGCAGTTTCCTTTCAGCACTCCAGGAGTTTTGGCCAAAGACATCATCCTTTTATGATTCCCTGACTCCTCTTTCCTATAAATGCTTTCCTTTCCATTGAATCATGTCTTTCACTGCCTCCCTTTGTTGTAGATTACTTTACTTTGATTTTGGCTAGTCCTGCATTTACAAGAGATTATTTTGCTATGAAAATATACGATAAACTTCCTGTCTCTCCTTTAAAACTTTCTGACCTTCTCTTTGAGTCTCTCAAAATTATATCTGTGATTATTCTTTTGTTCAGCCTTTGGGGATTTTCTGCTCTCAACTTTTTTTTTTTTCAGCAAAAATTTGGAATTACTGGTTCTCCTAGGCTAGTTCAAGAGAGTCTTATCAAAATTAGATGTCAGCAATCTAAATATTATCCTGTTCTTCAAGGCCTCTAATATAGCAATGACAGTAACTGGCTGGTTCCACTCTGAAGTAAATTCATAGCCAAAACCAGAAGTAATGCATTGTGTTACTTCCTGTAAAAAGCAAACACTGTCTTTTGTTGTATTTGATATATTTATGATATCCCCAAATAATCAGTTTATTCACAGTAGGTGGAAAATGAGGCATGACATTATGGGATGAAATGATAATCTTTTTCAAGGGAAAG
The DNA here is from genome assembly GCA_013399195.1 of Dicrurus megarhynchus. Classification (NCBI taxonomy): domain Eukaryota; kingdom Metazoa; phylum Chordata; class Aves; order Passeriformes; family Dicruridae; genus Dicrurus; species Dicrurus megarhynchus. Next base: position 465,467 of record VXAD01012707.1, on the reverse strand, counting down.
AGTCTGAATATTTATAAGAATATTTATAAGAAAACTAAGAATAGTTTAGAATGTTTTCAGAGCTCTCCAAGTCTCCATAAAGATCTGATCACTGCAGTCACTGAAGCCTAGAGAGCAATTCAGGTGGGCCAGTACTACAGGGTGAGTTGGATTCCTCTTTCCTCTCCATTGCCTATACTGACTATATCCCCTTGTCTACAACTGCTTGTAGCTCATATAGAAAACCATTCTAGGAACAGATAAGTTTAAGGATCTGAGTTACTCACCTGTGCTAAACTGTCTGGTACATGTTGAGATTGCAGGGGCTGCTCCAAGAGATGTGAGATTTGTGCAGGTCTTGTGCCACATCTGTCAGCTCCCCCTCAGAAATGCGTTAGAGCAGGTCAAAAGGACTCCTATCTTTATGCAACCGAAATATGAGCAGTCGCACACTGGAATCTGGAAAGAAATATCACCAATTCCTCTGACTAGTCAAGCACTTAATTCTGACGAAATGAAGGATACAAAATTCACATCTATTTCCTATTTCTGCTTGTCCTAGAGTTAGTACAGATTTCTGTTTTATTGAAGGCATGCCTGGATAACAAATTAACGTTTGCTAAATTTTTTCAAGACCTTCCTAGGAAAGAAGCAAAGCAAGGTTGATATGGCTGATTGAGAGGAACTGATGGAGCAAGGCTTTCTGTCTGTTGTTTTCCTACCCTGCCAGCTTTTCCAGGCATAACACCATCCCATTTAGATTCTCTCACCTTTTTGGCTAAATGCATGTAAAGTAAGGATAATGAGTTAGTTCTGCCCTCCCATTGGCCTGCTTGCCTCTCCAGGGCCAGTAGTATCACATTTTTGCCATTCAAGAGAGGAAAGATAGAAGCCATCTGGTGCTTTGTTACTTGAGGACTGATCATCTGAGAAGTCCCTTAAGTGGGATAACATGGAAGTGGGGACCAATACAAGTGTAAGGTAGAGCAGAACGTGACATTTTGCTTAGAAGAAAAGGCATCAAGACAGTGTAGGATCAGCTTTACCTATTCATTTCTTACATTTGTAGCTTACTCCTTCTGCTGAAAATTTGGTTTTAGTTATTTGTGCAGTGAAAGAAATGCCTTTAATTTATGAGTAGAAAATCTTATAATTATGTAATGCTGTGCTAAATATGTGAGAAGTCTTTTAGCTCCTGAAAGGTGTTGGGACAACTGGGAAGAGGGGATACAACACTCAAAGATTCATCATAATCTTTCAATCCAATCATTCCTGCACTTGCTTTTGCTTTGGTTCAATTTTTGTTCATCAAATTGGAAATTGTCAGGAGAGCAATTAATGTTGTGTCTCTAAATCTTTATGTGTGACGAAAGGAAATCAGTCATCTGTATTGCCAGTCCTGGGGGAAGGGAGAGGAAAATCCAGAGAGAATCTAAATTCTCTTAAACTGCTATAGCAAAGGCTGTTGGATCAGTTAGTGTGACCGGAGTGAATGTGCAGCAGGCCCTCCTGGCAGAGCACCGCTCTCAGTGTGGGGCTGGGCTGCAGTGGTGCAGTGCTGCTCTTGGAAAACAGGACTCATCCTGCCTGCTGTACCACTATGGAATTGCTTTACCAGGACAGAATCCCAGCTGTCTAACTGGACGTGTCGTGCTCTTTTTGTTTTTCTCTTAACACCAAGCACTACTTCTTTGACTGGAAAGGTCCCTGCTACAGTCATTATTGCTTTCCTTCTGATGCCATGCTGCATTTAACATTTCTTTAATATGGATGGAATTTTACTTGCAGAACACTGCTTATATAATGTGTACCACTGCACCCAGTTTAGTGTTTGGAAGCGATTACAGTTTCTTAAGAGGTGCACTGTAACAGTGCATGGAATGCCTGGTTTGGCTCTCAGCACTGTACTGCAACTCATTTATCACTTCATCTGCCTGAAGTTTCAGTCATTCCACTTACACACCACTCTCATACATTCTCAGCAATGCCCTTGCTTTCACCTACATGTTTCTATTAAAGTCAGTAGCAGAGCTGATAAGAATGTCATTGAAATACTTTTTTCTTTGGAAACTGCTGATTTAAATAAATAATACTTTTTCATAAAATACTTGTAAAAACTGGCATGTTATTTTGGTAGAAATTCTTTCAATTTTCTCCTCAGACATCCCTACTAATTTTAATTTAATCACTTTTTTATGACTATGTTGCTCAGTGGTATCTGTTGTTTGCGGGGGGGAGGTTAGTGAAACTAGTAAATCCTTTCAGTTTTGTTAACAAAAAGAATATTTTTAAACTCTTTTTCACAAAGAAACGAGCTCCAAATATTGAATTCTCACCTATCTGGCTTCAGGAACTGGACATAATTGGATGCTGGTTATGCTGGTCCAAACTCTAGACTAATCAGACTAGGTTTTTGCATAAGGTGGAAACATAGGAACACTTGGACATCCAGCTTCAATCTGGATCTAGATTTTTTAAAAAATTAAATAATACATAGAGGCAAATGATTTAAATTTCTGGGGTTTCAAATTCAATTTCAATTAAATTCAAAGAGTTTACATCTTGAGTCACCCATGATTTAGCATAACAACCACTTCATTTTTGAGTGATCCTTAATTCTCCTGTGAATTTGCAAAGTGAAAACCAAGCTCTTTATAATTATTGTTGTCATTATTAGTAATGTAATAATTAAATATATAATAATGCATGTTACATTATAATAGTTATATAATAATAATAATCTATTCATTTATATGGTAGAATTGCACAGAAACACCGGTCACTCTGAGGTCCAAGTAAAGGAACAGAGGAAAGGTGCAAGGAAATATATACCATTTTTCTAGGTATTGGCAAATGCTGTTATCAGCAAATAATTCTCAGCATCAATTCTCCCCAACCTATTTAGTATTAGTAGTTTGGTTTCTCACAAACATTAAGAAATATGAAATATAAAATAAAAAATAATATTTATAATGTACATTATGTGCCTTGTGACCTGGCATTTTACATATTTAATTCTGCTTTAAGAAACTTACACGTAAAAGAGTATTATTTAACCTTCAGGTACAATGATAATAATTCTTTTTTTTTCCTTGTGGGTTATGCTCAAGGTTTTGGGGTTTTTTTCTGTTTGTTGGGTTTTATTTTTTATCTCATTTGTTTTGTTTTGGGGGGTTGTTTGTTTTATTTTTAATTTCTGAGCAAGAAAAATCATGCAGGTAGTTTTCTGTTCATGGCACATGGTAGCTTTTATTTTCCTGGATTGAAACACATTGGCTTTAGTCTTGAACCTATTTAACTGCATAAACAATACACAAATGATGCCATACAAAAGAATGTGGAGCATGAAGACTTGTCTAGTAGGCATCTCTGAAATAACATATGTCCTAAAAGTCAGCTTGCCATCACTGGGGAAATGGTGACATGTCTGAGGCAGTGCTGCTGACATTGCATGAGGTTAATGAAAGACAGTGCCAAAATGCCAGCACTTACCTTGTCACCGCCAAAGAGCTACAATTAAATTGCCCCTTAAAGAACTGACAAGTGACGAAAGGGGTTTCAGTGAAGGTCATGAGTATCTAAGATTTCTATTCCTTTGAGCACTGCTGTAATTTCTGATTTGCCACAAAGAAATCACAAGACAAATATCCTCTATTACCCAGCAGTCTTCCCACAGAATTATTAAATTACTGGGGCACAGTTAGTATTAAACCTGCAATATTAAGACATATTGTATGGCACCACAAGTTTACACACTCAAACTGTTCTGTGTCCTAAGTTATATTTCTTTCTTGGCCAGCAGTATCCATAAAAAGGGGAGAAAGTCCTCCAGAATGTATTAGACTTTTTTTTTTTTGAAAGAGCACAGAAGAATTTTTTCTCATGAGAAAGACATGATTTGTATCGGCCATATGAAGGGAGGATGGGTACCATCTAACAAAGGTTTGTCTGTGCATCCACTGAAAACAGAGGGTGGAATGAATGTACCTCTTGTGCTGATATTAATATGAGCAAAATATTTCAGTCTTTTTTTCTTTCATTAATCAGGCAAAAATCCTATCAACAGAGGTCACAGAATCTGGTTTCCAGGGTTTAAATGGACATTTTCATATGAATCTCATTTCTTAAAGCCCTTATCTTTTTGACAGCATGGCAAAGGTAAAACACATTCCTAAAGTGTGAGTCAAACTGTATTTACATATTTACATTTCAGATAAATGAGTGAAAATATTTATAATAATTGTATCAAGTGTAGGAGTCCTTGCAATACTGAAAATTTGTTTTATTAATTTGAGGGAAAGGTAATTTTATTTATGTTTTTAGATGTTAATTGGGAGAAGACTTTGGAATTAAATAATAACATAAACTCAAAATGGAAATACAGAAGAAATGAAGATAGTATTAATCAAGATGGCAAAATAAATATTTCTGTCTGAGCTTTGAAAGTAATATTTGTAGGGGGTCTATAAAATGGAGAAAAGTGGTTTTTGTCCCCTCAGATTGCAGAGGTTACAGAAAACTGATGTGTCCATACAAAAGCAGTGGGTGGAATGAGGAGGTGGAGAAAAGCCACTGCCTGATGAGTGACATAATCAGAGAAGAAGGCAAAACAAGTTTAACAGAGAAGAGCTAGTCCATGGCAAGCTCTGAAGTGGGAAGAACAGCTTTGTATTTTCCACAGGGCCCCAAAGGAACACTGAGCATGGTGAGCTTAAATGCTGAATTTCCTGAAACTGAAGCACTCTGCTTTAGGAGCAGAATGTACATTTATTAATTTTAGTGATGATACTCTGAAATACTGGGCGTTCTTCTGCCTGGTCTTAGGGTCCTGCAGTAGCCTTGCAATTAGAGACCATGGTGCAACTGCTATTGAAGGTCCAAATGCCCGTTAAGGTGGAAGCTGCACTATGATTTCAATCTAAAGAAAGGTGTAATATTCTTTTTATTCAGACCAGACTAGTGTTTGCAGCATTTCTACATAAATTGGAAGTCTCTCCTTCCCATAACGAAAATTCCTCCTTTTTTTTGTTTTTATTTGTTCAGAGCCTTTAAATGCTAAAGAGCTAAGAAGTTTCTCGATCAAAGATTTCAACTTAAGACATCCCACTTTTGGAGGACTGCTCCCACCTTTGATTTATAAAGCCAAGCTGTCACAGCATCATGGAATAATTTAGGTTGGAAGAGATTTCTGGATGACATCTCAGGATGTTCCACATCCTGCTATAAATAGGGATAGTTTTATTCATGTTGCTCAGGATTTTTCCACCTGGGTTTTTAGTATCTTTGACTGTTGGTCTGCTTGAGAATAGGAAGGCTCTGCAGAGGGATCTGAACAGGCTGGATCGATGGGCTGAGGCCAAAGGTATGCTGTTCAACAAGGCCAGGTGACAGGGTCCTGCCCTTGGCTCACAACCCCTTGCAATGACAGGCTTGGGCAGAACGGCTGGAAAGCTGCCCCAGGGGGCCCAGAAAAGGACCTGGGGGTGCTAGTCAACAGCTGGCTGAACATGAGCCAGTGTGAGCCCTGGTGACCAAGAAGGCCAATGGCATCCTGGCCTGTATCAGCAATAGTGTGGCCAGCAGCACCAGGGCAGTGATTGTCCCCTTGTACTTGGCACTCGGGTCCTGTGTCCAGATTTGGTCCCTTCATTACAAGGAAGACATTGAGAGGCTGGAGTGTGTCCAGAGAAGGGCAACAGAGCTGGTGAAAGGTCTAGAGAGTAAGTTCTGCAAGGCACAGCTGGGGAAGCTGTGGTTGTTTAGCCTGGTGAAAAAGGAAGCTCAGGGGAGACCTTGTAACTCTCTACAACTGCCTGAAAGGAGGCTTTATTCAGGTGGGTGTCTGCCTCTTCTCCCAGGCAACCAGTGACAGGACAGAGCCTCAGTCTGTGCCAGAGGAGGTTCAGGTTGGACATCAGAAAGAATTTCATCACTGAAAGTGTTGTCAAGCATTGGAGAGGGCTACCCAAGGAAATGGTGATATCACCATACTTGAACGTGATCAAAAAACTTCTCAATGTGACAGCGCTATGGTTTAGTTGACAAGGTGGTGTTTGATCAAAGGTTAGGTGGACTGGAGGATCTTGGAGATCTTTTCCAACCTTACTGATTCTATAATTCTATGATTCTATTCGGCAATTTCTCTTGGTAATTTGTTCCAGTATTTTACTCAATTGTCCTGAAGGGTTTTTTCCCAATATTTAATTTTGATTTATTTGTTGCAGCTTATGTCCATTGCCCATTCTTCTATTGATGAGCACGTCTGAGAGGAGTTTGGATCCATCTCTTCTTAGGACAGCCCTCTCTTAAGCACATGTGCAGACATTGACATCCACACAGTATTTGTGTTGTACCTCTCTAGGCATCTCTTGAGTTGTGTAGATTGCAAAGGTACCACTATGAGTCAATTTTGTCCTTTCAGACCACCAGCATTCATTTTGAATTCTGGTCATCTCCAAATTCTTTCACAGTATCAAAACAAGTCACTTAACCTCACTGTGAATGTAGAGGTGTAGGTGGAGGCTGCCTAGGTGAGGCACAAGATGCTGCATCGCACAAGCGTGATGGGGAAATCTGGGTACTTTCAAAAAGCTGGTGACCGGTGGCCTCCCCTGATAAATGCTGACAGAGTTGACCCAGAAGTGAGCTGAATGACTCTCTCAAAGCTAACTACTGTGAACAACATCAGCCATGACCTCAGCCATGCCCTCTGAGCCACTGCTGTAAAGGGCAGAGATTCAGCTGTGATACCACCATAGAACATTTTGAGTATAAGAGATGGGAATGTAAGAAATGATCCAGCTACTAAAAGTTAATGTTATGGACACTGTTTATCATGCCTAAAGCTAAGCTGCAATTCTGTCTTTGCTTCCCAGTCAATCAGATTACCCCACTTAGAATATACTGTCAGTCTTTCTGGGCCACCCTTGGAGTAAACTATAAGTTTGTTTTAGAGAATAATTTATTTCTTATGTCTCATATGTAGGAAAAGTGATACATATCTCCAAATTAGACTAACCTTAATTTCAGTATCTTGCTCATTAGTTTGCAATAATGAGATGTAATGAATATTTATAGAAGATTTTTATCTATACCTATTAATTTACCATAAAATGCCACTGATATCACTGCATTTTAAGTTTATAGCACAAGGCAGAATAAAATGAAAAGCTGATAAAACTTCTCTTTGCAATGTGGGGCTTAGATATTATGTCTAAAGGGTAATATGTTCTGTAAAAATGCGATGTAAAAATGTAATGTGTGTCCCTAAGTAGTTCACTGGCTACACTATTGAGAACTGAGTCACTCCATGGATGTAATCTTACTACTAATATGGTTCCTCATTTTTTGCCCTTGTATTTTAGGCATTTAGAAAACACCAAACCCCACACCTGTATTTCTGGGCTTAGTAGAAACTGAATGATCTCACTCACCGTGATTATTGTGAGACTCTCAAAAAATCTTTCACCTGAATGAAAGATCAAAGGAAAAGCTGAGATTATAACTCATGGTTTTCACCATCATCTTTGATAAAAGGTTTCAATCTCAGTCACCAATCATTATATATCAACTGCATGAGACTAGTTTGGCAGTATTCTCCCCTCTTTAGTTGCAGCTTTATATATTATTTCCTTTTTTTTTGTAGTTTCTAAAAGGAGGAGTGGCTGATTAGAAAGTTTCAATTTAATTTTCTTTTATGAAAAAATAATTGCAGAAAATTCTTTGATGTGCTCAATTTGTCTCATGAATGAGTTCCAAATGTTAAAATGTGAGTAGATGTATTCATGACATGAAAGAAAAAAATATGATCATAACACCTTGTTCTTTTTTATTTTTTCCTTTTTGTCCCCTTGGGTCTAGATAGATTTTCCTTGGGATTTCTACTGAGTGGAGATGTGAAAGCAGCTTCTGGTCTTCAGAGTTCACCAGCATTTTATATTCTGTAGCTGTGCTTTTCACATGAGGAGGTAATTCTAGTTAAATCACTTAAGCTCACCAGAATAAACACTTTGTACACTATAAATTTTTCTGAGTCTGAACACATTCACAAAACAATTCTGCATCAAAAATTGGTGTCTGATATGGTTTATTCTTGCTTGAACAAATATAATAATAATAATAATAATAATAATAATAATAATAATGGTCCTTTACTGTAAATCTAATTCAAGGATTTTATCTCTTATTACAAAAACGCATATATTACAACTGAAATGTCTAAATATAATGCTGACCATCTCCTGCTCTTCTTACATAGAAATTTTAGTCCTAACCAGGTCTCTTTGCTTTATTTTATTAATTCTCTATCTGATTAATTCTTTACTCTATTGACTGTCAACCAGTGCTAGCAGAAGAATTCAGGTTCCGTTAGACAGAATTCTGAGAAGGCAGTCCTCTTGTGAGAGCAAATGCCTTTCTCTTGGGAGCTCTGGTTACTGAAGCCAGACAGAAGGACCTGAAAAGGACCTCCTGGAGGCTAGGTCTGGAGACGGGGGCAGTGAGTGATGGTTGGCTTTTTTCCACACTGTTTGCAAAATAAAACAGCCTAGAAATCAGTTTTTCTGCATGGGCAGCTATACTCTGTCAGAATTTTAAAAAACACACTGGTTTTGTCTCTGAAGGCATAGCTACTATCAGAGCATAAAGAAATATACTTTCCCATTAAAATACCTATACCGAAGCTTTGGGTTCAGCTCAGCTTCTCAAAGTCTTAGCAAAATTTTCTGAATATTGATTTGGAATATAAATGGTTTCTCATATGTGTTGTATTTATGCCTCTTTGCTAACTGGCAGAAGCTTTCACAACAGTTTTTTTGCTCACAGAAAACATTAGGAGTGTGCCTATACCCATCTTTTCTTGCAGACTTGAGTAAAAGTATATTGAAAATGAGGATTTCCCTATCTATCCCTTGTCTTCTGTTCATCTCCTGTCTTACAAGTCTCATTTCTCAGACCAGAAAGCAGAAAAAACCTTATAATGACCAAGATAACAATCATGCAATCAAGTGGTAAGCAGTCCATAGCTCAGACACAAACAGCCTACATGCTTAACACAGGGAAATTCAGCCAATGTCTAGCTACCATAACTCAGTTTTGTTAAAATCAAAATTGTATTACCCTTCTTCTTCCTTTCTACAGTATTCTGTAATTCTTGTAATAAATCCTGACTCATACAATCTTTTCCTGCCACACTCCAGTTTCCTTATACTTGTACAACTCATGGACATCATTATTCCCTGCTATTTTTCTGATAGAAAACCAATTTAAAACAGCTCCACCTTCGTTTGGGGGTAAAGATACTCAAGACCATGTCTCATTAGGCAGAAAGGCAAGACCAGATGCCCTTACATGTCAGGGCCATACCAGCTGTTTGATTAGAGGCATGTGGCTGACACTGTGATGGACTGGAACCAGGGCAAGGACTTCTGCTTAGACCGTGATTTATTTCTGACTCTGCTGGTGCCCAAAATGATGCGCACCGGCATGCTCAAACAGCAATATTTGTTTCAAGTGAAGACATAAATAATTTAAAATTAATAACAGGATTTGTGGGGTTTGTAACCATCTTTGAGTGGTGTGTTGTGTGCTCCTTTGGAAAATGGTGTGGAGATTGGGGAAGCTTAAAGGCAGGATGTAGACATCAGCAGTAAAGAACACACTGATCATGCCCTTGAAAATTGACTGGGAGAAGCAGAAAGCTCCATGGCTGAAAGAGCATTTGGATTCATGAATAAACAGCATCCATTGAATTTTGCTGCATTCAGAAAATAAAGTTTCTTGAATTCTTGGAAGTAAATAATAGTACATGCAAGCTACCTTAACCCATGATCACTCCATGATCAATTTCTCTTCCTATTGACACTAAAGTTGCTACTCAGGATAAAACATCATAGTGGTATTATTATGAAATACCACGCTCTGTTATGAATGAAAGGGTCCCTGCCACCCCCCATAAAAACCTAACAAAACAAACCACAAAAACAACCAACAAACCAACCAACCAACCAACCAACCAGTCAAACAACCAAACAAAAAAAAGCCCACCCCAAACCCAAACAAATTAAAAAACAAACAAAAAAAGGGAAAAAAAAAAAGAAAAGCAGATGCTGAGATGAAGCACATATACTAAATGAAATGACATCTCTCTAAATAATACTTTATGTTAGACTGATGTGCTTGGGCCTAGCCTTCAAAATTGACTATCTTGAGCAATGCACTTCTTGAGCAATTTCATGCATTTTCTCAGCTAATCTCTCATCACCAATATCAAGCTTGTCATATTAATTTTAAAGGGGAGGCAAAAAAAAAAAGGGAAGGTAGTTTGCCTTTATCAATCCTGAACACGGTTGCCAGGCAACTTGACCTGACTTGGGATGGATTTGTACAGTGACCTGACTAAATACCCACAAAGCACCCAAGAATTTGTAAAGGAAATATAGCAAAGTTGATTTTTTTCTGCAATAATAAGTATTAAATTTCCTGTTTGCCTCTATAAAGAAAAATATATACAAGGTCTTATTGTTATATAAGGCAAATAATACTCTTAGTGTCAATTGAAAATGGATAATTATATAAAAGAGAAAGAATGGTCTATTTGACACTGAAAACTCTTTGACTTAACATTGTTTCAATTTAGTGTGTTAAAAATTAAATATGTAATTAATTTAGTATAACCTTCTTTTTACAAATGTGGACTGTTTCTTGGATTTAAAAATATTTCTTACACATGCTATTCCAGAAGGCTGAGTAGGAAAGATGTGTGCAGATTAAGGTAAGAAGTTTTAAAGAATAGTTTTGCCGTGCTGACTTATTTGAAATTATTTTTCTTCATTTTCCTCCATGTAACCCTTTGTATTTTCAGACTGGCATTCTAAATTAGTTACATCAGGTATATAAAATCATTGCTAATATTATTTTTTTGTTATAGTCAGAGCCTGCTTTCAACCAATTTTTAACTTTGCCAAATACTAAACATATTGATACTAGGTGAAAACAGATTATTTTTTCCTGAAATATCCGCTGAAATAGAAAAGACAAGAGGCAACAGGCAGAAACTGATGCACAGGGAGATCCACCTAAATATGAAGAACTTCTTTACTGTTGATGTGACTGAGCACTGGAACAGATTGCCCAGAGAGGCTGCGGAGTCTCCCTCACTGGAGATGTTCCAGAACTTCCTGGACACAATCCTGTGCCATGTGATCTAGGATGGCCCTGCTTGAGCAGAGGTTGGACCAGATGACCCACTGTGGTCCCTTCCAACCTGACCCATTCTGTGATTCTGAGAAAGGATCCAACCATTGTCTCATACGTCTATCATATCAACAGTGTTTGAATTTCTGTTTGTACCAAGTGCAAACAGAAGGAAGGCACTCAGCCCTTTTTCTGATAATTTCTTGTTCTGAGGCACTTGATGTTTTCTTAGTTTCCACTAAGTCATAAGAAGGCACCTCTGAAATTGTATTTCATTGTGAAGGGTACTGCACTTTTTATACTGACAGAGATGTTTCTTGCCAAGAGACACACATAACAGTTGAAAATATAGAATTTGTGAATTATTTGAAACTCAAGAGTATACTTTGCAATTCCATTAATTTATAGAGTCCTTGATAAGATTATGGTTAGTTTGTGAAACAAAACACTTTTAGAAAGCACGTTGAAGGATGCAAAATTTACCAGTCCTAAACTCAGAAATTGCCATGTAAGAGCATTCCAGACAGAAGCTTCCCCTGAGCAACTTTTACATAAGATTTTACAGGCAGAAATTTATGAAAAAATGTCTTCTACAGAAAGACATATGGAGTTCAGAATGATAATTCATGAAATGACACAAAACCAATATATGGAAATGCACATCCTGAGGAATAAAACCCAGACTTTGAAATTAGGTGAAAGTATCATAATGGGCGGTATTGTTTTGCAGTGATTCTTATTTGCGGTGTTAGCAGGCACTGGAAAACTGTGCTTGAACTGAGCGGGTGATTCTTCACTAGGGAAGACCAGTATGTTCTATAAATTTATGGATGAGACAATAGTCTTAAAAGTAACAAAATTTCTATTAATGGAAAATAATGGGAATGGGTTGGTATGCTGACTTGGTGTTACTAGATCTCAATACGACTTAGGGTTTTTTGTTTCATATTGGGTTGCTCCAGAGCAAAGCAGATAAGGATGAAGATTAAGATTAAGCACTTTAGTTGAGGGTGAATAGGTCTAATGTAAGAACTGTAACAAAGAACTGTTTAGGGTAGGCCTCAGTGGACTGTACTGAAAAGGAGCTATCAGAAAACCGATGTTCTACAGAGAAAGATTCTGGGGCCAATGCCTATTAATACTGCAGAAGTGACTAAAGCAATGCTGCAGGGAAGGCTTCACCCACTGGTTGAAGGAAAGATCATGGCCAAAATGATGGCCTACTCTTTATGTTTGATGCAATCTCATGGACCATCCTAAAAAAAACAGAGATTGACCACCTCGTGAGCTAGCAAAAGGTAAATGTAGTGAAATGTTTCAGGACAAAATTGGGAAGTCAAACTTTTGCAGACAAAGTACAAGAAAAAATTCCATTTCTAATATTGAGAGAGAGAAAAATGAAATTAAATAAAACAAAACAATCAAACAAAAAGCAAAAATTATAAAATTGGTCCTGGAAATTAAGACATTTCATAACTACAACCTACCTACAATTTTCAGCAACTTTTCAAAAAGAGCACTGGGGACCTAAATCATTTCAAGATGAAGATTAGTAAGTGTGTGCAAATGATGCACTATAGGGCATTTGATGTTCAAAATAAAATCTTAAAGATGAGACTTTCTGATATACTTGAAAAGAATTTAAAAGGAATGTAGTAAACACTCATAGCCATATATTTATCCTGAAAAAATATTTTAGTCATATTTTGAAATACCTATATACTTTAGATCTCATGTAAGAAAATGAAGAAAAGTGAATAAAATAATATTTTTCCCTCTCCCCATAAGTTGGTTTCCTTCCTCAGAAGCAGTGAGAATTAGTCACAAGACTACGTGCTGTGTGGAGTGCTCTGAAGAGCATCGTGATACTGGGAAATTCACATTTAGCTGGTGTGTCCTTCGGGGGGTCGGTGTTGAAATGATTGCCAGATGCTGAAGCAGGAAGTTTTTTCCCAAGGTCAGAGTCTTAGGACCCACTTTGTTTCCTCAATACCACGGGCTGTAGTTCATGTGTTCAATCCTATCTGATGTTCTTCTGTGATGTACTGTGAGATTTTTGAACTTTTGTCATTCACTACATAAGTTTGTAAATGTGGTGAATGCTGTTTGTCTGTTGTGGCAAAGGAAGGCAGAAAAGGAAAGTTTATTGTACAGGGACTTATATAATAATGATCTGAACTATGGGGTTTAGATAGCTTTTTTTTAAGGCACTTAGTTGATATTGCTGGATGGACATGAGTTGAGATGGGTTTATTGTCACTGTGTGAGTCACTGAGCACTGGAACAGATTGCCCAGAGAGGCTGTGGAGTCTTCCTCACTGGAGATATTCAAGAGCTGTCTGGATGCAATCCTGTGCAATGTGCTCTGGGATGGCCCTATTTAAGCAGGGAGGAGACACCTTACGCATTCTGTGATTCCCTTCCAACCTTACCCATTCTGTGATTCTGCGATTATCAAGGTGGATGTCATTCATCAAGAAATGTCTGTATACAGCATAGACAGTTTCCTGGAGTAGTTATTCCTCAACCTATTAAAAGCCTGAAAGGTTTTTAGTACTTCTTGGATTAGAGATTTCCCTTTTCCAATTTTGTCTGTGTTAAGAAGCAGAAATCATAAAGGTCAACCAAATAATTTCAGGTTCTTTGTGGAAATTATTTCTTTTCATTATTCCTGTGGAGTGTTCAATAACAATCTGGCATTTGCTTAACAAGACAACATCTTTTCTCTTCACAGGTCTTTTTTCAGAAATTAACAGTCTACAAAAGATAATGAGCTCAGTGAATCTTATTAACACAAGTTACAGCTGACTGACAAGTAAGTATATGGCTGTCATGTAATGTAATCATGGTGTTATAATTCAATTAACTATTGATTTCAGTAACCCATATTATATTCTAACTGCTGCAGAAAAAAAACATTCAATATTTGTAGAGTTTTATGATTAATATAAATTATATCAATCCCAGACATTATTGACCTCAGATACTATAGAAATGTATGCATTTTATGTTTAATAGAAGTGCTGTTTGTTTTCATGTATTACTATGCATTACTATTCATGTATTGGCTATGAGCTGTACTGAAGTGTCTTCTACTCAATCAAACTGATTTTACTTGGAAATAAAGTGGGGACTATTTGCTATTTATTTAACACCTATGTAGATCTGATGCTTTATCATTTGGCACTTGTGCAGTCATTTGTACCTATGCAAAATGAATATAAAACAGGCATGAAGCCTTATTTTCCAGACCATTGATTTATCTACCCCTTTGGACTAGAGTAGATGACTGCACAAATGGCAAAGTGTGCTGCTCTCAGGCATGAAGAGTCATGAGTCCAATTACAAATGTTAGGCTGAATTGCCAGATGCACTACTTCTTCAATGAGTCTCAGGCCACCCTAATACTTCTTTTAAACCAGGGGCTTGGGAAGGGGAAGCTGAGAGAGAATTTCTCCCATTTTCTCAGCTATGGCTTCATTAATTTCTCATTGATGGTAGTAGTCAAGCAGTCAGACTGGTGGAGCCATTGGTGCTTTGCTCCCCCCAGTCTTGCCCACAGCTGTTTTAACAAGGAGAACAGAAAGGTAGATAAAGCTGTGTTTAGTTTTTTCCATCAGAGGTAGGCAGTATAATAGATTTGATTCAGTCTGAGGAGAGAAATAAAGAAACAGCTCGGCCACTACATACTCCTTGCACCCTGGCCTAACATTTTAAAAAGAAACAGTAGCTGTTGCTTATTATATGATGGTTCTTGATCTCATATTAGCAATTGCTTATTTTCAAAAATATCTACTATAATGATTACTTTAAGGCCCTAATCAACAACATTTCTCTACTGAGTTTCCTAATTATGTTTAGGCAGGAGGAGTGAGTTGAGGATGCAGCCATAAGAAGGTGTAAATATACTGATTATTTTCACTTGATTAGATCAACCCACTCTATTTAAAGCAAAAAAAGTCTGGTGTGCAGGTAGGTCTTCAAGAACCATGTCATTTTGAACTTGTGTGCCAGAAGTCCAATTTCAGATTTAGGTGCTTGATTCTTAGTTTTTGGATGTGGTCCATCAAGTTAGTTCTTGCACCAGTGAGTGTAGTCACCAGGGCTCTCCTACAGCAGTCTTCCTGACTGCTGGTGTTTGTACTATGCCAGGGGCAAAAGATTTCAGACCCACTTCTTATGTTGCAAAGGATATACTTTCTTAAAAGTTACTGATGCCTTTCTTGACTTGCTTGGATTTCAGCTCATGCTGCATTCAAATTAACTGTATGTATTTTATTTTAGAATGTATTTTTCTAATAGTATGAAAATCCTGTACTCTTAACCTGGTTACATCAGAAGCTTCAAAACCTCAGGGTCTTTTACTTGACAGATTTATCAATTTACTTAAATGACTGTGGCTTGCCACTTTGACTATATACCAGTTATACTAATAGCCTGAAAAGTCCAGCAAATAATATAAGTAATTCAAGGCAAGAGCCTTTTATGACTATACCACATAATTTACATGTGCAGAATATTATATTAAAATGACTTACTAAAAAGAAAAGCCATTGCAGAGAATTACTTTTTAATGTCATTTTTTACCTCATTTCTTGTTCCAATATGGCCCAGGCAATTTTCTTTGTCTCTGGCACTGCCACAAGACACAGGCGGCGAGTTAAATGTAATAAGCAGTCTGCCTACTTTTGGGAAAGTAATGCATTATCTCATTCTCACAAATGGGCACCTATCACCAGCCCCTGTGTATAACCATTTTAATATATGTGCCATCTTGGCTGAAGAATGCTTCTCATATGTAGTCTTAACAGAAGCAGTTCTTCAGCATGACTCAATTTTGCTCTTTTCTGAATTCTTTTCTAAGGGGTCTATCCCTATAACAGATGAAAGCAGTACAGGTAGGGAAGCCTTCTACAGCTTTCATTTTGCTAGTGTGACTGACACTGAAGAATTGGTGGCAGGGACATCTGTTATGTCCCATAAAAGTCCTCATGGGATGCCTGCTAACCATGTTGACAGATTGCTAGACCGTGAAGTCATTTTGCTGCAAGTTTGTTCCCTAAGATACATATATAAAAGGAGGTAGGACATGTCTGTAGCTTTTACTGTTTTACTGCAAGTTGCTTGTAGAGCTTTTTGTTGATATTGTCTGTGGAGGGCTGTGATTCTTTGGTGGAAGAAAAGTGAGTAAGAAAAGGACACATTTTGCCATTCACAAGATGGCATGTTTTCTTTATCTTTGTTTACTCAGATTTTTGAGTAATAATGAAATATATACATCTTCATTCAGTTGTTAATTTTATTTAATATATCACTCCAACAACAATTAAAATAACATTATAGAGTGTAAATAAATACAAAAGCTGCTTTTTTTAACAGTAGAGTGTAGAAATATCCTCCCACCTCATGTGATGGCCCTACAACATTGTCAGCCTGCGGTCAGTCAAAACCAATGTTATTACAGAGATAGTCAAACCTTGTTGAAAGTAAATTCTATTTAAGGTATTAATAATGACACAGAATCAACAAAATTATAATATAGGAAAAATCTCTGATGAAATGCAGCTCTCTAATTCTTGATATACCTTGATTTTATGTGTCCCTAAGTTAATTAAAAAACTGAAAATCTCACTGCTGGTTGCTGAGAGCTGTAGTCTCAAAGATGGCCAGGCATTGCAACAGCCCTCACTCACCGAATCACGTCTGCTGCTTCAGTTACTACCCAGGCTCTCAGCACAATCTGGATGCTTCTGAAGGGGATCTTCATGTCCCAGTTCACTGAAAAGGGACCTGAGTTAATAGGAATGGAGAAGCAAAGGAGTAAAGTTTATATTGGCAGGCAGGACATGCTTATGGCCAAGCCAGCAAGATGAGCAGGCAGCCCTGTGTCTTGCCTTGAACCATATTGACTTGACCTGTTTGCAGACAGCTTCAAGCCCATGAGCTTGGATTTCCCTACACTAGAAAAGCAGATGTGGATCTTTTTCAGTCTTCAGCACGTCTCTGTGTGGGAACATTCAAGGTCAGGAGTGCATTGTCCAGGATGCAACACAATTTTGTACACAGACAGAAGTACAGGTCCTTGAAGCATGATTTTGGGAGACACCCAAGGCATTCCTGCTCTTGTGTGGATTTGCCTAAATCTTAATAGGTTGATGTTTAACATCCTTAACTAAGAATACAGAATGGAGACATGAAAATGCAATAAAAACAAAAATACAAGCGAGAAAAAAAAAAAGAGAAAATAAATAAAAGAAGGAACGATGTGTCTTTTTGTTCTCTCTAACACAAAAGTAACCTCCAAATTTACGTGTCTTCTCAGGCAGGTTTTATTTGCAAGAGAATCACCTCAAACCTTTTGGCACAGAAGGCAAATTCTGTGAGACCATGACTTAACTAAACCTGATAAAACTGGTATTTCAGTGGAGCTTCCATGGGGGACTGCCCTTTGTATGTGGTGGCCCTGCAAAGCTTGTTCCTCAGCAACATGTGGCACAGCCATGCAAAAGATGTGGCCACATGTTAGGATGCCACTTCGTGGGGATGGAGTCCCTGCAAGGAAATATTTCTGCTCCCTGCATCTCTCATTCTGGGCAAGTGTTCTCCTGTAGGTAAAAGTCCCGGCTATAAAGATTCACAGTTTCTTCTACTGACAAATCCTTTCAAGGTACCATGGTATTTTGTGAGTTATCAGGTTCTGCTGCCTGGGAAAGAAAAAGGTCAAGATTTGAATGCTGATATTAAAATAATTGGAGCTAAACAACTGCTTGCCTGAATGTGCCATGTTGTGGGCATACTATTCCAAAGAGGCTAAGAAACGTAAGAGAGCAGCCCCAGGCAGTGCTGCAAGGGGCACATATGTTATTGCAGAGATTTAAAAAACAAAGCTGACAAGCAGACTTGCCTGAATTGGTTGGATTGGTGCTCGCTCAGAGTTGTCACTAATTCAATGCAGATTGCCTGTGTAATATGAGTGCTTAATTTCAAAAGAAACAGGGTGGAAAAAGTGTGTGCAATCCTCAGGAGATTCTGATTGCAAAAGGCATGGTTGGAGCTGATTAGCCTGTTTACCCTGTCAGTTTTCACACATAGACAGATAGGCAGTCTTGTGTATTTCCTTAAGCAGTTTCTGGGGAAGGCTGGGGAAGAAAACAAAATCCAGTTTCAATTCCATTTTTTACTCACCCTCTTGTTGTAATCAGGGATAATGCTTTAGCTGGAGATCTCTTATCATAAGTGGGAAGAAATGGCTAATTTTTGGGACTATCATTGTAGCAGATCAGTAGTTCCTGAAAGTATTCCCTCACCTTTGCTTACAAGGAGTGAGATTAATTAATCAATTGGTAATAGTGTAAAACTCACTTGCTTTTTCTTTCAAGTATTTGGTTCTGGGCCACAAAGGGACTAATTTCTTCACTGCATTTTAAGTTATTTACAACATTTACATTACTTACAAGGTCTTTTTTCCCCTTTCATACTTGCAGAGTTTTATTTAATGACAGGAATAGAAGTCTTCCTTTCTAAATGGTTCCCTGTGCTCCCATGATTAGAAGTCAAAGCTGCTTCCCTGGGCAGTCCTGTGGTCTCTTCTCTAGCCTCAGATGTTTCCATAAGCATACTTGTATTATTGGTGTTCTTTAACTAGAAGAGGATTTTTCTCTTATTATTTTTATATTCTTGTTTCTTTCTCTTGAGGATAGGAGCATCTCAAATGCAAGAAATGTTGAGTTTTGAATTTGGTTCAACCTATCACACAGTTCCAGGGATCCAAAGATGTTGTAGAGAGAACTGCATCACCTCTGAGGGATTTCCACAATTTGGTCTGATCTTCTTGACAGTACCTAGGAGAATTTTAGGAATACAATATTTAGGGTCCTTAAGTATGCTGGTTTTGGCTGGGGTAGAATTTTTCATCACAGTGGCTGGTATGGGGCTGTGTTTTGGATTTGTGCTGAACAGAGGGTTGATAATAGAGAGATGTTCTTGTTATTGCCGATCAGGGCCTACACTGGACCAGGGCCTTTTCTGCTTTTCATTCTGCCATGTTGGTGAGGAAGGGTGGGAGGAGATACAGCTGGGACAGTTGACCCTAATGATGAAAGGAATATTCCAGACCATGAGACATCATGCTCAGTTTGTAAAATGAGGGGAAGAAGGAGGAAGGGGAGGACATTCAGAGTGATGATGTTTGTTTTCCCAAGTCACCCTTACCGTGATGGGGCCCCTCTCTCCTGGAGATGGCTGAACACCTGCCTGTCCTTGGGAAGCAGTGAATTCATTCCTTGTTTTGCTTTGCTTATGTGGGTGGCTTTTGCTTTCTCTGTTGAACTGTCTTTATCTCAACCCACAAGTTTTCTACCTTTTACCCTTCTGATTCTGTCCCTGATCCTGCTGGTGGGGGAGTGAGCGAACGCCTGTGTGCTACTTGGCTGCTGGCTGGGGTTAAACCATGGCATTAGGATGGGTAAAAAATGATGTTCACTTTCATTCTGTTAATAATTGGTAAATAGTGGTAGAGATATTACATGTAGGCTACATGTCACCAAATTTCAAACATTAAACATTTAGGTGTCAGGTCTAAGCTGTTTTAATAAGTTTCTACTTAAGTTACAGAGATGGGTACCTTCAGACAAGAGGTTTTTTACCCTCTCTCAGGATGCTTCTTTCATTCTCTCACTGCATCTTACTGGGCTCTAGGAAGGAAAACTTTGCCTTAAACAAAACATAAATTAAGAATTTGGAATGATAGAAGAAGCTATCAGTAGGAAAATACAGCAGACCAAAGAATCAAGCCTGTTAGCGAGGAGATCTTCGGACATTTCACAAAAGTAAAACAGAATGGCAAAGCAAGCACAAAGCCAGTAGGCTAAAAGAACAGCCAATTCTGATTACACTAGACCATTCTGGCACAGTAAAAAGGCTTGGTAGATGGCATAAATAAAATTTACTCCTACAGGAAGGACCTTTATCCCTGTTTGTTTCAGATTTCTTCCAACTCGAATGGAAGTGCAGTAAAACCGAAAACTTGGAAAAATGTGTCTTTTTAATGAATTTATTTTATGCACTTGCTACATGTTAAAAAAAAAGGATTTTATTTTTTTCCAAAACAAATCAGTCCAAGAAAATTTTGGTGCCTCAAACTGATAGTTTAGAACAAATTGGCATCTACAGATGTCTTGTTGCCTGTGTAATGCATAAGCACACTTTCAGAATGGTATTTACTTAAGCATAAAAAGTACCATTTCTAGAAATAACATTGTTATGCAAATAGTGTTGTGCCCAAGTTTTCAAAATAACAATGCAATAAATTTTATGAGTTATTTATGTCAGTGGTAATATTTGGAAAATACCTCATTTCTAAGCAAAGAAATTTAGGGCTAGATCTGTAGCATGGGGACGCTCTCGCAGCACAAGGAGCACCTTGGGGGGAGCTACAAAATTTTGATTTGTAGATGCCTGTGCACCAAAACCTCCCAGTGTGGTTGTCTGCCTCCTAGAGATTGGATTATGGGATTATTTATGTGTCTCTGAAAGCGACACAAAGCCACTTTCTCTGTGGGAAAATACCTAGTTTGAGTATAACCAACATGCAGGCATTGTCGGCTAGTGGGTAGGAGCAACTTCAGCTGTGGGAGCGCTATCAACTCTTTATAGAGTTTTGGTAACAGACTGGGGGCTGCAGGGAAGATTGCTTTTTATTCTGGGTCATTTTGTTGATCTCTGCAGTTATGACTGGTGAAAGCAGTATAGGGCTATTGTTCCACCGAAGCTCTTCCAGAACAGGCGTTTCCAAGTTCTGGTGGCAGGACACCACTTAATCTGTTGTACCAGATGATGCAGCATTAACATCATTAACAAAGAATAAAGTAACTTGTAAAACAGTAGCTCTAAAAGATCATTTTGCAAGCCATTTTATAAGAGTAGGGGAACAATGTATAATTCATAATGCTCACTTTTTTATTAGGCCACATAGGAAGAAAAGAACTGACAAAATCCAGATGGGAATGCATGTATTCATGCTGAAATCCCATTGTGCCTGTAATTACAGCCTAGTGTATCATATAGGTTTGAGAGAAATATGTTTTCTAAATTCTGATTGCAGAGCTGCTTTGGACTTTTAAAAGCAATAAGGACAAAGACACATTCTAGTTCACAGCTAGCTAGCTTAAGGATGTGCCAAAGGCCTTCTGATCATCCTTTCCAGAACAAAACAAATTCTGAGCATCTGCAAATGTGTACCTCTGAGGTATTTTGGGAAATAAGGAGTAAAAGAGGAAAATGCAATTGTTTTTGGAGTTCAGACTTCTCAGGCTTCAAATGGCTGTACCTCATTTAGGATTTTCATACATCTCCTTTCCATTTTAGTTATCAATGTCCTCTCTGGTTTAAATTCTTAATTGTTTTGTCCCAGCATCTTTGTTTGAGACCTGAGACACTGCAACCAAATTATTTTAAGTTCTGTGACTGTATTGAGCAGTTAACTGTACTAGGCAGTTTTGCTAAATAACCTGTGCAGTTTACTATGAAATATTCTTGTGTGGAATATATCTGTGCTGCACATCTAATTAGAAATGCCCAGACTAGCAGTTTGTTCAGTTTTGTTCAGTATCCTCAAAAGGTACAGAAGATGCTGACACATGATGTTCAAATACTTTCCCATAGGCAGAGGATGGCAGTCGTCTCAGTATTCCCGGTATGACACACATTTACAATTCCCTTACATCATTCCTCCAAAGGTTCCACACACCACTGCTGACAGGTAACGAGGCTCTTTGAATATGATCTTTTGCATTTCAGTGTTATCACTGCTTTCTAATAACTAAAAATGGGGGATAGCAAGTACAGAGAATTTTTAATCATGTTCCAAAACATTCAGAAAATAATCTTGTCAGAAACTTCAGCCTGCCACTACAGATGCCTTTAATTTTTCTGGTCACTCGGGGTTTCAGACATAACTGACATCTTCACACTTGAGAACAAAATCACTTAGCAATCTTGTGACTTTTTGTTACTATATGCCATCAGGTTTTTCAGAGCCTCTTTCTTTTCACTAAGTTTTTCAAATAAATAGGAAGGGACCATAATCTGGGTCTTTCAGAAGCCTTGAAGCTTTAGAAGACAACCAAAGCAGACCCATCTGGTGTAAAAGAGCTCATGCACACTTTTCAGTCCTATATGTAATCACAAAAGATTTGGGACCTCAGTAAATACAGTCTGACCCACCCGTGATACTGGTTTGTCTGTGGCCCATGCAGCCAGCAGACCAGTCTGGTTTTTTTGGTCTTCATCTGACCATTTTGGTGGGACCACTGAGACCATGTCTAATTCAACCAATTTTATTGCACACCTGAAATGGCACAAAAGAGATGAGATGAAAAGGGGAGGAAGCTAGAGCTGGCCTTTCCAGCCCAATAACTCAGTCATTTGCTCACGCAGAGGTCCAGGCTCCCACTGAAAGGGATTGGGCAGTCTGAAGGCACTGCCTCACAGCCAAACAAGATATTGCCGTTTTGGCACTTAGTGGAAGGTGGTGAGGTACATCACATCTCTGTGCGAGACAGAGACTTTCACTAGGTTCCTGTGGGTATTAGTAATGCAGTCCTTTCCCAAATAAATGTTGAGGTGGTTGAGCTGCTTTTTCTTTCAAAAGAACTTGTCACACCATATTTTCACTGCATATGCTTCCTCTTTAAGCAATGAACATTGTTCTTGAAGGCGCATGCAATCCATAAACTAAAGATTTGTAGGAGAAGCATTTCTGAAATGTCATCTCCCATCTGCAGATGCTGTGACCATAATAAAATCTAGTATGAATCTGAACTTTTCAAGATGCTACAATGTTATCAAACACTTCAGAAGGCTTGATGGGGTCTGAAACAGGTTTATCTAACTGTCTGGCAAGTGTCTGAAGTTATCTAGAACTGTAAGATTCAGTCCAAACGATCTTATTTTTCTGTTCTTTTCTAAGGAAAAAATAATTTACAATCATTTCCTAGAAAGGAAGATAAAGTAAGGGCAAATGTATTTTCTTCCATGAGCAACCTAGATATTGCTGTTGTCCAGGACACAGCAGTCCAAAGAAACACTGAATTCTATTACTGAAGAGATGTGTATCTTTTAAGTGTCTAAAGAAGTTTACGTGCAGTTTAATAGGATCAGTATTAGCAGCATTAGCACTGATACTTAAATAAGAGCTCTGATCCAGCCTTAAGCTCTGTGAGTCCTGAAGACAATACTTATTACAGCAACATAAGCATCATCTTCAGTGCCATTAAAATTAAATATGAGTGCACATCAATTTCAGTGTTAGGAGACATACTGTAAAGATCAACAATAATTGTAGCTGCAGATGCCTCTGGAAGCCCATAAAGCTTGAATACCAAAGTATGAGCTATACAGAATTTAGAGCTGTTTGAGTAGTACTTACAGATATAGAATGCTGTTATTTTTGTCTTTCCATTTTATAGAGCATTCCTACAATTTAGCAATTTGTTACAGTGAAGCGTATCTCACCATTGTACACAATGACAATACTTGAAAAGTCTTTAACACTCTTATTTGTGATCTGAACCCAGGCACCTCAGACATCTCTGTGTGGTATGGATGTTTTCTAATTGTGCAGTTCTGTGAATACTGAAAAATTCAGAACTGGTGTAGATGAACTGAAATGTTAACACGACTAAAGAGTGAGATTACTCAACAAATTACATAACTGCTTTATGACCTCAGGCTATCACAAAGTAGATGAAATGCATTCATAAATTTGGCTGAAACATTCAAAATTATTCTTTCTTGCCTTCATTCAGCTTTGAAGGAAATATATTAACTACATCCAGAATATAGTAAAACTAACAGAGTTTCTAGTGCTGAAGCAATAATTCTTTTAACAAAAGGTCTGGCAATAGTTCTTACCTAAAAGTGGTACTCAAAGTGTGCACTTAGGCTCATTAAGGGACTAATGCTGTGGGAGAATGAGTTGCTGCAAATCAGCTGGTTTGCAGGATCTGCCTGTGCTCTGTCTTATTGTAAACACTTCTGAATCTGAGCCCTCAAATATTTCATATAAATCTTACCATTGTTCAGGGCCTTCCAGGCATTGTTCCTACAGTCCTTCCAACATGGCCTCCAGCACGGGTCCATCCCCAGCAGAGATCTCTGGATGACCCCATCGTTCTACCCTCCTTCTTTCCTTAAGAGCAACATTCCTTCATATCCTGGGGAATGCAAACAGATAGAGCTGGCCCTGACAGCATGTCCAGTTTAATTTCCCTAGTTTTGTGTTCTTTTGCACCAACTCTTTTGTTCTCTGTTGATATTTAGATGTAAGATTAATTCCTAAAAAGGTTGTGTTTGCACAAGATCACTAATTCTGCCAGACTTCAGCTTTTGCAGGTGGCACTCCAAAGAAAGGAACGTCTTGACCAAGTGAAATGGACTTTAAGCATATGTGCTCCTTAAGGGAGCCTTATTATGCTATAGGGATGAAGAAAGGTTAAACCTGTGGGCTAAGAAAGGGTCTGTAAGATCTGTGGATAGTGGTGAGGATCCTGATGAGCTCAGGAATCATGTTACTGGAACAGGAAGATGGGATGCCACAGATTTGAAGCAGGAGTGCAGTGCTTTTGACAAAGGTGTAAGTCCCTGGGATGATAGTTATTTTAGAGTGGACCCATAAGGTGGAGCATAGAAGGTCTGGCATGGGAAAGGTTTTGGAAGATAAGGTAATAGTTAAGGAGATCTTTGAAAGAAAAATGAAAAATTTAGTGTAGAAACTTCATAGAAGCAAAAGCAGAGTCTGGGGATGCTAGGAGAGGACCAGAAACCATAGCTCTGGCTAAGTGACTTTATTTTTCAGGCAACCTATGGACAGGAAACTGAAAGGTTCTGGATTACCAGGAGCTTGCCATCACCATGTTGTGAGCAGTGTATCAGTTTAAAGCTGGGGACATACTCATTGACTGGTATTCCTTTCTGTTCTGTTTCCAGTTAAGTGATTTGCTACACTCCCACCACAGTGTAACCCAGTAATTCAGCTCAGAAAGCAAAAAATACAACACAAATATCTTTGATATTGGTTCCAAGGCAGTGTTTAGATGAGGAAGGACCACTAATGTGGTTCAGGGTTAAGCCAGATTGTCAGATTTGTCATTGTTCAGTGAGGAACTGAAAGGAGTTGGTAGCAAGCTCAATAGTAATTCAGAACAGCTCTGCCCACAAGTACTGCTTAATACTAGCTGCACTGTTTGTTTTGTCCTAGGTATGTTTTTTCAAGTATCTTTTGTTTATTTGTCTTTTAGCTGTTAGTAACCTGTATTGTTACTAACGGGAAGACAGGAAAAATACCTCAAAGGCCCTGGGTGGGCTGGAAAGCTAAAACTGGAAGGTACTTCTTTCATGTGTCTTAGCCACTTCTTTGTGCTATAATTGGACTTGCTTGGATTTTTGGCATGGCCAGGACATGCCAGCACTCACACAGCTTCAGGAGATATCTGCAGGTGGTTTCTGCGGACAAACAGATCGCCTCTACCACCAGCCTGGATTTGGAGAAGATTCAGAGTACTTCTCATGTATGGTGTGAAAAAGAAAATCCCTTGCCTACAGGGAATACTTTGGCAAATCCCTTCTCAGGGAGAGTCCATTCCCAGAGTGATCTGGTTTTCATGGATAACCTTCTATCATATTAGAGGTGGTGATTGGGGAATTAATCTACACATGCAAACGTGAAAAATGTCTGCAAGGTCAATATGTAAATAAACAGCATTTATTTATCTCTTTTCCATCAACCCATTTATTCACCCTTCTTATATATTAATGAAGCATCAATACATGTATTTATAAAGAGGAAAACCCCAGTGAAGTTTTCTAAGGCAGTAGCATTCTTGCACTAAGGATCACTGAAACAATTTCTTGAGCAACAGCCTCCAAACTACCCCACAAAACGACATCCTACTGGAGTTCTAATAAGTAAATATTTATTCGTCCATTTCTAATGTTACACATGGTGTAACTCCAGATATTGTAATGTCACATCATGAGAAATGACAAAAACTCTTTCTAAGGACCTGGAAGCAGATTTCCCTAAGCATGTCTCACAGCAGCTAAGAAAATTAAATTCATAATATTCATGCTGATACTAGGTGAAATGAAAAGTATTATACTACTTCCTAGAAGCAGAGGTTTAACTTTTGCTGCAGAAGTGAGTTTATTACCAAAAGTGTGTGTGTCACTGATGAAAGGTTTAACAAGGCTAGCAAATGAGAAGTGCAAGTTGTATACCGTACAGGGTTTTGCTCATCAGAGGGGTTTGACATCTCTGCTGATGTCAGCTGCCATGGTAGACCCTTGTCATTTGTGCAGAAAAACACCTCATTACAAAGGGTATAATTTTTCCCATTCTCTTTTAATCTCACTCCACACTCACAGTCTAACTGAATGGCACTTTTTTCAAAACATGCTGAATTGTGCTGATTTGGGATCATACATCAATGCAACTAGAACAAGGTTGAAACTAACAGCTAAAATATTTTCATACATAATCAGAGAATTTACATGAAACCTGGGAAAGGACCTTATGAACAGGAAAGGATGGCTACTGCCTCTTTTACAGTGAGTGAAATGGCACTGACATAATACAATATATGTGCCCAATTAATACATTTTAAATCCTTGGAATGTAGATCTCCGCAAAGCAGTGGCTTTTCTTTATTTAGCTTGGTAAAAACAATATTTTATTTTCTCTCAAAATGTTGTACATTAAGAAGATAGAATATAGAATATTAGTGATATTAGTGAAGATTATTGCAGAACCTGAGGGAATTTTGCCAATTTTATTGAGTCTGCCGGGTTGTCACCCTGCAAAAGGACTCACTTCTAATGGTATTCCTTAAAATCTTTTCCAGTCCAGGGTAAGGACAACTTTTTGAAGACTGGTTTCCTTAGCAGTTCTGTGACCACCAATTTGCATGTTCTGCAAGATTCCCAGTAAAGTATTAGTCACGCTGTGAAACTAGACATTTCAGAAAGTCATTCAGGTTGTTTAGACTGAAGGATGGAAATAAGTGTTTTTCCAATTTGAGGGAAGTTTATATTGCACAAGAAAACATTAAAAGGAAATCCAGCTGTTAGAGACTCCTAAGCAAGTTCACTCTTCTTATTAGGAAAATTGATAACTTCATTTTAACTGCTTCTGATTTAATTATGAAAGGTGGTGAATCTGCAAATCAGGAACTGTGGAGCTGTGGTCACCAGTCTTGGAGCAGCAGAGTATGTGTTTGTGCATACTACAATGCTGTTGAGCTGAGCTCACACCAAAGGGGACAGGACAGGGACAGCATATTTGAGGATGATGGCTACATGAAAAGATGAGTTGTACTTTCCAAATTATGTGTGAAGAAGATTAAAAGAGAGAATTAGATTTTCCTTCATAATGGATGACAGGTTTTAGTGGTTCCAGTTGCAGCTTTAAACAAGGAAAACAACTGGTCTTTCAGCTGAAAGTATCCTCAGTATCATGATGTCCTTCCTGTCTAAGTATTCCCCTATGTGCACAGTTCTCATGGCTAATCCCATTTCTACATCCAGTCATCTTCTCCTTAAGCAGTACTGGGGCAGTTAAAGCAATTGTACAAACAGAGTAATTTGTATTGTGACGTGAACCATGAGCATTCACAATTTAAGAGCTCTGGGTTAACCCTGGTTAGGGCTTGCTGTTGGCTGATAGACAAACCTCACCATATATATCTGCACACTGGGGAGCAGCAGCAAAGGTTAAAGGTTATAGAGAGATAGAAGAAAAACAGATATCTGAAGGAGAAGTGAGATTAGGAAAGAGTGAAAATATTGAATAGGGCTAAATTGATGCAAGGGGTACACAGTAAATATTTGAAGCAGAACAGGGAGATGTAAATATAGGTAGGTGCTTTTCTGCTGCTCTCCCTGGATCCTGACAGCAGCACAGGATGATTTCAGCCATCCACACAAACCTCCCTTCCAGTCACTCCATTAATCACTTGCTGCTGCTGCTGTGTGTGAAACATGGAGTGAGAAGGGTGCTCTTGTTAGCGTGTAACCATCCTTCATTTCAGTTCACAATGCCAGCCACATGCATTAGTCTGAACCAGCAACACTCTAAACCTCAAGGAAAAAAGCATGAGTCAGAAAAAAGAAAAAAAAAAGCTTTCTGAGGACAGTGGAGGAATATAATAGGTGAGGTATTGCTTGCAGAAAGGACATAAAGCAGGGGAAAAACCTCAAATTTCTCTGCAAAATGGGGCAATCTATTCAAACATTTTCTGCCGAAGTCATGTGTAAAATTAATCAAGATGAGAGTTTACTTTTTTTTTTTAACCAAACTTGAGCATTACCGAAAGACACAATAAGGCCTAAAAGCTCTTTATTTGTAGGACACTCTCTTTTCATACAGGTGGCTGAGACTTTCAGGTATCTACAACTGAGATGTGGCCAGGTTTCCTGCATGAGAGGGAGAAGTCCAATATTTGAATATTAAAAGTTGTAAAGAACAGAACTAGATGTGGCAGCTAAGATCTTGCACTCTTCCACGAATCAATTCTCATTGTCTTAATGTCATCTGCATTAAAAGTTGTAAAACTGCTGGGTTGTATGTGGCATGGACAGCTGTGTGTGTTGTTCTGACATAAACAAATGTCAGTCAGTTGGTGCTTTCTCTTGTTGCAGTTGTGCCAATTTATGCCATTATGGTTGGTCTCTCTGTTATGAAAAAAAAAAAAATATCCAGAAAACTGGAATATGTTTCCATTTGGGAAAAAATATTATTGTTTAAAAAAATAGGTTAAATATTAAATGGCCGTTTTATTCTCCCATCAAATAATACGTGAACCTATGAGTACCTTTTCTGCACATAAATTTTTTGTTGTTCATATAACCAGGTCCATTTCATTTATTCTGCACTTGACTTTTAACTAAGTGATTGCTAAAGCTGATTGACTGAACTGAATCAGGTACATCTAAAACCCCAAAACATCAGTGCTTTTTACTTTAGTAGTGAAATTTGTGCACTACTAACATATATGCCTCTGAGTTGAAGCATGCTAAAGGAGTTTGAGAAATTAAAGGTAGTTAAATTCTTTTTTTTTCCAGTTAAAATAAAATATAAAACTTTAAAAAATCACTTCTAATAGCCTGAATTCTCTTTTCACTGAGGATGCTTTATATAATTCTGGCAGTGTAGAGTAATTTTATGATGGTTTCACTTTATTTTATTTAAAAGGTAAGCATCCCTCTGCTTAAATGCAGATGAGAATTTTGTCCAATACATGTATATATTTTGAATTTCGAACTTACAAATGAATCTGGTGAGAAGCACCAAGTCTCAGATGGTCATGCCTTGATAACTTCATAGTTTCTCTTTACGATTTATTATTTCTGTCTCTGAACTACAGGCATTGGTCATCTATCAATATCTCACCAAGCAAAGTGATAATAAAACACACAATAAAAAAATAATGAAACTATCACAAAAACCTTCCACAATAGTTGAACGCAAAGTCCTGAAAGGAAAACTCCTAATTTCCTTGTAGTTTTTAATTGTAACATATCCAAGGTTCCTTTGAGTCCAAGGGAGCTTCTGCTTTTATTTCAAGTCTTTCAAGCAACCCATTAAGATTGTCATGTTTTGTTCCTGGTGTCTTGCCCTTTGAGTTTAGTTTCATGGTCTGCATTCAATGATGTATTAGCAGAAGTTCAAATTTTTTGTTATTTCTATCATCTTGTTAATAAAAGGCTAAGTAGTTTACCAATACATAAATATTTTAATTGCTTTCAGAGGGATTTGTGGGTTCACAATTAGATAGTGAAGTTTATTTTATAAATTCTAACAAGCTCCAAAACTGACCAGAATTAAGGTTCTTTGTTTGTTTGCTTGTTTTCCATCAGTAGCTAATGATAGAGCCATGGTGTGGGATAGAAAAACAGCAATAAAATGAAGTTTGTGTTTACATGAATCAATGTGAGAATGTTCATGTTTACAATTCAGCAAAGTTGAGAAAATGCCTCTCTCCTGACCCTGACACAACACATTGGCAGCTTTAGTATAAAATGTGCATTCTTGAGCCTGCAGGTGATCCTCACTGTGGAAGATCATGTATTCACAACTACCGAGTAAAATCTGAGAACTGGTAAAATGGAGGATAAAATATAACTTCAGAAGAATATTCAAAGGAAGCCACTCTAAAGTCAAAATCCTCAAACTAGATTTAAGGTTTTGAAGTGAGGCAATTCACCTCAAATAGGAGAAAATAAAAGATACTTTAAAAGCATAGGATTAAAAAGTAGACATAAAAGAACAGTGATACTCTCTTTTCAAGTAATAGAACAAACTATATTATGAGCAGCATTTTGAAGTGTACATCAAACCGATTTTCTCCTCTTTATCCTTTTTAATCTCCACCAGATGCAGTTTCTTTAAATTCAAATTTTACATTCGTAGCCATAACTTGTCTGAACACACGGAGAGAACATTGAGAGACATTAGTGGCATTCTTTTTCTCTTTCTTTCTCTGTCATTCTATTTGTTACAGCTGCTGAAGGCTTATCTTCTTAAGTCGCTCAGTTTTATAGACTTGGTTTGCTTTATTTTCATCTATGTTTTTAGGCTCCAAACAATTCCATGCCATTCTTCCGTGGAATGTTTGCAGTGAAAAAGATGCACAGACACCCAGAGATATATACTTATATAAAAGCGTATGTAAATAAATGTGGTATGTATATGTATGCATGTATATAAATGCTCTCAAAGGAAATCTGACATGATTGTTACTGGTATGGTAGAAAAAAGCTTTACAATTATATTTTAAAGCTTAATTGACAGAACATAGCATGATTGAAATCTCAGAATGGAAACGCTGCAGGAGGAAAGAAGGCTTTTCATTAAGACACACCAATACTCAGTAGCACTTTTTCTCAGTTGATCCCTCAGGGTCAAAATTTTCTCAAGAATGATGAAATACACTTTTTTTTCCCACAAACAGTTTAGGTTTTTTTGCTTTCTTAAGAGATTGTCAGTAATGAGTTTCTCCTTTATTCTTTCCCTCTTCTCTCTTACACCTCATTTAATTGTGGATCAGGATGGATTTGCCATTTTAACTGTTTTTTCTAATTAGAACTACATGTATGTGAAGCAAACTGATCTGTTACTAGGTGGATTTTTTTTCCTGGGCAGGAAATACCCATGACCAACATCCTGCAGTAGCTGAGTCTCTAAAATAGTTTTTATTCATTAAGGCAGCATGATATGTTTTAATGATGTTTAACAGAATCTTCACAATTTCAGCAAGTCTGTCTGCTGACCTTATGCTGTAAACATAGGTTATATTACAAAGATTACAAAAGGCAGCGAAATTTATCTTTATTTTATTTTTCTTCCTGCAGGTAAGAAACCTGACTGCTTGTTATTTGTTTTGGACCTGTTCAGCTGGATGAACAAGAATAATTGCATTTTTAGACATTGTTAAATCCATAAAACATCAAAGGTGCAATGCATATAATGCTGGAAACAACTCTCAGTGAGGAAACTCTAAATGGTAAATGGATAAGGATAAGGATAAATAGTACAAAATAAACCCCCCATACGTTTGGTTAATCAACTCTATTCTTCTTTTCCTCTCATCTTTCAAATTCACAGGCAAATGACATTTGCCTTTCCCCAGCATGCACCTCTCCTTTAAACCAGGGAGTTTGCCTGGGGCCATACCTATATATCTGATCTATGCATAATGAAGCATGAAGCTGCCAATTGTAGGGAGCTTCTGCTGTGTCAGAGACTGATAGGCATTTCATTTGCTGAACTCCCAAGGGCCCTCACGCTTCTCAGGTTTCATGTAGTATTTATTTTAGGCACTCACATTTCTCATCTGTGAACTTCACACCATATGTAGAATGAGTAACACAAGCTCTTCGTGAAAAAGCTCTCCAGGTAGTTTTAAACATAACTTGGTGGACTGGGGACATTATGGACTTGAAAAATAGGCTTGCATGGGAAATGAAGGAATATTGAGCTTTGTTCATACAACAGCTGTCTGAGTCTTTCACTGAATAAGAATGGCCTTATTCTAATAAAATCACTGCTCTACACTTCTACCACACAAAGTGTTTTGTAGTGTGCACTGTGCAGATCTACATTTTTCGCAAATTATCACTACTCTGCCATACTGTCCACAAGGAAATGTTCATTTGCTGTTTCTAAAGTGCAGTTTTGTTAGGTCTGAGGCTCACAGTCAGGCTGAGCTGATGGATAGCAAGCCCATATGCCATGCAGCTTTGAAATCTGAAGGCTGAATAACAATTCTGAAAAGATTGCTTTAGTTCTCAAAATCTGACCATGCAGGATTACTGAGGCAAATATATGTCTCTTGTTTATTTTTGTTGGTAGGGATCTAGAAAATATTTCATATGAAATGCTCTCTTTTAGCATAACAGTGAAGGAGAATAATAGAGAGGGATAAAAGAAATATCTGTTCTCCATTGGTATATTTTCTGAATAGGTGTTTCTAAGCATAGCAAAACCTTTGGCATTTGCTTCTCGGTTTGTAGGCAAGGTGATTATGACAACCTTATGAAAAATCCTCACGTAAGTGTTCATAGGGGACACACTCTCTGGTGCAGCCGAATGATGTAGACTAGGCAATAAAACTGATGTTCAGAAAACAGATCTGTTTGACTGCTTGGCAATCAAAGTATATTTCTGGGAGGAGACAAATACTATCTTCTTGATCAGGAATATTTAAATATGTGTGCAGTATGAAGCATTTCACTATTTCACTGGTTCCAATGGCCGATCACTCTTGTAGAAATCAATGTGCTCACAGGCGCATGCTGTGCTGAGGGAGCAGACCCTCTGCCAGTCCCAAGTGCTGTAATGAAGCAATGTCAATTTAAAACAGAAGCATTGTTACCCTGCGCTTCCATCTTCATCTGTTTGCAACACTCTGCTTTCATGAGTGCTCAATGTCCAAACTTCCTGTGGCAATCAGCTTTCTCTATTTTGGCCTTTATTCAAGGCAATTCTGAGGGGTTTTATCATTAAAAAAAAAAAAAAAAAAGAAAGAAAGAATAAAAAGAAACAACACCTTCGAAGCCCTTTTCTGTGAGTTTTATATGTCATGTACAATCTGTAATAGGCAATGTTGTGAATGAGACAGTTCACTACTATTAAGCTAATGAAATACAAAGTGTAAGTGGTTTCATTATGCCAGCAGCAATTCTTTTTTATATTTCATTGCAATACTTATTCCATAGTATGCTTTACAGTAGGAAATCCTATTGAAAATTTTTTCTTCTTATTGAATTTGAGCAGTAAAAAAGACATTGTAGAATTCCACTTCATGTATATATAATCTTCAAAACAAAGTGAATGAATAGAGTTGCCTGCATGGAATTAGGGTATTACAATAATGAATGCAATCATGTTGTGAAAGGCTTTTTATATTGTTCGGACTCACATGAGAGTGCAGCAAGATTTGTTTGGCTAGTAGCATTTTGGTATTCTCTGGCTTTCAAATTCCTAATCACTATTTTTCCTTAATGTAAAGGTTTTATTTCTAGTACATAATTTGCATCCACTTATATATGTGTGCCAATGTGGGTTCTTTTTAAATGTGTACAGTTTATTAGCGTGGCTGAAATCAAGTAGATGTTATTGCCAGAAGAATAATTGTGCAATGGCAAATTCAGCTACAGATGCTACAGCAAAGCTGTTCTTAAGCTGCTTTACATGGCGCAAATACATGCATGTGCAGGTGCTCTCATTTATTTATATTGTGTGTCATATCCACATAATATATGGATAAAAGCAGATACTGCATGTAGGTTTGGAACTGGCCTGTGTCCACGTACACTTCTTTTCTCTAACAGCTACATTCAAAAGCGTGAGGAGGAAGGGCGCAGACGTCTCCTGATTCATGTATCATCTCCGACGCAGCTCACTGCATTGCAGGTCTTCTCCTGCTGCCAGTGGAACTGAACCATGATGAGGAGGGACCACCCTCTAATGGAGAAAAATAGTATTTCGGTTTCAGGCTTCATTTGAATATTGGCTTTCAGCTTTGCCTTTGTAGCATGGCTGCAGTGTGAGGCAGTGAAGCAGAGACCACACAGCACCTTAGCACAGAAGGGGCAATTTACAGAGAGCTGGCCCAAAATGTGTCATCTGCTTTCCATTCAGATTCCTCCTATTACTTTAATCCTGTGGCAGAGAACCTCATCTCTGAGTTTAGTTTTCAGTCAGTTTGTATTTTGTAAGTGTCAACAAACATTTTAGATGTGTAAATCCTACTGGCATAAATGGACATTTCCCCTCTGAATCCCACCAAGAAAAGCAGTGTTCTTAGTAGAGAGAATTCCGAGTTCAGCAGTGGTAGCACTGTCTGTGAGCAGTCTATTTATTTTTGGCGACTACATGCATTTCAGATTAGTTTTGCAGATGAAAAGAAAGACAATTTATCCTTCTTGAAAGCTAACTTAAGCATCATGCATGGAAAAGCTCTAGCTCCACAAATACATATCCCCAAATGAAACAAATATTTTCTTCAACGGTTCAAAAAGTTAATTTCCACAAATAATCTGTTTGTTCACTGTTTGGTTTTGGGTTTTTTGTGGGGTTTCTTTTTCAGTTGATACATTAATTTAGAAACATCTGTTCATGCAGTTCAAAGGGATATACAACAGGAAATACCCACATGATCTGTCAGAGAAGCCACATGAATGTTACACTGTACGCACATACAACCTCTTGAATTTTTGCTACTAATAGGTGTTCCTTTAATGAGCATTGAAAGTGCTTCTCATCCAATAGAACTAATTCACTTAGACTAAAACCCCTACAAGTCAATAAATATAAAATGATATGTATTTCTTTTTTAGTTAAGGTTAACCTTACAAGGTTATAAACTACATTTTCCAGTGGGTAATTCAAAATTCATTCCGGCAAAAGTCTGTAGAGCTGTTTTAATGAAAGATAATATTCAAATGAAATTAATGAAAGCATTGTTATCCAGTTTGTAAGAGGTAATTATGTTTCACCTCTCTAAAATCCCCCGGTTACTTCAAGAGCAAATGAAAATTGTCTTCCTAAATTGCTGTGTGTTATTGTTACACATTATTGACAGCAGAGCTTGTGGAAAATTCTCTAGTATTTTATTATTTCTTTTAATTTTAAATGATGAAAGCAAACACATCTACATGTATAGATACACAATACACATACATATATAAACAGGCATATGTGATCTCCTTGAAGATTTTTGTGAGTGGGTTACAAGGGAAATGATACCAGCATACAGCAAGGAGTATTGTTTATACACTCACCTGTGCAGGAAACACTCACTTGATGTCAAATAAAGCAGCATAAAATATTTCCTCTTTCTGACCACTTCTTTGTCCAGGTGCTATTTGTGTGCAATATTCTTTTCAGTCAGAAGATTGCATGGATTGCAACTGGGAGGAGGGATGCCTGGGGGGAAGGTCTGGCCTTGCATGTGTAAGAAAAGCCAGCTGCAATCTGGCTCAGAATTTCTGCTTTCCGTTCTTAAATTTGTGAAGTACTCTAGGATGATAAAACTATGTAAACAAAAGATATTTAAATTCTCATCTAAATGTCTCAAATATGTAGAAGCAATTGAGAAGAGAATGTGAA
Source organism: Dicrurus megarhynchus (assembly GCA_013399195.1). NCBI lineage: Eukaryota > Metazoa > Chordata > Aves > Passeriformes > Dicruridae > Dicrurus > Dicrurus megarhynchus. The sequence goes on along the minus strand of VXAD01012707.1, from coordinate 429,628 downwards.
GAAGAGAGAAGAAGAGAGAACAGTCTGAGCAATGCACTTTCACAAATCAAGAACTGCAATAAATAATATATAATATTTGATTCATTCAGCTGAGTCAATCTCTGAAACAATGCTTGCATTTTTTTATTTCATTGACTCAGAAATTTGGTAAAAATGGTCATCTCGCAGAAGTGAGATAGTGGAATTTACCAACTCAGGCCTATGCAGCTTTCCATTTCAGCTGTTACTTTTCTGCTTAATAAGTTGCATGGCTTTTATCCAGAACTAATTTTGGGTAGATGGAGGTGTCAGTACCTGTGCTAATACATATTCAGGTTGTAACACACTGGTCTATAGTGTTCTGTAGTCAGTCTTCCTAGTGCCACTATTTGATCTGAAAAATACTCTGGTATTTATAAAATAGAAGTCCTAGTGCTCCTAAGGCATCGGATTTTTGGATTATTTTTTCCCATTTTGCCAGGAAAGCAGAGAGAGCTGTGCATTGAAATCACAACATACTAGAAATCAGTGACCAAAATTATGAGATTCATTTCCAAATTTAGGAGAGGGACATCATAAAGACATTGATGAGTTTTAGGATGATGTCTGCCTCCATTATATTTGTATGAACCCCAAATCTAAGCTGGTTTTCTAAAGCTCCATCTCTAGTTAAAGTAAATTATTTTACCTCCTGGGGGCAATTTATCCTACAAATCTCAGATACCTGATACCCATCTTTAGATGGTGGAATTATGCATTTGAAAGCATGTCTCTCTTCCTTTACCACAGTGGGAGCATGAATAATAAATTTGTCCTAAATACCTAATTTTCTGGTGTCTAAATTATGATGAAATCCACATTACACAGCTATATTAGCATTTAGACCTAAATTAACCACACAGAAAACTAGGTACAAAGCAGAGCCATTGGGGAACACCATGCTGATACTTTTATGTATGGGCTACAGCCTGAACTTCATGTGTCTTTATGCAGGTTTAAAACAGTGCTAAGATAGCAACCACAGAGAGCCATTGTGTGTCTTCACAGACTTCTCAGAAAAAATGTCTTTGAGACATTATAGGTAAAGAGTTTGTAGAGATGCAAATGAAAATCCATTGGGTGGTAGTGTGTTGCTCGCTTTACAGCGCGTGTCCCACTTCCTTGGTCAATTTCTTTCTTCTTTAAAACAATTCTGAATTTTAAAAATAGAAAGAAGTTACAAAGAGAGAGAGAAAGAGAAAGAGAGAAGGAAAGAGGGAAAGAGAGAGAGAAAAAAAGAAGGGAGGGAGGGAAGGAGGAAAGAAGGAAGGAAGGAAGGAAGGAAGGAAGGAAGGAAGGAAAGGAAGGAAGGAAGGTAGGAAGGAAGGAAGGAAGGAAGGAAGGAAGGAAGGAAGGAAAAACAAAAGAGGACGAGAGGAAGGGGTGGAGGAGAGAGAGAGAGAGAAAATATTTCGTCTGGAGCGCAATCTTCATACATCTCCATTAGTGTTTTCCCAACCTTTTCCAGGTTCCGTTACCATCCTTTCCTTCCTTTGAAATGTTGCTGCCAGCAGTCCTATGGGGTGCAAACCTGCTTGCATCTCTTGGCTCCTTTGGAGACTTGTGGATTTGCTTTGTCTGAGATATTTAGCCATTGTCAGAAAATCCCCATTTGATTTACACGCAGTGGATTAAATCTGGTGGCAGTAACATCGCACAGTCCTCCTGGCTTCTACACAATTGCAAGAGTATAACTGTCAGCAGAGACTATTCCATTTTGTTTTAGCAGAGTACAGCTCATTTAATCCTTTTAAGGTTTGGAATCAGTTATCCATGTTCTTATTTACTTTTACTATCATACTAGGTGCTTTATCACCCGATTAATTAGGAAGCAAAGCAGAAGCAAGTTATCTAATCAATTCCACTTTCTTGTTTTTCACCTGTCAATAATGGGCTACCTAGATCCACATTGTGAACCAGCACAGCACCAACTTCTTGCAAGAGAAAAGATTCATCTGGGAGAAATATTGCACATGCTCACTGGGAAACCTTCCAAAGATAGACTACAGGTCTAGAGAAGACTCTTGTCTTCTTTTAAAGGATTTTGGGGCACAGAGGACTTTGCAGACAGGGTCTCAGACACAGTGGTCAGTTGGAACATCCCAGCAATGCAGACCAAAAAGTTCAGAATCTGCTGTTCTGAAAGCACCAATCTTCCCGGAAAAGAATTTCCAGGGCTCATTAACAAAGCTGCATCTCCTAGTTTGCCCCAACTCCCTTGACAGAGCAATAGTGTTTGTTACCCCTCTGTACTGTTCTCAGCCTCACAGTGGATGGGAGGACATGCAGCTGGATGTCACTGCTCATCAAAAGCTTGTGTTTGTCTTTGCTCCTTCGCTCAAGGAAAGCTGTTACTACTCAACCATAATGATTTTATATAAGAGCAGTCCCAGCTCTATCCAGCAGTTCACAGTGCTGTGCATATACACACAAACCATTATGGTATGCAACCATAAGTTTCTCTATTCATTTTTACATTACATTCTCCTTCCCCTGTCCGGTCTTGAGTTGTATAACCATGGATTAATTTTGACTTAGCTTTTCAGAAATCCATGTGAGAGCCAAGCAAATATTGTAGAAAACAGACCTTTTTCTCATTTATACAATATTTAGAGGCAGATATTATGCACATAGGCCCTAGAGCCAACAATTCCAGCTCCATCACTAAAAGGAAAATATAACTTGAATGGGATGTGGTGGTCAATAATGTCATATTACTAGGCTTTTCTCCATGTGACACACAAATACATCAATAATCAAGTAAAACAGTGTTAGCATCCCAGAAACTCATACAGTTTCTAACTACAGGCATATTTTTCATATGTTATCATTCAGCATAAATCTGGGAGTGAAAGGCCAAAAGTGCCTTCCTATTTCATTGCTGTACTGAAATGCCACAAAGTCTCTACTCTTAAAATTCTGTCAGGTATGAATGAGGGTCAGAGGAATACAAAACTCCTACACATGAGTTTAGAAAAAGGAGATCATTTAACAGGGAAAATGTTGCAGCACAGACTGTGCAACACCAAATAGAGAAAACCACAGCCAGGGAGTGATGGTCATGCAGCTGTACTAAAAGCTCCTGTGAGTGCTGGTGCCAGCAATGAAATATCTGTAGTGGAAGTAAAGGAAAAATCAGACAAATAATAGGTCTATCCTGAGAAAAATCATGGCGGCTGCCTGTCTGTTGACAAAGGGACAGAGAGACCTGTTGAAAACAATTTTTGGTGAACAGTGACCTTTAACCGAACCACCTTTATAAAACATAAAATTGAAAGATTTAAGTTCAAGGGGAAGTAGGGATTTAAAAAAATGGACAAATGTTCTTGGATTGCTCTTCGTCCTCAAAGCTCTGTTTTTCTTTTGTTTGTATCCTGAAATGAGGCAGCACTTTCCAACAAGTTGTGCTTTATTCAGAGATCAAATTTTGAGTCAATTTTGAAGCACTAGCTCAAAAAATGTCACTTTTTAATGTGCAAGTCATGAATATGATGAAGTACTTAGCTCACCAAACAGATTTTTGGCAAAAGATCTGCAGGTTACATTATATACAATATTTGTGCAGGCATTTTATTTTCAAGAACATGCACTTACCAGCATTTTTACCCAAACAATTACATGGATGTAGATGTTTCATAAAGCAAACGTTGTGTACCTAAAAACAAAAAAAGCAACTTTTGGGAGCTTAATACATTTGATTAATTTTAGACAAAATCTCAAAAGTAATTATTTGTTCGTTTGTCTACATACATGCTCACACAACTCCAAGGCTCCACCCCTTCATGGCTGCTGTGAAAAAATTAACGCTGTCCTGGCTGAAAGCAGACATCAATGTATGTGGAGAAAAAAAAAGAAAGGTAGCATTGATTTGGTGTGATTTAGTCTCCTCTCAAATAAGCCATATGACAGATAGAATGGGTTGATATTCTTTTCAAAAGCAGCCATAAGGCAAAAAAACGCAGCCCAAAATAAACAAGAAAACCCATCTTGGTAGAAGAAATAATAATAAAATGAAAAACCCATTTTAAGGTTGTGAGAAGGGTGTATGGCTGATTGTATATTGAAGGACTATCTATCTATTTCCAGTCTTGAATAAAAAGACTTAAAATTAAATTGGAAAAAAAATAATGTTCATCCTTTGCTGTTGCAGTGTCCCTGAAGTCTTAGAAAATCCATATCACTTTAAAATATTTTTAAAAATTCTTTTAAAAAAGCAGATATAGAAAATTACTATAGAATTTGGTTTCTAACTTTTTTATTGCAAATATTATACACCTTATAGCTGCTTTACCTGATTAATACAAATGTAGTGTTCTTAGTAACCACAAATGAGAAAAGTGGGCTTTCGTAAATCAGTGCACACCATTCCCAGATAAGAGTGACATCCGAATGCCAATATTTCCTGCTAGATGCTCCAAAAATTGTCTATTTCAACCAGATTTGTACCCTTACCATTTGTTGCCAATATAGTGAAGTCCATATTTGCTTTTTTTGCCATCTTGCCCTGTCCCCTTCACAGATTGGGAGCCATCAGTCACTCTGAAGTCTTCCAGGTTTGCTTATTCACTCCTCTCTCCTTATGTTCTGCTGTCTTTTGTGCTCTCACGATAACTCTCTACCTCTCTCACACCTGTCTAGTCATTGTTCATCTTGTGCCATCACTTAGGTGGCTGCTTTTTAATTTTAAGGGCTATCCTGTCATTCAGGAGCATTTTATGTCATTTACACTGGGGTAAATAGTGATCCAAACTGAAGATCAGTAGCATCTAATTTTCCCCAGTACACAGGTATAGAGCATGTTAAACCAAATTGAGCTCACGTGTGCTGTGGCACATCCTCAGTGGCAGCACTCACCTGTTAATAGGGTCCAGCATGTCCACTCCATTTCGCTCCTTTTACTTTTTCTTCTTTCTTTCACCTTCCTAACTGCTTAACAATTTAATTTTTTGCTGAAAAGGATCATTTTGATACAATCCTTATTTGGACTTGTTCATTCATCCAACGTATCTGGAATATGCCACAAAAAAAAAATTAAAATCTTTAAAAAACCCTGAAACCAGCAGTAAAGACAACAGGATTTTCACCTTAGATACAGCTCCCTCCTCCACTTTCTGTGGAGTCACCTGGGCAGTGAAAACTGTAGTTCAGGATCTGTTTCTGTAATCAGAACAGTGGGGGTGCAATGGGTTTTGTGCTCGTGAACATGTAGAATTCAATACATCAGAATAATTCTGCTTATAAAGGGAATTTACATATTGGTATGATACAACTCTAATTTCCATACAAAAATTAAGAGGTGAATTAGACTAAAGTAAGCTACAAAATAATTTCTCTTCAAGAACAGTTCATCTTTAGAATCAAATAACCTTGTGGGAGAGTAAGGGGGAGGAATGAAACCTTCAAAAACAAAAGCTGTACGTTTAATGCGTTTGGGTTTGGCGTTATTTTTTTGGAAACTGGTCTTTTTATCTGCAAGAAGCTTGACATGGTCTGTCATGGTCTTCCTGGTTTCCTTTGGTGCATTCCAGACAAATTCCCTGCTCAGCCTTCCTTCTGTTTTCGATAAAGCAGAGCTAGGCTACTTACTACCCTTTCACTTCTCTGCATCAATTTTTCTGTACTGTTCTGGATAAATTATATCATTAATAAAGAACTTTAAAATAATGCTGACCTCCCTAAAAATAAATTGACTTTATTATTAGCATTTAGAGATCAGTCCTTCTAGGCTTGTGCTTTTGATCACTTTTTATAAATAGCCAAAAAGGAATTAACTTGAAGTCTTATTCAGTCTGAATGTGTTGCCATAATCAACTTTACACTCTATTATTACTTCAAAAGTTTTGACTGATCAAAGTGTGTAATCAACTATTGATTCATGTTTAATAACAGCCATATCGGGACAACAGCTAAAGCTTTATTATTTTGCAGTTTTTGCCCTTAAATCACTTGCATTAATCATGTTTGATGACTGAATATTCAATACTCATGACTTTCCTTTCCTTTTTCCACTCCACCTCCTTCATTTCCCACTTCTATAGCTTCTTTGATCTCTTATTGTCAAGTCTAGAGCCAGACCGAAAACCAAATAAGTCTTGTTTTGTCTTATTCATTTAAATGTCAAAGGATCAAACTGTCAGCATCTGCCGCAGAGTCCCTAACGCAGGGAAAATAACAGATATTTCTGGGTTTGATGCTGTACAAAGACAAGGTAAAGAGGAACAATCACGCCTATATAAGTGGAATACTATATCTGTGCTTTCTATTCAATCTCACTATTCCATCAAAATCTAACTGGCTAAACTGAATATATAAGTAAATTGGACCCTAATTCTTCAGATTTAAATTAAATCTAGGACATAAGGTTAGAAAAAATAATATTCAAAAGCCCACATCTCCAGAAGTGGGATGCTTCTCTGTGTGACTATTGCTCGTTTTTCATCCCAAGATGAAAAATGAAAAAGATGTCTGTTTGCTTTTTCAGAGTATATAAAATTGGATTAAATATCACAAGAGTTTTTTCATTTTGCTTGTTAATCTTAATGCTTCCAATATTGCGTTCGCAATAGTAAGAACCAAACTTTTCTAAAATAAGGAGTTTTGCCTTTGTCTTCATGCCAAAGACAGGGAACACAAGGGTTAATACTTCTGGTCATAGCAGAGTTCCAGGGAGGAATCTGCCCATATTCAGAATTAGAAATCGAAGAAGCTACAGAAAAGGGACTTCTATGCTTGAAATTACTCACCTGTCCCTAGATTCTGTCTTTTTATTAAAAGTAAGAGCTTTCTTCCCTTTAATTTAAATGCCAGTATTTTCAGGGATCCTGCCAACCTCACTTACGGTTCCCTTACACTGTACTGGTGCTGAGCTGGAGAGTTTCATCACTGCAGCAGTGTCAGAACTCCTTGCAGTCAGCATATCCTCAGGCTGCTCTTCTTTTCTTGGGTGAGTCATACATACAATAACATTTTGCACTGCTCCCTGAACCTGTTCTACCAGGTGCTGACCACTCTTCTCAATGAAAGTCATCAAGATTGTCTAAAGCAATAAGCTGTCCTACAGACTCAACTCGTTCAATCCAGTGGAAAACACTGGGAAAAACCCAATGTTTAAAACCAGTGGAATCTGGTGAATCCTCTTTAAAATATTTAATTCATTATACATTTTGTTTAAGGAATATAGAAAATTCAATATTCACCAAATATTAATGTCACTATGTTATACAAAACTACAAGAGCCTGAGATGGCAACACACCTGATGGGGAGACTTTTAAAGAAACATTTCTCCCAGTAGAACTCTTATTCCAGCTGCCTTCTCAATACATCTTAAATACTTGAAGACAGCTACTTATGTGAAAAATGAAGCTTTCATGAAGGAAGGTGACTTTAGTATAGTATAAAAAAAGGTAATATTTTCATTATTTGCACTCCTGAAAGTAAATATCTCAGTTCCAGCACTTGAGAGCAATGATTATTTCAGTGAAATAAGGAAAGATTATATTTTACTTCTCAGTAGTTGCAGTCAGTATTTATTGTGAAATATAAACAGTGAAGACAAATGACCTGTTTCAGAAACCCTGTGGTTCTTTTTCCCCCCTTTGGTGGACTTCTTTAATTGGAAAGGGAAAAAATACGGTCCTATCATGGAAATTATCCAGTTAATGGGGCTGGAGATGGAAAGAAACAATTTGCAGTACAGAATCTCTCTGCAAAGGATGAACTTGTCTGTGCATAGACATATTAGAAATAGGTGCACAGGTATATACCCAACTCTGTAAACTGATAACACCCTTGTTACAGAAGAGAAAGGTCAATAACGTATTACAACATCAGCTATGGGAACTAAAAATCCGACTGACTGGATTTTTAGTTCAGTCAGAATGAAGATGCACTTGATTGTTCTTTAACATAAAAGAAGGATTTTCTGTTGCCAAGCTTCATAAAAGCAAAACAAAACCAAAAATCACTCGTAGAAAAGAAAGTTCTTAGTGATATTGGAATTATCTCAGCAAAGGGGAAGCTACCAAGCTCCATTAGTCATTGGTGTTATTTTACTATATTTGAAATGAGTATTCAAAAATAAGTCTATAAAGTAAAACACAATGATGATAACATGGGAACTAATACATTTTGCAAGAAATTGTTGGAAGTGTGACAATCATGGAAAGGTTTTCCTCCTTAGATTCCCCTGTGAGTTTGACACTAGCCCTGCTGTCCCTGCTGCATGATGTGCACTTATTTGCTTAAATTTTTACCATGGTCCGCAAAGTCGTTTTGGAATTTGTAGTCTCACAGGGAGAGATTCCCCCAGTCCTTTCAAGCATAGTCTACCCTTTCTATTATTACCTGCCTAATTCTGTGTTTGGGTACACCACAATGCACTTTTCTTGTTGCCAGGTCTCTGAGTGATTCAGTTTATTCCAAACCAGTCACCTGCCCTCAATCATTGCATCACAGTAGTACTAGATGGCTTTCATGTTTCCTTCCAAGCCATTAAGTGTAGCAGATCAATAAACCCCAGTAGATCCCAACTACAAACGCAGCAACTCACTGATGATTTTTTGTTCATAGTTTCACTCTGTTAATTTCTAGTCCATTCAGTATATGTTATATTCCCATCAGTTTACTACTAGATAAAATGTATGTAATTTCATATGTCCACAATATCTGTTCCCTAAAGAACTTTCCTGCACTTAGTTAGAAATTCTGTCCTTTCTTCAGCTGTTACATATTCTGTGTAGTAGTAGTAGTTAAAAGTTATTATCTGTCACTCTTCTGGTGATACATATTTCTGAAGTGCAGTAACTTTATTGGTTGAATTTCTTCTGCTATCAACACTTAAAGTTTTCTTCATTTTATATCTGTTCTTTAACAAAATTTTGTTTGTAACCAGTGAAGTTGTAATTATGAACTTAAGAGACATCTTTTAAAATTTTCTTGATATGTTTCCTAACTATGAAACATATTTTTCTGTTGTATTGTCTCTTTTCTGCCTTTTGCCACTTTATCCCCACTTACTTGAATTGGCTCTTTATAGAAGATGTCTTCAATGTATTAATGGACAGAGAGATTCTGACTCAGTCTCAAGATCCCCTGAAGTGTGATACATAAGCTCTCAATCTCAGAGCTGAATCCTCACCTTATTCTTAAACTTCCCATCTGCCAGGGCTCGCAAGTAACCTGAGTTCAGCATACCCTCAAAACCAGTTCCCAAAAGGATTACGTTTCTGAGTCCTGAGTCTGATTATGTGTCCTTTAAAGCTCATCATACGGAACTGATGAGTCCATCACCTGGAAGATGATATAATTGCAACCTTCAAGATCAGCCCTTCTCCTATCTCAGAATCCTTTGCAAAAATATACCAATGCACTGTGTTCCTACATCTTTTTATTGCCCACTCATACACAATGAAACACAAACGAAAATTCTGTCTGCAAACCTGATAGCATGTCAACCATCTGTAAGTGAAGATGGGATGAGTGGCTTGACAGACCCTCATCTTCTAAATCCCAACCAGTACTCTTTGAGCTTCAAGAACAAAAAACCTCTTTGAAGTGGTAATTGCCCTCAATACAACCTGAGACAAATGCTGGGCTCAGTAGATGGGGTGGTTGAGACCACAGACAATAAGTCCCATTTTTTAACTCAAGAAAAGTAACCTTAAAGCTACCAGGTACCAGCTTTCCCTGAATTTTGACTTCTTCCTAACTTCACAGCTAAGCTTTACCCGATCAAATTGAACAGTAATTCATCATGAAGTTCAATCCACTTCTTATTTCAGAGTGCCTGAAGAGAATACAATAGCTTATATGATTTAAAGTTAGGAAACAGAATCCTAATTCTAATCAAAGTTGGTCAGGGTCTTTTGGAGATCTGATCTGAACATAAAGTGCCCTGTTAACTATCCTTAAGAGGTGAACAGAGATCCTAACCCCTAAATCCCTCTCAGAACCATCCTAAACATCACCAAATCTTACCCTCAACTACAGTTATCACCACTGCCAGCACTCCTCTCCAGCCTGAAAATGAGACTGTCATCATTTCCACTATTTTCACCATCGGTATGAGCCCTGATGATGGTCACTGGCAGGGCTAGGGCTGTAAAAGGACTGTCACCACCATCTTTCTCAGTGTGCTTTCTCCATTACTGTGATTATCCAGACTGAATTCCAGCACTGCTCTCACATGAACCCTAAGTCCATGGTGAAGGTATCTATCCAAAGCCTTAAAGGAAGTTGAGACCATGGTGGCTATGAACACTAACTTTATTTTTCACTCTGCAGATTCTGACAGGTGTGTTGGTTAAGTGCACCAGTGAAGCTTATAATTCCCAAAGCCTATAAGCTTATGCAGAGCCCTCAATAAGGACCATGAGGAAGATAGGTCTCATAAAGAAACCAGCTTCCTAATCCATTGAAATCTGCAGTACATGCCTAAATAAAAGTTCCCAAATGAATTAGAGAATCAAGTTGCAATCATGAGACTCTTAACTCCTCTTGCAGTCCATTTAAATGCCCATGTCTATGAAGAAATCAGCTTCCTACATGACTGCAGTCCTTGCAAGTCTCACTAGTAAGCTGGAAAACACAGATTTTTCAAGCCCTTTTTTTTTTTCTAACCCTATCCTTACTATAATGGTAATTAGAGCGAGGAAATAAATCCCTGAGCTAAATGAGATCCTATTATTTCGATCCTATTAACACTATGCCCTCTTCCTAGCCCTGTAGGCACTTTTGAATCCAGAAGTAATCATGGCTCTGAATGTGTGCATTCTCAAATTCTAACCCTAACAACACCCCTGAATTCTAACCCTAATTAAACTTAACTTTAATTATTGAAGTACCAGTTGTATCTTAAAAGAGAACATGAGTCATTGGACCTTTACCTAATTCTGTGGGCCCTTCAGTGACTGTTAATAAAATGGAATTTTGAAGGTTTATTCCCAAGTCATTCCCCAAACTCACACTCTACTCCAGTCTCCTCTTACAGACTATAGTTAATGAAACATATGGTACTCTCTTCTGTGAACAGCATTCCCTTTTCCTGACTTCTAACTCTGCAGTAATGAGCTGAACTTTTGAAGCTTTATATTCCCAAATTCTACATGAAATTGCAGCCCTAGCTCTAAAGTTAATTGTAGCAGAGTGATCATTTCTTAGTAGTTTTACTAAGCCATAACACTAAACCTAATCCAAATATCAAGATGGATTGGTAACTATGTAAAAAAAAAAAAAAAAGAAAAAGAAAAATTTGAAAAAAACCAGAAAGTAAGTTAATAAAAAGGCAGAAACAAAAAGCAGCTTTGATCCTCATCAACAGTCACTCACTCCCTTTCTCCAAGGCCTGTAAAAGTTAACAATAGATTACAGGAAACCAGAAGGTTTTAGAAGTTCTGAATACCTGTTTCTGTCTGCTTCTTGGGCCTTAGAGAACTCAGTAATGAATTAGATAATTAGAGGTTGTATTCCCAAACTCTAGACTAACCTGGAAACTTTTTATTATAATAACTAATCTCTACACAAAAAAAAAAAAAAAAAAAAAAAAAAAAAAAAAAAAAAAAAAAAAAAAATCTAATGAACTTTTAGCACCAGCTCCCTAACTCCTTGAATCTCACAAAATCCAGCTATAGATTTGCTATCAAATCAGTAGACACCAGACCTTTAATCCCCATCTTTAGTTACCACCAAAAGACCAATCTATGCAAAAAAAGGATAATGAAAACGTGTTGGCCTAACCCGAGCAGTCAAAGAATCCAGTATTAAGGTAGCCTCTTGGTATTTCCCTAGATATAATCTTGATTTGAAATATTCCTCCACTAAATGTAATTAGAAATAGAGCTGAGACACATTCTAACATTAGATAAAATTACAGAGGAGTAGAGATGTTGCTGACACCACTTTCTGTTCCACTTTTACTGTCCTTATAATGTGAAACAACGCATGTGACACTGTTCAGTTTACAGCATGAGAGTGTTTGGAAATTTTTGGCAGTGAAATGGTTCTGGAAGACTGTGTAGGGTGAAGGGAGCTAAAATATGTATTGTATTTTCTGTACTGGCTAGTGATGGAATCAGTCTAGTTCAAAATATTTTCAGAAATACAAACTTGGGATTTGTTTTAAAAGGAACTAGACTGTTCATTACAATATCAGAGATAGAAATAAATTAAGCTTTGCTTAATGTGGACATGTGAAGGACCAGAACCTGGGCATAATTTCCACAGTTAAATTCTAACAGCATTATGAAATATGATTGTATGGTACATCCAAGTGGAGAGCTCTCCCTCCTTTCCTTGGCCCTCAGCAGTCTAAATGCAGCATCCATTTTCAGATGTAATGCTCTGTTAGCAAAAAGGTAGAAGGAAACTACATTTACCTTGATTTTATACTCTTTTCCAAAGTATCTATTCCTCACCACTACATAAAACAGGATTAATATTCCCTGGTGTCTGATGCAGGAAAAACCCCATGCAATAACCCAGGGCCAGACCCTCAGCTGCTGTTAATCTGGAGATCCACTAAAGTCAGATTGTAACCTGAGGATAAAGAGTCTCAGTGTTCTCAATGCACACTGAGAATTGCAGGATCTAGTCTATTATTGTAAAGATTTTGAAGATTTCCTGATTATTTTAAAAATAATTCACAAATCCTTATCCCTGCATAATTATTGTATTTGTCTAATTGATGCACAAACTCAGAGGATCATTTCCCTCATACTGTACCTGACACGTAATTTCTCAAACAGAGATTACTATCAGTCATCTCTCTTCCATGCTCTGCACAGGTCACTAAAGTAGCATCAATCTGTACTGAAATAAATTTTAATCTGGTCACAGCTACAGTGGTGCAAATGCTTGAGTTCAGTGGAAAATCATCTGTAAAATAGATTTACTAAGCTCTTACTTTCCTTTGTTCTTTTTTTATTTGCAGGGAAAAAAAATACTACAGCTATCTACTTTTGAAATAAAAGACACAGGTTCACAAAAAATAATATTATGTATTGTAATTTGGTCGTTGAAGGATTGTAATTAAAGAGGTGCAATGAAAAAAGCAGTGTCACACTTCTGAATATTTAAAAATCTCAGAGCATTCTACACACTGTAAATTAAACCTTATGGCACATTAACACTAATATGTTAAAAAATATATATAGACTATATTTTAGCAGTGTATAATCTGACTCATACACACCCTCCACACTGTAGGAGAGAATATTTGCAAATGTCAGCAGTACATCTGCGGGATCCAGGAAACAAGACTCAGTTCCCCCTGCAACTGATGATTTCTTGTAGAAATTTGGGACTGCATTATCAAAACAACTCTATTTTCACCACAACAAGGCTGTTTATTTTCAGGATTATCCAAAGTCCAAGGCTTTTTCCCTTTCTATTCCTTTCTTGCGATATTTACTGATGAGTTTTGAGAGGGCTGTATACCCTGTAAGCTGAGCTCTGTAAAAGTAATTTATTTTGATGCACTTGATTTTCAAAACATGTCAGTCACTCATCTCACACTTCCTTATTAGTTATAAGGAGGTACCACTGCTTCCTTCACTTTTCACAGCAATCTGTTTCAGAAATAGCTGTTTATTGCTTTGTGCAGTATATCAGCCAGAGCACAATCTACATCTACTCTTGCAGGTGTCACATACCTGGGAGCTCAGTGTGGGTTTGCTGGTGCTGCAGCCAGAGGGATGACACAGAGTGCGGCCACACGCTCCCTTCTGCTGCCCTCCAGAAGACAGCAACACCATGCAGGCTGCCATCAGGAAATAATTCCAGATTGCACAACTGAATTACCTGGGAGAACATTAGGTGGCTTCAGTCCAAACACAGTGGGTGGCTGCTTTACCACCTTGACACTTCCATGTTACAGACCAGGAATAATGAACAGTACCAGGAAACTTTCTTGGTACATTGTACATGTATAGAGAAACAGGAGACACTTATGTAAAACAGGCTCTGTAATGCATTACTACTGATAATGACCTTGTGCTGGGTTTGGCTGGGGTAGAGGAAATTTGCTTCTTAGTAACTTGTATGGGACTGTGTTTTACATTTGTCCTGGAAACAGTACTGGTAATTCAGGGATGTTTTTGTTATAGCTGAGCAGTGCTTGCACAGTCAAGACCTTTTCTACTCCTCATATAGCCTTCCCAGCAGAGAGGCTGGGGGCGCACAAGGAGTTGGGAGGGCAGACAGCCAGGATAGACCACAACTGACCCAAGGGATATTCTGTACACTCTGATGTCATGCTGAACATATAAAGCCAGCTGAACACGCGCCTGCCTACGGCAAGTGATGAAATTTCATGTTTTGCTTTTGCTTGTGCATTCAGCTTTTGCATTACCTATTGAACTGTCTTTATCTCAACAAACAAGCTTCCTCATCTCAGTGGTAGCTGCACCCAAAATGCTGTGTTCAATCCTGGTCTAAATAGAGACAGAAGAATAAAAGATAACATACAGAGGGCAGCAAGGATGATTGAACCTGTGCAAAGAAATTCATAAAAAGAAAGAGATAGTTTCTTTTAGGTAGGAATTAATAGAAGGCAGCATGAAAAAATGATGTTTATTATAACTCTTATTAGCGACATTTGTGATGACATTATTATTATTGTGACATTTAGTGTATCTCACGAGACAATAAGGCGATGTGGCCTCCAATGATACTGAAACCCAGACACATTTCAGTCAAAGAGTAAATGATCTTTACTGTAAGAATATCCTGTGTTTTGACATGAAGTATCAGGGTTTATGTAAGCTGATATCATACATGAGGAAATTTGTATCTTTTGTGGGCCTGGGAGGCACTGTGGCACCAGGTGATTCCTGACTGCCCTGCTCGTTTTCTGAGCTCTGCAGCTGTAAACCAATGCCATGTAAAAGTGTTGGATATACAAGGGGAAATTCCTCTCAGGATATCTTCCAATATAGAAACATTGATTGCCCTGGAGAAAAGGGGAAGAAATAGGGAGAATATAACATAAGTATAAGCATAAGTCTGCAGTGGAGTTTCTGGTACCAATTAAACATTACAGAAGTGACCATAACATTGCAGTTGTGGGGGTTTTTCAGAGAATTCCTTGAATAAAACACATAGTTTGTCTCCTTCTGAATTAAAAATCTGATTTTATTTTTTCATGTAATAGATAATATTCTTCTCCTTAACTGAACTTTTCTTCATCTTTGGAACTTATCTGCAGCTTTTTTCTAAAACCTTCATTCTTATGATGCCTCACTCCCAGCTAACTAATTTCTCTATGTTTCCTATTCTATTCCCAATTATAGTTTCCTTTTTATAAGGCCTCCTTTTCTTTCCCCTAGTTTTCAGCAAGTATTTCAAAATTCTTACTAACAAATATTGTCTCTGTCTGGTTTCTTTTTTTCTTGCATAAATATCTAGCACCCTTATTTTCCTCATATCCCTCAAATGTTGTTTCCTCTGTTGCTAAGTCTGTCTGTCTCCCACAGTTATTTTTATGGCATCTATCCTACATTTGTAGCCCCTTTTTTTTTTCTCTATTTGTTGTTTCCCCTGCACAATTCTGCAGGTATGTGGACAGCAGCTCCAACCTCTGGGAAGATGAGGGAAATCGATAGTGGCAATTGACAGATGGTCTCTTTTTCTATCTGATAATGATGCTAAAATAGCAATGAAATCTTAGAACTGTCATAAAAAACTACCAGAGTATCAGTCTCCAACAGAAAGAAAATTAAGTCTCAACCAGGTTTAACCAAACAGTAAAATTATAAATATCTCCAAATAATCCTACAAACAAGAAAACAAAAAAATACACATGCTAAACAACTAACTCCAAGTTTTGGTTTTGCCTGGAAAATGTTCAGGATAGGAAAAAGAGGAGGTTACTAAGTGGCACAGATTGTGAACTATGGGCTGTAGATAGAGCTTGACAGATGTCCAGTGTTTGACAGGCCTCTAGCATTCAAATTACTCTCAGATTAGCCAGCACATCTCCAGTAATAAAAGAGAGTAATGATTTCAGCTCTCTTATTTATCCATTTTACACTGAGCCTGAAAGCCATAAAACACTGCACTGATGGATGTAAATTGTCTCAGACAATTAGCTCCTATTGTGCAAAAGCAAATTTGAAGTCTCTCCAGTTTAATAAGCAAGATGCCTTGGATTGCATTTCAAATATTAGTGAAGTAAACAAAAAGAGAATAAAAAGGCTTATAGTGGGCAGACAGATGTGTAATGTCCAGGGTGTGACTGGAAAGCACTGTTAGGAATATAAATCTGCAACAGGGACACTTCAGCTGCTCAAATGCATATTTGCCTATCCTTTGTGTATTATTGAGTAATAATCTATTCTTAAAATTATTAACTTTTTTTTTCTTCTCTTTATAGCATTTTTTGGTTTGATTGCTAGGTCTAGACAGAGTCATGATGTTTACGATTCCTTCACCAAACAGTTACTCAGTCTCTTCAACTCAGAAAATCTCTCTGCAGTGCCTGTCAGATTTTTCAGTAAAAGACTCCCCAAAAAGACTTCTACCTATGATCAGTCAACAAAGTCATTCAAAATAGTTCAGACAATTTTCCTCTTATGGTGCCAAAGACAAGTCAGTCTAGACATTTCAACCTGTACTGTGATATTTCCCAAGGTCTATTTTTTTTACAGCTTTAAGATTTCCTGGGAATGAGCCATGGATTTGAAGAAATGGAATGCACTGGAGGCTTGAACAAAAAGCTCAAGACCTAGCAAAGTGGATGCAAATTCTGATGTGTATTGATTATTCATTCCATCCTTTCCTTGCTGAAATTTATTTCTCTTGTTTGTCCTGATAGTTTTGCATTTGGAGGAACATTGAGCCCTGGTCATTCAGAAAGGAGTTTGAAGGAAGTGTGGGAAGTGATGGCTTAATCGGCTTCGGATTTAAGACATCCTTTATCCCTATGGACATTAAAAATTCATGGTTGCATTTGTATAAATGAAAATCATGACAGAGGCAGAGCAAATGTAAGGAATCCCACAAGCCTCAGAAATATCATCCTTTTGCTGGACTCGTGCAGCAGTAAACACGGTGTCCCCAGCATGCCAGAATGATGCTGTTGAAGCATCTAGCACAATCTCCTGTGCTGCATATCCACTCACAGCAGCTCAACAGGTCCTCCTTCAGTTGTTTCAGGGCTGTCAGTCTCGTTTAGCAGTTTTAGCTTTGAAGTTATGTCAAAGGGCTTCCGTGAAGTTGACATTAAAGCTGAAACAGTAGCAAAGGCTGAAACTGGATGGTCTGTCCTGGTTTGCACAAACCAGGTGGGAAAGGTCGTTGGGATCTATACATCACCACTTCACAGCAGCACTGACAACTGTTCTTTTGTACTCCACCTGTGTATTCTGTCATTTCACATCATTGGTCTCTAATCAGTAAGTAAATTTTTCAGTGTTGTGAGGGAGAAAAACATTATAAATGTGAGATCAAAATAAATAATATGCTTACTATAATGCAAATAACCAATAGAATAGAAAGAAAATCATCCCATGATATCTTTTGGTGACCCTGACCATTGATACCTAGAGCATACTTCATCAGTAAAAGAGAGCTGTAATGGATATCAATTAGTTATTACAAAGAGACAGCAGTTCCTGAAGAAAAAGACCTGGTTTTCCTTTAGCCTAAGGCTTTTTCCACTGCACTAACAGTGCAAATGAACTTACACAGTCCTTTAGCCTAAGGCTTTTTCCACTGCACTAACAGTGCAAATGAACTTACACAGTGTGTGAAAATTGTATGTGCAGTTGTGGAACATCAAAATGGGCTTTTGTATCTATGTCAATTGGATTCTCTCTCTCTGTTTCCTGCCTTCCAACACACCTGCTCTTGTGAGGAGAAAGGTTCTGAAGGACACGCTGTATGTATTAACAGTACCACTGTGGCCAGCTTTTTCTACAAAGATTGTTTCAGCTTGAAGTTGGGTCTGAAACAATAGCTGTCTAAAAGGAGGCTTCTCTGGAGTTTCATTCTTGGAGGTCAAGATAATTATATGCTTTGGTCAGCCAGTGAAAACAGAAAAATGTATATGATTTTGTACACGCAAATACAAATTGTGTGTTCAGAAGGTACATATTTAAAACCCTATGCTTCCTCAAAGTCTGAACTGTGTATAAACAGGCTGTAGTCCTAATAAGCGTTTTCTGGTAAACCAAATAGTAACAGCATTAGTTTCTTATGTACAAATTTAAATTTTCATTCAGCATATTATCTTCCTGCCTTTAGCAAATCTTCTTGAAAAAGTCCTTGAGATTAGTCCCAAGAGCAACTGTTGACCATCTCTATAAAAAATACACTCCAGCTTGCTAGTTTTATCTGTTGTCATTTCTCCTTTCATCTATGGCTGGTCAAAACCACATTCTTGTTCAGAAAACCATGTTCAGCAATAATGAATTGGTTTAAGGAAAGGTAACATTTTTTTTCCTGTGTTGTTTACCCTATGCTCTTAATTATTTTGTATTTCATCATTCAGCATAAGCTTTACGTGGCTTTATATGGCTTTACATGATTCTTCTTTCTGAAGAATGATCCAAACCATGCTTCTTTTTTAAGAGGAAGAAAGAAATGGCAAAATCTTAAAGCAGACCTGACTGTGTTAATGTCTCTTTTTCATCTCTTCTGCTTCTATTTTATAAAGCTCAAGACAGTTGTAAGACTTATTTTAATTTCATTTGCAAAATCTAAGTCAGCTTGATCATCTCAATCAATTTTTGGCAACCTATATTATTACTATTTTTCCTAACCTTTAATGTACATACTGTATAACTTTCATTGCTGATTAATACCCTTCTTCATTTCCTGTAGGCACTCTGCTTGCTCCAAATATCCTCTTTAAGGTGCTATTAATTGAGCATGAGATTACATAATTTTCATGTCTGTGCAAAGTGTTTTTGAAATCTCAGAATTTAACACATTTCTTTAAAGCCAATATTATAGTTTAGCAAATATGGGTATCTATCAGCATATCTGCACAATCCATACCAGTTGGTGTCAAAGTAGTAATTAAATACAGCGCAAAAGCAAATCAGGTCCTCCAAATGTTAATCTCATTATCACCTTCTCAGCCCCGCTTGCCAGAAAGTTAACAGCCGTTAAAGCTCTGCTGCTCATCCAATCAGAATATTAAATTAATCAGTATGGCCTGACACAAATATTGCCAGTGGTGTTAATCCTTTGCTTTGTACATAGCAAATGGGGAAATAAGCGTCAGTCTATGGAGCTTGATGAATTCCTCGTAATACTTCAAGTCTGCAATGTGCTTTAGAATGTTCTATGTCGTGGTGTGCAATGAAAGGTTCCCCAGAGACTGGAAAATGCACCTCATGTCCGGCTCCCAGGCTCTCTCCCTCCTCTGTGTTCCCCTAGCACTGCTCATAGATAGCTTCCTCTCTCTTCCCTCTCTCTGTGCTATCATATGATTTCCTGGCAAATTTTTAAAAATGTGCCAACAGTGTCTGAAATCAGATATGATTAGATGGATGTATCCAGACAGGCTCCAGCATTCAACAGGCATGTGTCGTAGGGAGACCTCTGAACCACAGTGTGACATTGTTCCTTTAAATATATTCTGGGTATCACAGAAGCTATGTAGTAATTCTTTATATTTTTTTTTCCATAAGCAGACAAACATGAAAACAGTGGCTGAAAGAACCTCCTGTGTTGTAGATCTTGGCTAATGAAAGTCGTCATGTTCTCAGAGCCTTGGACACTGTTTGTCTGAGGCCTTTGCCCTGCCTTTGTTATGATACTTGCATCTAAGCCGTGATCCTGTCAGAATTAATCATAGATAATAAAAAAATATTAAATGTACATAATTCCACCTTTCATGTGGATGCTTCCATTTATAAATAATGCACATATATAAAGAGCATGTGTACAACCTTCCAGAATCACAACTGTGTGTGCGCATCCCTGTGTATGGATGGATGTATATACAGGAGAACACACATATGTGGGGGAACATGTATACACATATATCCATGTGTAGAGAGCTACTTAAATATTTTTGGATGTGCAGATTTATATAAACACAAAATATACATACATGCATGTACTCATGCTGCAAGAGGAATAAATATTCATTGCTCATTTTAATAATTCATCATAATAAATATTTATATAACATACACAATGATGTGTTGTGGTATAAATGTTTTAGTGGCATGAGTTGGGGCTGAATACATTATTTATGAGTGACAAAGCCACAACTAAGTCATGCAGGTCAGCAATAAAATCTTTCCAATTCGCTCTCATGAAATTCTTACACACTATCAAAAGAAGAACTATTTATCAAATGCCTAGAAGTGTTAAAATTTTGTTATTCCTGCTTTTTTCCTCTATTAATGCTCTTCTTTCTGACCATAAATAATCAAAAAATATTGCAAATATGTACATAAAATTAACATTTCCAACTTTTATTTTGATAAATATAAAGTCAGTTGTCATTCATTAACAGTGAGTAAAGACAGAGTTGAAACAAAGGCTTTATTACACTGAAATTACCTATAAGTTTTGAAAGTAAACCTGTGGTTATGACAAGAAGAGGGGAAAGAACAAAGCAAAATATAATACAATGGCAACAACTTCTCCAAGATTCAAAGTTACACATTTTGGGATTTCGTCAGGTGTAAGTGCTGGAAAAGCTCATAGGGAACAATGCTATGATTTTCTTTTTTCTTACTTAACAGACATTTGTCTGAAGCTGAGTAGAGGTGTGGAATAGTCAAGTCAGCCTTAAAGGAGGAGGATTAGTAGCAGGAGAAAGATGAGGCAGATAGAGGCAACTGATAAGTTGAAGAAGCACAAGATTAATTTTATTTATAGCATGGTTTAGCAATTTATCATACAGCTAGACAATTTATCCCATTGCTGTTGTTGTTATTCGTGCAGTAATGTGCATTTGTTTGCATGCTTTTACCTCTGTCTTTTCACTAGTTTAGGTACAAGGTGCATTTGTTAAAGTCTGTAAGATAATATAAAAAAACCCACAATGTATCTTTTCCTGTGTCATATCATGTGCAGTGATGACAGGAAATGACTGGTATAGATACAAATAATTCTGGATAAAAATGCATACACATCAAAAAGTACTCAACCTAGGAAAATAAGCAAGTAGGATTTTGAAAAATCTGAGTGTATGGGGATACCTTGAATAGACATCTTTAATTGTGATTGTCTGGGAAAAAAATATTGTTTTAAATTGGAATAGTGTGGACTCAAAGATCCTCTGTGATTAATGATTCTGTATACTTTCATTCTCATATATATATATATATATATATGAATACATGCGTTCTTTTTAAAAATTTTATTTTTTATACATGATCTCTTACATCTGTTGTTTGGAAAAAAATTTAAGAGGTTTTACCAGGCAAAATCATATTTTCCCTCTACTACATTAGCAAACAACTGCAGATACTAATACCTTGCACCCCCCCGCAACATGATACCAATATCTCTTCTCCCAAGCCCCTAAGCTTAACTGTGCATATTTTCATTAATTATAATTTGGAGGAGATGGAGAGTTTCTTTGAGGTGACAGACAAACAGCAGGATATCATGAATATGTATTGCATGTCTGAGAAAATAAATTAACAGGGGCCATCCACTCTGGTGACCCACTTAGGCTGTCATTGATGAGTGTGACAGGAAGGTTCTGTAAGAACTGAATTTGCATGACAGACTTTTCTCCTGATCAACTAATTTACCCTATGCATTTAGATTATTTTAAGCACTACACAACAGTCAGATAATTAATCACTAAATCACCAATAGTGACATTAAGGTACAAGCAATACATTATTGCTGATTACCACTTAAAACTCAGGCTTGTTGGGCTTCAGCTCAAAAATTGGTGTAATCTTACACTGAGTAATAAAAAATATGATCTGATATGTTCACAAGGTTAGATGTTCGGGGAAAGAGGTTGATACTCTATAAATAAATGCTTTTTGTTGTTCTTTATGACAAATATGAAAAAAATATGGAAAAAAAAATTAAATTCCCAGAGAAGTACCTGGTTGCCACCAGTTGTTAGGTTATTCTATCAAACACAGGTTCTATTAAGCTTAAGTGTCTTAAAATTTCTAGTGTGAAAATGTTTGTGTGCATGCACATATATCTGCATACATATAAGTGTATAAATATATGAATGAAACATTGTTTTCTGTGGCTCAGATATCTTCATACAAACATGCACACTTTCAGCCAAACTAATCTAACCCTTAGAAGAACATAAACAGATATGGAATTATAATAGAATGGGTCTCTAAAAATATAATGACATTACAGTGTGTGTTTATGTGCGGCATCAGAAACACACAGAGAGCATCTTCCTGTGCTGTAGATTTTTACTGATTCATATTAACTTGATTCAATGCCTGTAGCAGCGTATGAGTCTTCAGATGCTTTCTTAGTGAGTTGAGTTTGGCCTTAAAGTTGTACCATGCAGGCCAGATATAAACTATCATGTATTTTAACAGATGCCTAAATGAAGGCATGTAAAAAGTAAAGCAAAAAAGGCCACCTTGTCTCTTAACAACTCAAAAATTAAGAATAGAATTTTTAATTCTTTTCTAGCAGACATACTAAAAGCTCTCAACTCTAAAAATGGATCAGACATCTGCAATCCTATTAATTACATAGGGAAAGCCAACAGCCTATAAAACTTTGTTTTGAAAATTGGGACAAAATTTGTGGTGTTTGCCTGGTTTTGACTGACTTTAGACTACATGTTTTTAATAACAGCAGAAAGCTCCAGCACCAAATTCTTTAGCCCAAGAGGCCTTTGACACTTTTGGAGACTTAAGCTTCTTAGTTGGAGGATAACAAATTAGCGTTTGAGACCTGCTGTCTTTAATCTTCTATGCTTACTTGCAGTCAAAGAAACAAGTCTTATTAGAAGGCTTATTTATCCTGAGGTGCACCTGGCAAATCACTTGTTTGCAGCTCCCTTGCAATGACCAGGAATTCATCCATCTGTGCATGTGCCTTGGGTGTCTTTTGGAGAAATCCACCTGTTGGGACATAATAGTCTGGAAAAAGCATAATCCATTTGGTAGCCAAAGTAATTCTCTGTACATATAATTATATAATTTTCTTTCCCAATCAAAAGCTACTTCTGACTCTCTTTGGGCTTTTTTCTATGCTTACTGAAGAGTTTTCAACAGAACTGAAAATACTCCTGAAGCAAAGTTTGCATCTAATATATGTTATACATCCACCTTGACTCCTATCACTCTGCAATTTCTTTGTAAGCTGAGCTGCAATTGTATCTTAAAGGCTTATTTTAGTTCCCAACCAGCAGCTGAGTTTAAGTGACTAGAGGAGCACAGCAAGAGGTGAGGCCATTCAAGTCATCAACTGAAGTACTCTGGAAACTTAGAAAATGTGTAGGGCTGTTTTGTTCAGAAACACTGTGAGGACAGCTATTCACAATGCACTCTGCAAGCAACAACACTTTTCCCAGAAGTCTCTTAAAGTCTGTGTTGAATAAATAAGGCAATAGCTTTCTTGTGCCACCAGCTGAGAACAGGGAATGCTAATGTGCTAGGAAGTTGAGCCAGGCACCTCAGGCTCTCCACAGTGCAAAGTCCACACCCTGGGCTATGGAGGTGAGAGCACAAACAGCAGCCTTAGTAACTGCTGATCTGATTGTTTATCTGTACCTACTTTCAGAAATTGGATTACCTCAATGTATGTCAGCAAGACAAATTTGTATATATTTACGGGACAAGTCCCCATCCCCTAAAACTCAAACTACACCTATTGTCTCATCCTTGGACATCTCACCTGAAGTTCAAATCAAAGCTGTGCTTCATACATAGCTATGAATATCAGAGACTTTGAAAGTTTTCCAGGCAATGCTAAAACCAATAAGAAAATAAAAAAAAAGTGTGATCCTTAGCCCAACCTGACCAAATATATTTTAGACCAGAAGCAACCCAAAATCCGTCTTTGAATAAACTGAAGTTTGTGATCTTGGAAAATATTTGTTCACATCACATATGTTACCGTGGCAACAAAAAAAAGTGCTTGAAACTGAGACTTGCTTGTAGAAAAGAGTCCAAGGCTAATTTCAATAGAAAAGAGGTGGGGGGAAAGTGAAAACAGAAGTCTGAAATCACAGGCTCATATGTAAGTGCTTCAAGGGAGGTGATGGTTTTATCCTCTGCTCCAAGTCCTGTATACACAGCGAGCATTAAATCTACAGAGAACGTATCAACAAGTCTTTACTGGGATGGGGAATCCAGGATTCATGTCCCACATCTGAGTTTGTGAACACAGGTCCATGTTTAAGCTCATGGTCTCTCCACGAACCTTTACAGCAGGAATGAAGGGCCTAGTTCTGTGCCAGCTGCTGCCCCTTGCACTGCTCACAGGCAGGTGGAGGCTGCAGCGCAGTGATGGCAAATCCAGTCCCCCTCAGAACAGGTAGAATAACACCAGCTATTGCTGAGAGCACAAATCTCCTGACTACAGCTTTTCCCCAGAAATAATGTCATACTAATTCTCATTAGTTTGGTGCTCCAATATCTGTCAGTCCATCAGCTGAAAGAGAGGAATTGCACCCATTCCTGGAAAGCAGGAAATCAAAAAGGAACTCCCTTACAACCTTATTTACTTAGATAAAATGGTGTTATTGACATTCGCTCAAGGTTTGGAACGCTACCATAAATCCTCCTATTTTAATGGGATTAGTGGGAAGAGTTTTCATGTACTTCAAGAAATTTAATATGTACAATTAACCAGGTTTCAAAGTGAGAAAATGGGATGTGAATCATTTTCAGAGAAGAGTGGTTAGTGAGCAGAGATGTAAGAAAAGAAGTATGTAGCATGAGATATAAAAGCTAGGAAGTCCTTTCATAATTTAATTTTTTTTTTCTTTTTATATTACATGATGCCTCCAAAAGTCATCTGTTCCTGAAAGGATATTAATTTTGACCAAGTAATTTTGAACAATGTCATATTGGTAGAACATATTTTTTTATTATTCTGTTCAAATATATTTTTCTTGATTTATATATTTCCTTGGGGGTTTTCTGGATTTTCAAGACCCATCTAGAAAGAACAGGGCCATGACCAGTGAGCAACTTAATGAAATTCTTCCTGCAGCTAATTTGTGTGGGGAAAAAGGCCCTTTGTAACCACTGTTTCTCATATTTGGGGTTTAAAACAAACCCCACACACCAAAAAAACCTGGGCTGTTTTCTGCTCATAAGTCAATATCTTTTACTTACATTCAATGTAAACAGTGAATTTTTTAGCCCAAAGGTTTCAGGGAGAAAAGGAACTCTTCCATTTTCCAAACATTAGTAATGTGCAAACTGCAAGTGAAAAGACTTATTTGCATGCTTAACTTAATCATGTGAATAGGTCTGTTCAGTATGTGCACGCCTGTTTGCAGAATGGAAGCCCAAAAGACCAATCTTAGTCCCGGTGGAATTAGGAAAGGCTTTACCAATTATTTCAGTAGAAGCAGGATCATGACATTACATATGAATGAGAATTGATGGTTTAGAGACACGATTGTTTTCAGAGCAACTGTTTTGTACACTGCCAATTTGTCCAGCTCCCTAAGGTCTGTTAGTGAGTCCCACAATTCCCTATCTTCTCTGGGAAAGATGCATACCTCTCCAGTCTTAAAACAAGAAGCTGTGAAATTAACCATTTAGTTTGGAAAGCAAAGAGTTATAATTCTTAGCAGAAGAATTTTTCTTAATAATTGCTTAAACTGCTTAATAATAACTCAATATTAGACAAGAATAGAACAAGAAACAAAGTGAGATTAACTTACAGCTGACAACTAAAATGCTGTGAACAAGTAGATAATTACATAGTCTGTGGGGCAACTCCCTACCCAGATAATTATTTAATATTTAGTAAACAATTACATTTAAAGGGTAATTTGTAGGTGTAAGAAGATATACTATTTATGAAATGCAGCTGTCCATTTATTTGAGGTCTTAATTTTTTTATAAGAAAGAGTTAGAAATAAAATTAATTTAAGTCTGCAATGAGAAACACTCTGGTTGAACCTCCAAGTTTACAAACACTCACCAATTCCTTTACTTATCTCATTCTCCACCCTCCTTTCTCATCTCTTCCTTCTGGGCTCTTTTCCTTTCCCTGAAGTCAAGAAAAAATTAAATTTTTTTTAAAAAGAGACTACAACAAAGAATAACCATGTAATTGTATAAGCATATTAGTTGGACCAAGATTTCAGATAAAAAATATAGACTCCAAACATTCCTTTTGCCAAGGTAAGACAGGGGTTTTTTCAGCTGCTCATAGGTTTCTTTGCCACCTAGGATCAGGTCTAGGATCCATTTATTTGCTTCCCCAAATCCTTTGCTGTATGTTATCAAAGCAGTAACAAATGATAAGCTGGCTGATCATGAATTCAGAAGAAATCACTCCTTTTCTTTGGAAAAGGCTGTGGAGTTGCTTAGGGAAAAGACTCGAGGACAACCTGTTAGCTTTTCTTAATATGGCCCATTAAGGGCAAATCTACCTGAGGTTTTCCATCCTTATAAAATATTCAGTAGGTGTGTTAATGAAACTCGGAGACACAGATGACATATGTAGGTGTAAAACCAGCCATCAGCCTCCTGACAGCCTTTTACTTCTTTACACAGTCTTGGCAGCAAAATAACTTTGAAATATTCCTCACCTTCATGTAAGTCTTCACTTGGTTCCCCCCCTTTCCTTTCCTCTGCAGCAACCATAATGGAAGTTCCCACTTCTTTTTCCTTATCTGGATTTTCCTTCTTCTGCTTCTAAATGTTTCTCCTCTAGTCCTCCACCTCTGCAGTCTGTGTGTCCTCAGTCTCCTTTCCTTGGTGCTGCCAGTGTTCTCACCACCCACCCTGCTTGCTGTCCTTTTCATGCACCTGCAGGCACATTCCTTCCCTTGGCAGCAGCCCCGGATCCCTCTCTAGGCATTTAGCAGCAAGGCACTGCCACCTGCAGAGAGCGGCTCCCACAGTGGCAACTGCACGGGAAATGGGAAGCATTACAATCTGGCTGCCGGATTTTTGAGGTTTTTACCTTGGATTAGGAATCAGTTCTCCTACATTTTCTTAAATCCACTTTTATTTTTACTACAAGGTAAATGAAAGCGTTTCTGCTTCAATATTTAAACAGGGTAATGATAGTGGAATATCCCTTGTGACAAAAGCTTACTTTTTTAATATTAAAATTACAAAGCTAAGTCAAAGTCTGACCAGGCTTCAATGGATATTTAGTGAGCCATCTGATTTGAACCCAGGTTTATTGCCTCCCTGTGTGCTGCTGTCTATTGCAAGTGGCAGCGCTGCCAATGTTTTTGTGACTTAACATCTAAACTTCTTCAGAGACACTGAAAACAGATCCAAACAAGCCTGTGTCCTGGTTTTAGATGCTGCCTTAAAGTGATAATTTGTGTTAAGATACATGCAGAGGTGTATCGCTCTGTTGTTTGCAGGAAACAATAAGAACTTCAGTTTGAATAAATTTTCCTCTCTTCTTTTGGGGACCATCGACAACTGTAGGAGCCTGAAAATCTGTACTGATAAATTAAATATCCTCTCTGGAGCTGAAGCAACTGCCTAGTATGTCCTATACAGACTACTAAATGTTCTTGTCCTTTAGAGTAAAATGGTTGTATTCATGTCTCATATTGAGCAGACCCCTGATGAGTGCCGGCTCCTGAACTGCACTCAAGCATTGTTTCCAAAAGCGTTCATTATCTTGGGCCAAGTCTATGCCAGAGTTTTTCTAAAAAAAATAATTAGACAATGGAGTTGTAGTCTTGGAAGGATCCTTTGGTGATTTTTACTATACTTGATGCAGCCTTTTATCATTTGGATAAAAATGGAGTGAAATCTGGATGCCTTAGAAGTGCTTGTTTCAGACTGATTTATTTCCACTCTGGTGATAGAAGACTCTTCTCAGGACCAGCTTGTTCTGTTCAAATGTGCAGAGAGCTGTGCATCTCCTTCTCCACTGTGGCTCCCCTCCACTAGCACTTCAGTTTTCACTCTGAGACAGAAAGCACATTCCCTGCCAATGTCTTGCAAAGAATAATTACCTCTCCCTCCCCTTCCATCCTGTACTTCTGCAGATTCAATGCATCATAGATGCCAGCTACTGCAGCCAGAGAGTTTGCTTAAGGTGGACAACACATCATCTGTACTGCAAACAACTCCTTTGCCATGCCGTGGCCTAGACCTGGGCATGTGGCTGGCTTTCCATTAATCATGTCTCTGAGAACTGATTAGGCACATCTGGATATGGAAGTGTTTGATGAGGAGCTAGGAGACCAGATATCATCAGTGATGGACAATTAATGGATAGGGGAAGGGTCAATGACAGCAGTGAAGAAGCAGCCAGCTGTGTCTACTCTTTTCCAAACAGTGGATATCATGGTATAACAGCTGTGGAGGGAAAAGAAGATGACTTGTGGGGACTAAAACCACAAATCTCAACAAGTAGGTTCAAAGAAATTTCACAGCAGATTTTAAGAAGATGAAAACACCTTGGTATCTCACATATTTATGAAACACCAACATTTGTCTAAATCTATGGTTTTCTTTCACTGTGTCTGGTTTGCTAAGAAATGGTTAAAACCTTTTTATGTATCTTAATTATTGTTCTCAATTCAGTCTAAATTTATTTTCATCTATATCTTTCTTATGAAATGTAGAGAAGTCCCCAGGTTAAAATTATTGTTGCTTTTATTGACCTTAATCCTGCCAGATTCAGTAACAGAAACAGTAACATTCCTAAAACTTAAGCACGTGCAACTACAAACTACTTAACTTCTTCCTTAATGGACTGGATTAAGTTACTCCAGCCAACAAACTAGTCCTCTGTGTGTCTGAGAGATGATTTCATCTCCTGCAGAGCCCTCTGCAACTTCAGGAAATGTGGAGGTAGTCATGCAGTTATCAAGGGAAAAGGAAATTATTATAAAACAGGCTTTTATAAGAAAATTTTAAAAGGAGAAACCTAAAAATTTTCAGTTAACTATAGAGGTGTACGGACTGACGATAGAAGCAGATGGGGAGGAAAATCTCTATTTCCAATGCAAAACTGGCCTAGAAGCACAGTTATACGTAGCATTTGCACTGTCCTGTGGGAACTCTGCTGTATAGCACATGCATAGCACTTTTTTCTCGCTCTCATTCTCCAGATAAGCCAAGGCTGAAGCAGCACATAAATGCATACCTGGCAGGAGGCCAGGTCCCTGTGTTCTGGAAAAAGAAGTGTCATGTAATGTCTGATCAAGAATTATGCAGCTGCTGAAGATAAGAAGATTTTCTCCTTAAAAAGCATGGGAAATTAGTAGAGTCCCAGAAGCAGGGACATCTCACCTGTCCATCAGCAAAGAGGTAGATCCCAGTCTGCCATTCTGCCATTCTTCTTGCTGCTGCTGCTGCTTTACCCCATCATTCCTCCCACTACTCCAGGCATTGTGCTGTGGCTCAGCTCTCACTCATTCGAGTAGCCCGGCTCATCCAAGCAGACATTTGACATGAAGTGTTCCTTTACAGGTGCACTGCTATAAATCAGGAGCAAGTCCGCAGAGGCTGGAGGGTTAGTATCAATATATAAGCAACATAAGCAAAAACAGGCTCAAACAAGAGAAAAAACTTTGGCCAGCTTTTTGAATTTATACTGAATGACAGATTTATGGAGCAGATTATAAACTATCCAAGGCAGACAATAATTTTTTTCTCCAATATTCCACATACTGAAACTGAAGCCTCCAGAGTATGAATAATTATATATCTATTATAAGGAACAATTTTATTTTTAAACATGAAAACCAGCATTGGCAGCAAAACATAAATATATATTTCGAGAAAGACAGCTCACCCATCTACAACCTTTAGTAATGACAGAGGGGAAAAGGTCATCTCCTAGAACTATACTCGACAGGTATCCCCAAACCTTCTGTATCTGGCATAACACTGACATAGAACGATTGTATTTTCTTTCACTCTTTTCCCAGTGTTTTTAGTGCTTTTAGGGCTTTTCATCCCAGAGTTTCACTGCTATCTGTCTGTGTGTGTGGATGATACAGGGACTTTCCATATGCTCAGCATAACTTAAATAAACTCTTTAGCCATTTGAAATGTGGGTGTTACTGTTTAAAGGGGAAAAAAGTAGATGGAGGGGAAATGACAGATGTTTTTACTCAGCAGTGTGCTCCCATGATTTTAATAAAGATTTCTGATATATAAATAGCGCTTGCAAGGCTAAATATTTTTCATGTGGTATTCAGCTGTAGCTTTGTTGTTTTTCTCAGAGTAAAATTCAGCTGGAAAAAAAAATATGATGCGGTATTAATATACATGTATATGTGTCTTTATGGTTCTATAAAAGTATATGGTTCTTTAAATTGAAAATAAAACCAGAGTAGGAATTAAGGAACATTAAAATATTAGAAACTTGAACTATCCTAGTATGTAAGCAACCATGCTTGCAAATATCCTTATAGACTCCATATGGTTCCAGCAGCCGGATCACCCCACCCAGTTTGAGACAGAAAAGTTAAATTCTACATAGTGCATATTTAACCATAATATCAGTCCCACTCAAGCCCCCCATAATCAGGTATACATATAAGTGTGTATCCTCAGAGTGATTCTTTTGTACAAGAAGACTGAACATAGTCACAAAATTTGAGGCAGATTCATAGTATATGAACAGTTTACAGGCAATGTGTCATTTTCCTAGGCTCTAAATATATACTCAAAAATGGGTTCAAGTGCTGGACAACTGAGCTGTTTTGAACAAGACTCACATAAATCAACAGGTCATTTCTCCCTTTGTTAATTGCTTGAACTTTGTATCAAGGCTGAAGTTCTTGATTTAGCATAACCAATGACCACAGACCTGAGACCATCCTTCTTCAGCAAAATATTTACATTTAAACACTTATCTAAAGTACTTTTCTTAAGTGAATTTTCCTTAATTTTCAACTATATATGGAGAAGTCATCATGACACCTCCCAAAAAGCAGATCTACAAGACAGAGTGATCACTGAGAGCAGAAGGGTGACCTAAAATGGAGAAGACAAGGTTTCATCTTCAGGCTCTAGGTCTTGCTCTTAAAGGAATCTTTTCTACTCCTGGGCAAGGTGGTAGGGGCCAGTCTGGTGCTACATCCATGCCAATATACTATGCCTGGTGCTCCTTTTTAATGCCTCCTTAAACTGGTGCTCTCAGGAAAAGTAGCTCAGCCCTACCCACCTTGCTATGGCTGCATATATATATTNGTAAACTGTTCATATACTATGAATCTGCTCCAAATTTTGTGACTATGTTCAGTCTTCTTGTACAAAAGAATCACTCTGAGGATACACACTTATATGTATACCTGATTATGGGGGGCTTGAGTGGGACTGACATTATGGTTCCTTGCCTTGCACCAGTGCTAGGAAACACGTCATTGCACAGTGAGATGAAGAAGGGATTTGACTTGATTGAAAACCAAACATTTTTCTTTGCTGTGCACATTTTAAGCTGGGTAACATCTCTGTGTTTTTTCCATACAGCTGAGTTAAATTCAGGCCAGGCAAAAGGGAATGGTTAAGAACACACAGGCAGAAAGGGGGAGGTCTGAACCATCCTTTCAGCCCCATCCTGTGCTGTGCAGACAGCCTCCAGACTTTCAGCCCCGTATGTCAGCTCTGGTGCAGCATGTGGCTAGAACTGTGTCTGGACCAAAAATTTAGATGCAGACGCCTACATAGGTGTCTTTTCCCATCATATTTCCAATTCCAATACTAGCATGGGAATACCAAGCTCGGTTAGGCCTGTACCTGCTAATGTACACCTACACATAGCTTCTGTGCATCTGCTCTTTGTCCGGGAACTTGGGAAAAACTGTATTACCTTAAATGACAGGGAAACATATTCCAAGCAAAAATGCTTTCACAGCTTGTGAGGCTTACAAGCACTGAAGATGTGCCAGTCAAGCATCTTGGGCTACTGTGCCAAAAATACTCATATAGTTCCCAATTAGAAAATTATTAAGATATTGCAAAGGAAATACTTATATTTTAGTATTCTGCTCTGCTCAAAAGCTGTGCATGATTTAAAGTGGTTCATTTGGGCATGGGTCTCCCTCTTATTTTCATACAGTGAACTGGTTTTAATCCTTCTTCAGACCATACTGTACAGTTATTCAATACACACATAGCCAGCATGGCTTAGGGAAATTGATACTGATATTTCAACACTTTTGTTTAGTAACTGATTTAACATGTGTTTATTTTAAGCTTGCTGATGCAATACATGTTGTGAAATAAAGACTGATAAGGAACTTTAGTCTGAATAAGACTCAGTCGCAGAAGAAACACTATACACTGCTACTATTTTAGCTCAATTCGGGGTCTGTAGCAGCCAATACACTGACAATGGTTCTGATTCATGTTGAGAATATTGAACAGACTTTTATTCTGCATTCTTATTAGGGTTTTTTAAATATTTATTTAAATAATTTAATTTTAGATGGGAGTTTATATATCTTGAACAACATTGTTACTAAAACACCACATTCAATAAAGGGATCAAATGTCATTTTTTCCATTTACAAATGTGATATTGTTTCTGTTTAGAAAGGAAAACACATTGAAGTCATTATTGGAACCAGATTTCCCAAGTGCTTTTTAAATAAACTGTATGAGAGACTTTGATCTAGTTAGCTGACTGGTATCATAGTTCTATGTATTTGTCCTTCCCAATTCTATTGAAAACTTAATATCATTTCAGATCTTGTGCTGCACTGCCATTGAGTTAGGTTGCTAGAAGTTAAGGCCAATAGTAAAGGTTCTATAAGCTAAAAAATACATCTATATAACATTAACAGAAGTATTTTACACGAAGGCCCCAAGAGGAATTATTTTCCTTCCCTTTTTGTCTAGACACTGTATAGAACTGTTGTTTTGTTGCTGTCCTATAGCATAGCAACATACCCCTTGCATGTCACTCACAGAAGTTTCAAGTCCAGTAACAGGCTAGCGTGGTTTGAAACACCGTCTAGCTGTCTTGTTACTTGTTAGTTTGATATTGTTCCTCCCCTGAAGGGTCTTTATTGGTTTACTATCATGTACCTTCTTTCATGATTGGTTCATTCTGTTATCTCTACCTCATGATGTAACACCTTAAAACTCTCTGCGAGAGAACAACCGGGGTCTCTCTGCTTTAGCTCCCCTTCAAGCTAACTGGCCCCTGCCCTCTCGAGGGCAGGAGAAAATAAACTTGGAATGAAGCTGACAGAGTTTCCACTCTTTTCTCCGTACCTTCCGCTGCTGGCTACAGCATGCCTACATGCTGTGAGGAGGCGTTGGGCTGTACTGGTAAACTGAGGCACGCAAACCTCAGTTACCATCAATTCGGTCGCTGGTTCACGCGGGCATCGGACCCCGTTAACCTGCGAGCCAGGCTGGGAACAGCCTGGCCGGCAGATATTAACATTGTTTAATTATGGAAGTGGGGTCAATCAAGTCATCATCCTTTAAACATAAAAACATTTTGGGTCCAAGCTTCTGTAATATGTCCTGTGTTTCCAACCCTCAAATTACTGGTTTTGGCTGTGACTGAGAGGCTATCTCCAGCTGACATGTGTGTTACCTCTCTGTGCACAGCACAATGGTGCAACATTTAGCACCAGTGATTTATCATTTGTGCACAATATCATGTCACGAAACACTTACCAACCTCCTGAAGACAGTCAGAACAATATCTACCATAACGAAGTACAGTTCCAGTGGGCACCAAATTACATCTTAGATATTTTGCTACTTGTCCTTTATCAAGCAAATGTAAAATTGTGGTGGGGTTACTGACAGACTCTATAATTCATCTGTCTGCTGCTTTATCACAACTCTCAGTAGGTCTCTAATGAATATTTCTGTATGCATGTTTCTGACTGATAATCAAACTAAGAACAAGTCCTAATTGGGTTTTCCAGTGCACAGAAAAGTGCCTATATTACATTGGCAGATATCCCAACCACTGTTAAATTAAAAGTGCAAACATAACAGACTTTTACAATTTTTTTAAGATTCAAATGTGCACAAGAGTACAAACAGAGTCTTGTGCATAAAGCTACATGGTGCCCTAGAATAAAAAAAATGGCAATGAAGGGGTTTGCTGCACCCAATGAAAGTCATAAATCAGTGACTATGGGTCTGAGTCTTCATAGAATCACACCAAAGCAAACTGAAATGTCAGTAGAGTGGTAGAAATCAGATGAAGGCTTACAAATTTATCAGACAAATAGTGTAACAATTACTAACATTTTGGAGCCAGAGATGCACACCAATCCTATTCAGGTAATTTTAAGCCATTAAAGATTTAGATCTGACTTGCAGTCAAAACACACCTCTTTTTTAAGTATACACAGCACTGGAGCCAATGGAAGTTACACCAACACCCAAACATGAAGCTCATTTAACCAATTTCTCCATACATGATTTATGCAACTCCCTTTACCTCACAGTGAAGAACTAGGAGAGTGACACAAGAAGAATCCACCTTGTCTCACAGAATCACAGAATATGCTGAGTTGGAAGGGGCCCACAAGGATCATCAAGTCCAGCTCCTGGCCTTGCACAAGACACTCCAGCAGTCACACCATGTGCCTGGGAGTATTGCTCAAATACTTTTTAAACTCTGCCAGGCTGGTGTTGTGACCACTGCCCTGGAGAACTTTTTCAAGTGCCCAGCCATACTCTGGGTGAAGAACCTTTTTCTAATATCCAACTTAAACCTTCCCTGACACATCTTATAGATTACCATGAATAAGACATCAACATTCAAGAAGGCAAATTATGGTTATGTGTACCAGACATGATACCCCTCCTCAATCAGTACAAGAGATGTGATAAAGATATATCTGTGCTATGCAGTGGCATATATACAGCAGGTAATGATTAGCCTTACATGTTTTATATATCTTAGTCCAGAACCTGATCTCCACTGCATAAATTGCAGCTGGACTACTGTATTTGGCTTCATTTGCTTTAACCTGAAGTTCTACCTGTATAACAACTTACAACCCAACAGGTTTCAGTTATTAGAATCACCAACTAAATATCTTTCTACTTAATAGAATTACTTTGCAGTAGTTTGTGGAGTCTAGTTTGCTCTGAATTAAAATATGTATGGGGAAAAATGTTAATCTAAGATAGGCTGAAGAAGGATTCAGCTGATCTAAACAATTGGACAGTGTTATTTCACAGGTGCAGGTAGAATGATTTTAGGTAAGAAGAGAGTTCAACAGGCTATGGAAGCTTAGAGACCTAAATTATCTACAGACATAGAAAATAGCTAAGTATCACAAAGAACCGGATTGGGTAATGTTCTACAGAGTACAGTGATAGTAAAACAGGTAGGCAAGGTGCAATGAAACACAGCACAGAAAAAAAACATTTAACACTGCAATTGGGTCTTTAAAATTATTCACTTCTTGCTTCCAATAATTCCAATGCTCAACCCACTTCCAATTCCAACTCTTTCCTTTTGTACAAAGAATGTTCCATGCTTTCAGAGACTTATTCCTCACTTTCCTAAAACTCTCTGCATAACGCTTAGACATCAAAGTAGGAGGAACGGGTAGTTACAAAAGTGGGGGACATCCACAAATACTAGTAATATTAAAATACCAAGGAGTTTCATGTGAAACTAATTTCATGTAGAAGCAGAGTAGCTACAGTCTCTTTAAAGACACAGTTTTGAACATCTCACTACCTTCCCCCATCACATTGTCAGTGAGTCATTCTAGTGGGGGCAGAGAGAGGTAATATCAGCTGCATGATTCATGTGCATGCTGCTGGCCCCTGTGAGCCTTAAAATGCTTAGTCTGTTTGAGCTTAAGTGAACTCCTGACCTTCTTCAAAGAGAGAACCAGAAATTTCTCATTATATCTACCCATTCTGAACAAGGTGGAATTAAGATACTGAGACAATTAATTAAAAAAGCTGTTTTTCAAGGCTAAATCATGCCTCCAACAAAATGCAAGAAATAGATACAGAATGAAGAACAGGTACTGTCTTTCACTCAGACCAGAACTGAAAGTTTCATTTAGTTCTTAAGACATATTTCCTCTTCCTGTGAATTATCTTTACCGGCCATGACTGGAGGCAAGATACTGAATAAGGTGGAGTATTCATTTAGTACATTTGAGCATTCTTAATTTTATATGCCTGACTTCAGATGAAAGTGTTTTCTTAGAAAGATTGTTTTTTAAACTTCCGAGACATGGATTAGGTTTCAAGCATATTAAAAGTCAGAATGATTATGAAAAGGAACAGGAACTAAGAAATTTATTAAAGATGTGGTGTATGGTAGAAATCTTGAAATTCCTTACTGCATGCATATTCCTAAGTATATTTTAGATACTATAAGTTAGGGAAACATGCTGCAGCTTTAGACTGTTACACATGCTAAGACAACCGATGCTGTTCAAAACCTGTCTAGCCAGCTCTGAGGAGATGTATAACTTTGATTGGCAGAGGCCCAAACTCCTCACATCTGCTTTATAAAAGTAGTTCTTGAAGACCAGATATCTAATTATTGTCAAATCCACTATGCAAGTTTAGAGTATCTGATCTTATGATTACAGACAGGTGCACTTAGAATACAGAAAATGTTTCTAATTCAATTTCACTGATGAGATAATCAGGGCTGACTTTCTACTAAAGCCATGTACTCTGAAGCATTGAACTTTGTTGTCTGTGCCATTAATGGCCATTCCTATTGTGTTTCATAAAACAAACTAAGAACTTAGTACTGGAATTGAAAGTATGTCACCATTATCTTCAGGAAAAACAGACTTGGTAGACAAAGTAAATAAATAATTATATGTTACTAGTAGAAGTGTGTCCTGATAGGAAACTGAAGAACTTCAAAGCTAGTTCATCCTAGTAAAATGAAAACCAGGCCTGATATCTAAATGTCCAGCCATGTACTTCTAAGTTCCAGAAGGTAATTATTTATTTTACAATCTTGTAGAGC
This sequence comes from Dicrurus megarhynchus, assembly GCA_013399195.1. Classification (NCBI taxonomy): domain Eukaryota; kingdom Metazoa; phylum Chordata; class Aves; order Passeriformes; family Dicruridae; genus Dicrurus; species Dicrurus megarhynchus. The sequence goes on along the minus strand of VXAD01012707.1, from coordinate 392,586 downwards.
AAATACAGTTTGACTGACATGGTTTTGTTCTTCTAGAAAAATTTTTAGAAAAGAGTCAACCACAGATTACCTCATGGGACAATGACTTAAGGAAACTTTAATCTGTATTGCACACTAATATTATCCACTTCTTTGAAACAAGGCTATTGCTATTTAAAACAGATGTACAGACCACAGTGGATCTGGGTTTTTAATCAAAAGCTTCAAGGAAGATTAACCTCCCAAACAGTGAAAGCACTGGAGCAGTTATTAATTATAAAGATAATAAAAACCTTCTTATGTTGTGGTGAGTTACACTGAAGTTTGATATGAGCCTATTTGTGTAAAAAGCAGCTAAAAACCCCTCATGCAACTGATGAATTTGTCAATTGTTATGGATCTAGGGACCACAACACAGAAAAAGAGCCCACCTTTATTACCTGTATTGTAAGTGAAATACCTCTTACTGCCATTATTTATCTGAATCTAGTTATAGGAGGATCCAGCTGAGACAGGGTTGTTGCTCTTGGTATGGTAGACTTGTGAGCCCAATGTTTATACCTGCTCTCTCCATAGGATGTAACCATTGCTACTCTGCCAAAACAATCTATACACGTATGTACATCTGCAGTGAAAAATTAATGAATAATTTATAAAATGTATGGCTATCCTTTTCTTATACAGCAATGTGTGCATGAAGGAAGCATATCTAGCAAAAGCTTAGCTGGGAATATTCTTAATAATTCTGAACATAGTGAAGCCACAAGACCACTCAAATTTTTATTTATTCATCCAAAGCATTCCCATTGCCTGAAGGTCATCACCCACTCTCTCAGTGCAGACTCCTGCAAACACAGATCTCCCCACCCTCTGTTGTGTTTGTAACCCAGACTCTTCTACTGCCATCTCTCTTGTTGTTCTTGCCTGCCTGGGATAAGCATGTGGCTGACAATTTAAATTTGGTGTTGCTAGGGTAGGATTTTACAGCAAGGTGAGCCACCCCACCTGGAGGGTATCCTGGGAACAATGGATTTATTCATACCCCTAAATTTCTTTCCAACAAAACAGGAATAGGTAACTCATAGATTCAGTCCAAGGTATAGATTTCTTCACCAGGTTTGGCAAATTTTCTCTCTCTTTAATAGGAGAATTTCTGTCAAGCATGCAAGCAGGAAAATGGCATTTGGACTCATGAGAACTCAGCAAAGAGATAAGAACCAGAAGGAAGACAGAAAATGAGCATGCAGCAGAATCTTGAGACATCTTTTTGCTCTAAGTATTTATGGCACCAAGTGCTGTCATTGCTCTTTCACCCTGTTCCTTGCCTGTAGGATCAAAAAGCACTCCAAAACCCTGTGCTTTTGCTGAAGTGAGATTTTAGCAAAATTGAAAGCCATGCTGACCCGTAGTAGGAAATAGGAAGCCCTGAGGAAGGGAGCAGTCTGCTCTTTTGCAGGCTACACAATCTCAGCCTTGAGGCTTCAATTCTCAAATGAACTCAGATCATCTGAGAAATTTCTCTAATTTCACAATTTGTTGCCAGGCTGTGGCACCTTTGCTATAGCTGGTTCTTCCTACACAATCTGACTTCAACAAATGTGCATTTTGATAACACAGCTGTAAAATGATCACATTTTTCTAGACATTTTCTTGACTTCTGAGATGTTACAGCTTCTCATCAAAAAAAAGCTATCTTGCTGTCTTGCCATACATTGTAGATTATAAGAGCAGAAATAATTTTAGCTAGTAATAAAGAAATCATAAACTTCTCTCAGCCAGGAGCACTTCTCTATGTATTTCACAAATTTTTAAAAACTGAATCCTAGGGAGGTAATCTGACCTTGCACAGATTTCAGACAGCTCCTTTTCAACTCCGTTTGTCACTACTGTTGAAAGTACTTCAAAGTGTAACAAAATGAACAGAGTTCAAATGCACCATAGCTTATTTTTGAAGCATGAATCAGAGATGCTGAAGTATCTATACTAAATTGAAATTTAATGCAGGTGATGTAGTAAGCCCTGTCATTGTACAGGTGCTAGTTAATATCAAAACTGTTTATTTTTATGAATAACAATTTACATGTAAAACTGGATCTTGCAGGAGATTTCCACTAAAATGCATTCCTAATTTCTTTGTGAAATTAGAATAAGTTTATGAAGCCAGCATGACAGAGCATATAATATGTAAGGACATCTTCCATTTATAGGCAGATTATGCCACCTTTACCTTTATTGATTTGAACAAGACTACTCAAGCATCAAGAACAATACTTGATATAGATAAGGCCAATCAATAGGTCAAAGATAACTGTATTAGATGTCCCAGTGAAGCAAGGCAAAATGTTTTAAATATTAACAAGGGACTGAGGTCGAACTGTATTACTTCAGCTGAGATGGAAAGAGGGAGTTTAACCCAGCATTGTATGATGATGTGTAAACTATGCAGAGACACACTGAAGGCTTTGCACTTACACTTTCTGTTAGTTTGAAATAACTTTAATCCTACATCTGAAGATGTGAGAAGTATGGAAGTGCTTTGCTAGCAAAGAAAGGAATCTTCATCCATCAACATACCAGGGACGACAGTGGTTTTCATGTTACACAGTTTCAGACATCAGCTAAACTAGGGCTTTAATCCACATCAATTCCTCCTGCAGTCAGTGGAGAGGGAGAGATGGCTTTGGTCTCTGCTTTGTATTGCTCCACAAGAGTATCTAGCTTTCCTCTTCAGCTAAGGAAGAAAATCAATATAAAAATTAATGCTGTAAAATGCTCTTGGGAAGGCATTTAAAAAGGGCACTAAAATAAGTCACATTAGCAAATACTGAGGTATGCATACATATATATATATACACATATATGTATACACACACACCATATATTTTAAAACTTATAGGTTTTGCTTTTTAATTATATATTTCCTACAATTTTAATGGGTTTTATATATATATATATATACACTTTATAATAATTCCATTAAAACATCAGATTAACACTCAACAATGGCCAAATAAACTCTAAGTAAATAATAAAAATTATTAGGGTAAAAATAATGAAACAGAGAATATCTGGCTTATGGATACAGATGCATGTCCTTTCTTAACAGCTGGTTCCTTTGACTTGAAAAGTATATGGCTTAACTGGAAAATATACAGAAAAAAGCCCCAGAAAAAAAGTCAAAATTATGAACTAACTTCTGTATAAGGAAAGACTAGAGGGACTAAGACCTATAAAGAAAAGGCAGAAAGTGCTAAAATTAAAATATGACAGAAGAAATATAAAATCATGAGTGTCTCGAAACATTCAATACAGAATTGTTTTTTCTATTTTTCTCAAAGAAAAGAAAAGCTATAAAAAAATTGCATAAATTAAAGGAAGCGATGACTACTGGAACTTGTTAAATGCAAAGACAATAATTTTTCCTCAGGAGGCCCCTGACCACTAAATCACTGCAAAAGCATTGCTACAGCTTTGCCCTGTTCTTAATCTCTTCCCCTGCTTTTGGCCACTCTCCGAGGCAGGATTTGAGGACATTTACTCTGACCTAACAGGGCTTTTCTGAATCTAATACTTCAGAATTGCTTAGGGGGAAAGGAATAATTTTTCTTAAATTGTTACCATGGATTTCTCTTGAAACGATATCAAGGGCATTCTTAAAACCCAGGCAGGTGCTTTTGTACTATTTCTCTGAATATTATCAAATAGATAATTTTAGGAGGCTTTATTCTCCTGCAGATGTCAATAGCTCCTATTAAATTCAGTCTTGTTGGGGAAAACTCCTTGTGGATTATATTGCTACTCTCTTTCATTTCATGGTATCACATGCTTGGAGCTGTTTGGGTTTCCTGCCAGTTTAACAATGTGATTTTCAGTGATTTTCTTTTTCCTTCTTTGTTTTGCAGCCTTGCTTAACTGTGATACTAATGGATATATTTAACATTGGAATAAATTATAATTTATGATCCTAGCTGGCAAGAGAACAATGAGCTTGCATGAGGTGAAGACATTTAAAATCAGAGATTAGGTGCTTTGCTGAAGTTCAAGAGACACAGAGCTCCAGATGCAGCATGAAGTGGTACTTGGCTTAAGCAATGGTGGGACCAAGAAATCTATATAATTGGGAATTTCTATGGGAAATTACCAGGACTCAGGCATCAAGACAGGCACTTTTCAATGGATTTCTGCTTCTAAAACTAAAGCTGTAAAGAAACAGAGAATTATTTTTCTTTGTGTATTCAGGTAAACCAAAGTATTCACTTTTAATGGCAAATTTACCAATGACTTAAACAGAATTATGAGTATGGAGAATAGAGCTGAGATCCACATCCCTAACCATGGTTGCTCACAATATAGCCAATAAAACATGAGTCAGTCACGTGAGGCTGCTGAAGCAGTAACTGGACATTGAGTCAATGCAATAAATGGATCCCAAGGCACGGTACAAGCTACCCTGAGACATCTGTATTTGATGAATCGAACATGGTCCAAACCCATTGCCTGTAAAAGAATCCTCAGGTGACTGACTGCCCCTGGTGCATGCTCCCACATTATAAACAAAAAATAAGATGACCATAAATCACCTTTATTTAAGGTGATTGAAGGGAATCACCTTAAGGTGTTAAGAGAAACATTGTATCCATCTTTAAAAGGGTAGAGAGGCAGATCCTGGGAACTGATGACCTGTCACTTTCATCTCTGTGCCTGGGAAGATCATGGAACAGATCCTCCTAGAAGCATCCAGAGTAGTGGTCCATGGCTCAGAGTCCCAATGGACATCAGTGACAAGTGGTGTCCCTCAGGGGTCTGTATTGGGACCAGGGTTACTTAATATCTGCATTAATGACATGAATGAAGGGATTGAGTGCACCCTCAGGAAATTTGCAGATGACACCAAGCTGAGTGGTGCAGTGACACACCTGAAGGACAGGATATCCAGAGGGACCTGGACAAACTCGAGAAGTGGCCCATGGGAATCTCATGAGGTTTAACAAGACCAAGTGCTGGTGCTGCACCTGGGTCAGGGCAACCTCAGTATCAATCCAGGCTGGGGGATGAACAGATCCAGAGCAGCCCTGCTGAGAAGGATTTGGGGGTACTGGTGGGTGAGAGGCTGGACATGACCTGGCCATGTTCCCTTGCAGCCCAGAGAGCCAAACATGCCCTGGGCTGCATCAAAGGCAGCGTGGGCAGCAGGTGAGGGAGGGGATTCTGCCCCTCTGCTCTGCTCTGGTGAGACCCCACCTGCAGTGCTACATCCAGCTCTGGGGTCTGCAGCACAGGAAGGACATGGACCTGTTGGAGTGAGTCCAGAGGAGGCCACCAAGATGATCAGAGGGATAGAGCACCTCTGCTATGAGGAAAGGCTGAGGGAGTTAGAATTGTTTAGCCCAAAAAAGAGAAGGCTTCAGGGTGACTTAATGTGGCCTTCCAGTACCTGAAGGGAGCCTCGAGGAAAGATAGAAAGAGACCATGGAAAGATGGAAGAGGGGATGTAGTGACAGGACAAAGGGGAATGGCTTCAAACTGAGAGTAGGTTTAGATTAGATATTAGGAAAAAATTATTTATAGTACACTGCTGAGTCACTGGCACAGGTTGCCCAGAGAAGCTGTGGATGCCCCATCCCTGGCAGTGTTCAAGGCCAGGTTGGATGAGGCTTTGAGCAACCTGGTCTAGTGGAAGGTATCCCTGCCCATGGCAGGAGTTTAGAACTAGATGATCTTTAAGGTCCTTTCCAGCCTAAGTCATTCTATGATTCTAAATCCTGGCTTAGGTTTCCAAGTTTGCTTATTGCAATTACTGAGTCAATTACTTGTATGAGGATATCTTTGTTAAAATCAGATGTGTCATTTAAACTGCCAAACCCACCAGGTTGTAAAGATGTTTAAAGTCCTGTGATACCTACAAGGTTGTGACTGTATAATTTATTTATATTTCTTAGAAATAATTCTAAGGTACTTCTTTCATTGCAGCAATTAGCTATACGTTTTAAAACATAGTAAAAATGCTTTAAAATTCTGTTGTAGATATATTTGAATTTCATTTAAAAAAAGTGAAAAGTGATTGGCCAAATTCCCAACTAGTGTGACTAGCAATTCATACATTTCTTAGGGATATACTCAAATTACACCAGTGACTGTGAAGGAGAGCATCTGAGGATGTCTTTGTCTCACATACATAGTTGTTATTAAACTAATCTGAATATTATTTAACTACATTACACCATTTCTGTTTGCACATAGCTTATAGCAACACAGATATTTCAAAATCTTTCCAGTAACAGAGATATAATAGTATCTTACTTATAGATGGTTAAAAATAATATACCTTGTAACCTCACATCTATTCAGAACTGGCACACAGATTCTTTATGTAAAAGTGTCTTTACAAAATTTTCTTATTAGCACCTTTTAAACTTAACTAGGCACAACTGAATAGTTAATTTTTTAAGTTCTTATGCTTGCAGCATCTTTATGATAATGTTACAAATTTGCAATGGAAAAATTAATCATTTTCAAATTGGTTTTTGAGTTCATTTTCATCATCTCACTGTCAGAAATCAATGGTCTAGAGATAGAAGGGTTGAAACATGATTCTCCCCTGAGTGATTGTAGAACCTCTGTTCTCTAAAACTTACAGGTCTGGTTGCATTTCAGTCATGATCTCAGAAGAAATTATGCACCATTTCTGTACTGTTTTGTTTCTTTTTCAGTTTCATAACCATTTTACTAATTCAAGGCAAAATGAAGGTAGACTGATGTTGGGAGGTGCTTTTGCAAATAATTAATTTTGTATCAGTTTTTTTTTTTTTTTCTCAGAACTGTGATTTAAAACTGCCTGAAATGTAACAGATGTATGTTTGTTATCTTACGTTCAATTTCTTTGCAAATGTTAAGGCAGGCAGACTTGTCACAACCTCATTTACCACCACCTCTCCAGGAGAATCCCCCACTGCAGTAATTTAACAATACTTTTGGTGACTTTATGGTATGATTCAGTGAAATTGCAATACTAAAAGATTTATCTGTTCATTTAGTGAAATACCAACTTGTGATGAATTAATGCCTATAATCTATTTTCTTTTCCACTCATATTAAAATTACAAAGACCTTGTTTTAAAAGTCTTCATGAGTTTCACTGCTTTCTATGAATGAAGAAAAGGGGGAGTACATTCACTGCTCAGAAGCTGCTACCTTGCAGCTTTTCTCCATGCTGGTCATGCAGGATTTGGACCTTTAATTCTCCACTTTTGTTCATTCAATAATGAACAAAAATAGTAAATCCATTCACAGTGGCCCCTAATGGTGAACTAAGATGTAATAAAAGGCTTTAAACATGAAGGTAAATCGGGAAACAGATGAGGGCAAGCCTTTGAAACATGAATTAGGGTTTTCTGCGTATCTTCAGTGGCTGCAGCTCGTGTTCTTGAGCCATCTGAGAATTAACACGGAAAAGAAGAACCCACCAAACACTTGAGAGAGGATGCTACCAATTGTTCATTGTTTTTCTGTTCAAAGTTGTTTTAAACTTACCAGTTGACCCAAAGCTTAAGTTGAAATTTTGTTTCCTCCGGCACTGACACCTAAACAGCATCTGCAAAAACATGCAAAACATGTAGATATGTTATGTAAAATATTTCTTTAAGTAGGTATCTTACCTGCTCAGTAACTTCCTTTTAGTTCTGAGTAATTATGACCATTCTCCTGCCCAAAAGAAAGAGGTTGTCTTCGAGAATAATTGTTACCTACACTGGCAAAAAAAGGAGACCTTTTTGTTGGCTTTATCTGGGATAAATTTCTGGATAAATTGGAACTGTAATGGTCCTCATTCAAACTAGACAGAAATAATTAATGATGGAAGAGGTTAGAACTGCAGCAGTCACATGACAGACCTCAGGTCAACCTCAATCTTAATTCAGTTCTGGGATTAAATTTTGGTGATTGTACCCATTGTGTCAGTAAAACAGACAGTTAACTGTCAAAATATCTCCCATGTGTGACTGTACACAAACACTCCGAGCACCACCACATTTTTATAGCTGGACATCCAGACATTAAGGCAAAAAGTGTTTCTCACTCCAGTGCAGACTGCAATAGCTTGCAGATAGTGACATCCTCTCTGGCCACTGAGTTCTCTGTGTAGATGAGGGCTTTAGTACTAAAAGATAAATACACTGCATTTAATCTGCCGTAATCAAATACAGATATTTGAATTGAATGTAAAAAAAGTTAACATAAATTATTAATTGATGTCATTAATAATCTCATCATTTCCTTGAACAACTCCCCAGAGGTTTTGGTGCAATTTTGAAATGTATAGGCACTGAAAGTTTTGTCTCCCTATGGTACTAGGATGCTCCTATGAGATTTGAACATTCAGGGTGATAACATTTTAATATACATGATAATCCCAGATACAAGAGGAAGAAATTTTGTCTCTCATTAGACCATCTGGCACAGCTGAGAGAAGATCCAAATACTGTCTGGTGGGGGGGTTGCTGTTGATATACTTCCATCCCTACCTCTTTGGAGAAGTGAAATTTATACAATTCCATGATAGCATCAAAAATAAGAATTATGCAAGATGAAGGGACTGTGACTTCCTAACTATTTCTTCAGTGCTTGTGAAGTACAAAAAGGGTGGGGGGAAAACATCTTTAGTGAGTCCACCTTAAAAGCTAATATTTCTCACACCACAGTTAAATGGACTGCAAATATGCACAGGTGTGTAACACATGAATAGAGTTGACTGAGCTAGTGAAGGGTGTGATGGGAGTACTGTAATCATGTTACTGTTAGCCCAGGCTAAGGAATGTCAACAGTATACAAGATATTGCAGAGGCTGCAAGTTAATAAAGAGCCACAAAGTGCCTTTCTATAAAAAAGCAGTGCTACCTTCTTTTTTATTTTCATTGCGGCAGTGTGGTTGTTCATTTGTATATTGTCTGTATCAATTAACTACTACATTTTCTATTGATTTATCTATATATTTATTGTCAAAAAGAGGGACTGCTTCTCAGAGGATTTCTTGATAATATTTTTAAATGAATGAGCTCTTTTTCATCATAACCAGAAATATGTATTGGAATAGATGAAGAGTCTTTTAAAAATTAGCAGTGTGACCCAGCCCAAAATAAGGATTAGCAGAATTAAGCTCCAGTGTAATGATATGTGATTTTACACGTGAATAGTGCCAAATGGAATGGTTCTCATGTGTAAAGTTATTCACCTGTTTAATGCTGAAAGTGTCTCTTCATTTTAAATCTGACTTTGTAGAGATTTCAGCTTCTGTTCTGCCTAAAACTGCAGATGTGATATATTTAGTCAATGGAGAACTTCCTTGATACATCTAAAATTATTGCAAAGCACATTTTCAAAAGTTTGGTTGCAAAGTAGAATGAATGAAAATTATTAAAAAATGTGTTGGCATTTTTAACAATACTTTTCAAAATAATTTATTTGTCTTTCAGTATTTCACTGAAATAAAGAGCAAGGTTATAATTTGTAGGTAAGGAAGGGATTTCTGATCCAGTTTTTATCTGATATAGGAAAGTGCATCCAAAGCAACTCTCTGTAAGTTTAAAAGGTAAGTTTACATTTTAGAACAATTTTTTTATCAGTAAGTTATTTTTCTTAAAATAATTTTATACATCTTTTGATGAGATATGAGCCACAGTCCATGCAAGTAAGTGCAAATATTCACTTCTCTTTAAAGGCCTTGCGTTGTGCACTCGCTATTTTGACCTGCTTGTCCTTCAAAATGTGAGAACAGATTACATGATTAGGATGCCTGCAAGGAACCTGGAAGAACTGCATCTCTTTTCCTGCTTTGCTCATGGTGCTTGTGTTGCCACAGACATTTGCTTTATTCCCTTTGTGTATCAAGTCTTTGCCTGAAAAACTCAAGCAGGAGGTCTCTCACCCCCTCAGCTCCATCTTTTCCTGCCTACCTGGAACACAGGCATTTTCTGGAGTTTTTGAGAAAGGGGAGAGTGGCTGCTCACAGTGTGCACTGTGAATAGAATAGTCCACAAAATAGAGAAAAATAAAGCTATAAGGGATCGTCTACTGTGCATACATCACTGATTTCAGATTGCTGACAATTTACCAGCTGTAATTATGGTTTTGACTGACTGAGCTGAATTCAAAGTAGACTTGAGAATAAAGGTTGTTCTGCCATTCTCCAAAAAAAACAACCTCTGCACCAAATGTTAAGCGAAGGAAAAGCTTTTTCTTTCCCCATAGACAAACAATAAAAGCTATAATATAATAGGATAACAACTTGGTTTTATTTTATTTATTTATTTAATGAATAAGGAGAATGTTGAGTGAGTCAATCAGTCCTTTGCAGCACAAATACTAAGCAGTAAGAGCTCATTAAGCCCCTTTTCCTCTGTTGATTTCAGCTTGAGGAAATTATTTTATTATTAGCAAAAATTTACCACAAAGCTTGAATTAATAGTAACAAAACAAACAAATAAAAAAATCTTTTTGTTGTCCTAAGACTGCACTCAATTGCCAACACTATTAACAACCAGAGATTAATTTTTTTTCAGTTCTCTCACCCCCTTCAGGGCATTAACTGACAAGACACACAGGAGCTCATAAGTGAAGCTTAAATTTTAACTCTAGATAGGGGCCTCAAGACACCATTATAATATAAGTAACAAAATACATAATAATTAGTAATGCTACTGGGGCTTTCTCTGCTTAAATTTTTCCTTTCCTTCTCTTTTTCAGTATTTGGTGAAAGCCTGTTTTTTAGTCTTTCATTTGTGACATATTGCTCTAATTTTTTGTGCCCAGATCCTGTTAGCTCTGTTTATGTTTAGCCTTCCCCAAATTTTCTCTTCTATGAAAAGAGATTTCCTTTGCTCTGGATAGTTGAAAATGCTTTGTCTTTTGGATGGAAATCTCTGGGGGGTTGCTTGTATCTTGAGGAGAAAATCCATTTGTCCTAGCACTCACAGAGGGACTAGTTTAAAGCTAGCACAAAAATAATCCACTCTTTTTTTTTTTTTGCTTTTTTCTTGCTTCTTTCTTCTCAAAGAATCAGCAATTTAGTTGACAAAAGTGTTTCCTTCTTTGATTTATTCCTACTACCTGACAATAACTTTTATTCAACATCAAACAATTCACTCAATTTCTAAACTATGCTGCACTTGTGTTTTTGAGTTGGCTGATGATGAAATAGGAGGCCACTTCCTCTGATGGGATCCCACCATCCCTGTTTGTGTATTCCCTCTCACCTCAGAAAGCTACATTTTTGCTACTGCTGTAGCACACATGGTGTGAATAAACCTCAAGCACACATCCAACCAGATTATAAGTGTTGCACTTTGAGGTCAAAGCCTGAATTTTGAAGGAAGTGCAGTTTGGTGCAAAACACTGTAAAGATGTGGCCCATGTTGGCTGCATTTGTGTTGATTGCTCCACACTGGTTACTTAGACAGAGTTTGAGGCATTTCTTTGGTGCCTGCAAGACCACATTTAGACTGACTGTGGGTGAACCTAGAACAAAGAGGTGATCAACACCCCAAATCACTTGGAAATTAAGCAGTGTAAGCCATTTGGAGAGCACTTTGACTCTTGCCCAGATGAGATTAGGAAGGGAGATATGATTCCAGTTTTTAACACAGGGTAAATATCACCTTAAGCTAATAAACAGAATTGGATTTCATCAGAGACAATAGGTTCAGTCTTAGGTTTATCTTAATGTACTGTGGTTAGAAACAGAGCTGGTACAGTTCTGAGAGAAAAAATTCTCCAATTAAGAATCTGACAGCTGGGTTAATCTGGTTGTTATGAGTAAAGCATCTTGTAAGTTCCCCTCAGAACAGAGGTTTAAAGTAAACTGTCTTTTGGGTTGAACATCCTGCTAAAACATGCTTGAAGTAAGTAATAAATAAAGAAAATCTTGACTTCAAAAAGCTGAAAGTAAGGGTTAATAGAGAACAGATAAATACTGCCTCTGTAGATATGCTACTTCCCCCTTATATGTTGCAACTAATTGACAACTGTGTTGGGGTTTGAGGGCCTTTTTTGCCTTTTTTTCTCTTTTTTTTTTTTAAGAGGGAAAAAAGATTTGAGTTGGCTCTGATCCCATTGCCCACAAGGTGGCTGGAGCCACGCCATCTGTCACAGCTGCTGCTCACCATCACTGCCACTCTAATTGACAATGAACCCAGCACCCTGCAATAATTGGGGCTGCACTGCCACTCGGGCAGGTAATGCTCCCTTTTAGCATCCAGCAGTCCCCATCTGTGCAGCAGCCCTGGGCACAGGAGCACAGTGACCCCACTGCTGCTTTCCCAGGTGGGCAGCAGGGATGGCCTCACCTGGGAAGCGTTAGGAAGGCCCAAGGGAAACCATGCCCATGTTGAAATTGAAAACCTCCCTAAACTGACTGGAAGATTTTCATACTGCTGCCAAGGCACACACATCTGACATTCAGCTCTGGTTTTTATATTAAAATAAAAAGAAAAAAACCCTTCCAATATTGAGCAGTTCATGGACTGCCCCAGTCAGGGTTTCTTTATTAAATTACCTCTCAACAATATTTTAAATTGACTGGTCTGGGTTTTTCTCCATCACAAGCATTACAGACACCAAAGCTTTGGCACCCAGGACACATAATTCAGTCACTGAGAAGACACCTTCGTAGCAAGCCTTTCCTTAAGATTTAGACATTTAGGGGAGACAAAGCAAAATCTTCACCATGTTTCTTGACTGCAAGGTGTTGGAAAACTGAGCACTTTCCTTATGCCATAAGCATAAGCTTGGTCCCAGAATATTCCATTTGGCATTTCTCTGTCCCCTTCAGTCACTAGTCTGCTCATTAGGAATTGCAGGTTACTGTTACTCGACTGTATTTTGGGAACTGCTGCCTTCTTCAGTGGAAGTAACTCAGGTTTCCATGGCAGGTGCAGGTATGGTGAAAAATAAAGGTATACTCTTACATTTAAAATGCACAGTCCTTTGGGCCTCATACAGAACATAACGAAGTAGATAGAATTAAGTCATTTTACTCCAGAGAGATTCAGTCTCAACAGGTAGTTTAGGGCTTAAGGCAACCTTTTGAGGCTAAATCCCTGCTCTTTCTGCAATTCCTTCACAATTCTGAATATACCAGGATACATGTGAATGTTAGGATTAGGTCCACAGATTCTGACAAGCCTAGAAGGATTGATGGCATTGATTGCTTCATAGAAAGTTACTTTTGTTTTAAAAAGTACTATTTCAAGCTGTAGTGATTTCTAATTACAGGTAAATGCTTCCAGATGAGACCAACTGGCCAGTGGGAGCACTGCCCTGTGCTGCAAGGCATCCTCTGTCAGCCACATGACTTCAGATCTTCCCAAATCTTGCTTTAGCATGATTTGGATGCTACAAAGACTTTTACTTATTTTTCTTTTTTTTTTTTTTTTAATCATCATTAATTCAAATGTGACATTTTCAGTTTTATTATCTTACTTTTTTCCTTTTTCTTCCCAAAACAGAAGTTCAAATGTCTTTCAGTTCCCTTTGTAAAATTAAGCTTTCGAAAGAATTGGAGCCTTTTAATTTTTAATATTATTGTTAGGTTTGTTATTGGAAAAGTCTGTCTGAGCTAGCACAGAACTGATTTTCTAGCTCTTGTCTTCAGAAGTGTGATTTTTCCTTCACTTTTTGACAGAGGGGTGTGGACTGATGTTGTAGTAACACTAAGTAAATTACTCCAACAGCAGCCTGTAGCAGAGAAATACAGTGTAATATTTTTCAATGTTTTCAATCCTTTAACCACATATCAGCAAAACTTCACCTGAAAAATTAATGAAACTGTGAGCTGAGTGGTGGGAATTGTTGAAATGAGAAACACATTACAGATGAGTTGTTAAGCAGCTGGAAATGCAGTTCCTCTATATTTGTCCCTTAAATGCAAGAAAAGACGTTTCAGACTTGGTGTATAAGTAAAGACAGGAAATATTCCTAATAAAAAATGAAATAATTCAAAAATTCACACAACCAGAAAATGATGCTGTGTGATTTTTTCCTGAAAAAATAAATGATCATGGAGAGAAACTTAGCACATACACTTCCACAAACATGCACAAGAAAGGCCAGAAGGATGTTTCTGATCCTGACATGAAGAGCTTCAAACATTTTGTTAGGTCTCTGTCTAGTCAGTTTCCTACAGCATAAATTTTGACCTGCAGATATCAGTGGACTTATACATCACAGATGTTCCTCAAAGAACTAGTTGCAAAGTGGTAGATTCTGCAATAATTTAAGCAAATATATTGAATGTTAAGAAATAATTTGGCAGGAAAATTATGACTCTAAAACTTCTTTTTCTAGTACTTTATTCATTTTCTTTTTAATCTGGGTTGTTTTATTAACCTGGTTTACAGCATGGTTTCAAAAGCGCAGAACTGATTTGTGAAAAGTGTGGCTTGCCACTTCTCAGCAGAGAGAATAAATGAATAAATGCAATGTGCAATCACCCGTAGTGGCTAACAAGGTTGTCTAAAGCTCTATATGCTTGTGAGAATGGGGTTGAGATACATTTCTTAATATAACTTCAGTATGTTTAAAACCAAGACACGTGAAGAGGGAAGAGCAGAGGGACGCTGCGTCCTTTTGTGACGTGGGAGCAGCCTCGCGTTCCACCCAGGCTGCAAAGTGCAGAGCCTGTGGAGGCACATCTCCTCTTCAGCTGCAAAGTGCATGGGACACACAGTTAGATATATTTCCTAGGTATGGGCTGGACTTTAGGTAAATGTAGTATGGACTTTAATTGTCCAGAATTTCCCAAAGTTTAGAGCTGTGTTTTCTAGTGCACCTTCTAGGGATTACTTGTGAATACAATCCCGACATTGGAGTCAGTTACTCAAAGTGAAAAGATTGGCCATGGTCCAGCATCTAAAAAGAGAGAGATTGAGGCAGAACTCATCTCAGATTCCAAAGGTGTTACTCCAGATTTATAGGAGTGTAACTGAAAGTAGAAGGAAGTTCATAGTCTATTATGTCAAAGACATAAGATCTTTCAGATAATGGGCTATAGATACCAGACAAAATGTATTCATATGTTTTGCATCCTATTCATTGAAATCCTTTGCTTAGAAAACGTCATAATTTTAAATGCAATAATTTTAATATATGCATAATTTTAAATGCACATATTGTGAGGGAAGCTTGAAATATCTAAAAAAGAATCTGTGGAAAAGCTTTATATCAATTTTCACAAAAAAAAATCTGTCCAGAGTTTGAGATAAGCAAACAGATACAGACAGGACTTTTCACTATTTCTAGACCAACTTTAACTGTCAAATAAAGCGGTCTCCCTGTTCTCCTTATATATCTCCTGTGCGCAAAATGAAGCATATCCCTTCTAGCTGGAGTGACAGCTTCATGCATCCTAACAAGTTGTCCCATAACAAAGGATGAACACCTCTCTATTCATGATTCAAACTTTATGTGTTGGTTTGAGATATATGACATTTTATAGCTGACAATATGCATTCTCTGAGAGTGAAGCATAGCTTCTGCAAAGTTTTTATGTCTTGATATATTGTGTCTTTTGAATATCAGGTTTTTCAAGGTAGACCGTTGGGGTTTTGTACTCCTTTCAATATTTCTTTGATTATAACATTCTTTTCAGTTTAGGAATTTAAATTTTGGATTTCTAAGAAAGGAAGAAGTGTGTGTGCAGGGATCTGCATGTTTGTGTACACCCACCCTGATACACCTGAGCTGTTGTATCTTTCTGTCCTGGCTTACTAGTACAAAAGCAATTATTCAGCTCACAGGATTTACAGAAGAACATCTTTCACAATGAAACCTGAAGTTTCATTAGCATATTATTACTTCTTCCAGGTCATTATTAAAGATAAACAATATCACTCTGTCTAACATAGTCTTGTCATATCATCATAGCAAATAAATCCTGGTTGATTAACAAGCACTGTTACATTTCTTTTTTGCATCTTCCAAGCTGCATAACTTGTTCACATGTCAGTTACAGAGATTTCTGTAGAACTGTGAAAAGAAGGAAAATAGAACCAAGAGACCAAACTGAGTGCCATGCACAGGAAGACCTTCAGCCATACCTGCCAGGGGTTTGTACATCTGCACGGTGGCTGCAGGGAATTTTTAGGAGAAAGAACAGTCAGCTGTATTGGATGAGCCATGTGTTCCAGTCTCCAGAAGTAATCTCTCACAAGTACTATCCTCAAGAATAATTAGGGTGAAATTTCCAAGAGTTACTTGGGTATTTAACAATGCAAGTCTTATTAAAGTCTGCCGAACCTTTACTCTTGATAAACAGTAAACACTTGTAAAATCTTTGTCATTTGAATGCTGAGCAGATTAAACTCTGTCACAATATTTTCCTCCCTGAGACATACTTTTTACTACTGATAAATGTCAAGATGGCAATATTCTTTCTTTGTAAAGCAATTGTAAAGTTGTCTGCCTCAGGAAAGCTCCTTCTGCTGAAGTCACAGAGCTTTGAAGAACTGTCTGCAAAGCATCTTTAAGGCACTCAGCTACTGCAACTTGCAAACCTGTTCTGCCTGAATTAAAAAAAATCCACACTCTTCTAGAAAACACAGGTGCTAAAAAATGTAGAAGTTGCCTTTAAAACTAATCAAAAGCTTCTTATAATTTCTCTATAAACAGTAAAAAGGACTAAGTTGCTCCCAACCAGAGAGTGGGGGAGTGATATAGGGAGAGGACTATATCAAGTGAGGCCCCAGGCACGGGTAATAAATCCTTCAGTCAGGTTTGTTGTTCTGGTTGAAGAGGTGACCACAGTGTGGGATGGAAGCCTTTCAACTCTGGGATTCAGCAGCGCTCTGGCTTGATAACACTCTCCACCACCTGCTGCACTTTGACTTTCAGCTCAGTTGCAGCTGCAGGAAACAATTCTGACTAGCACACTGAGGGAACACACAATTTTATGATGAAAGGCAGCTAAAAGGCAACTAGAGGCATACAGCAGTATTAAAAAGAAAAAAATTGTCATAGAATCATCGATTATCTCAGGAATAAGGGATCCACAAGAATCATCGAGTCCAGTTCCTGGCCCTGCACAGAACAGTCCCAAGAGTCAGAGCATGTGCCTGAGAGCATTGTCCGAATGCTTCTTGAGCTCTGTCAGGCTTGGAGCTGTGACCACTTCCCTGGGGAGCCTGTTCCAGTGCCCAAACACCCTCTGGGTGAAAAACCTTTTCCTAATATTCAACCTAAACCTCCCTGACACAACTTCCTGCTGTAAGCTCAGGTCCTGTATAATGATATGGTTCTCACTGATGCAGACTCCTGCTCTTGGGGCCACACTGCACCACACAAATGTCCCTGAGCATACACAGTTTGACCCTCAACACTTCATACTGTTACAGATACTCATCCAGCCGAGCAAGAAGCCTTTCTGCTCAATGCCCATTTAGGGAATTTAGAATAAGAGTTAGTTTTTGGTTGATATGCGTCTGTACCTAAGCTGCCTGTACGTGTAGTGAGATGTAATGTGTTTCTTAAAGGAGAGTTCGGCTAGTCCACTGGAGAAATGCTGAGAAAAATGTTGATGCCTGGACCCCACCTCACTATGGTTAGGTGACAGCTAAGTGTGGTTATGATAGTTAAGGACTGTTTTGCAGTTTTAAAGTTAGAACTTGTGAGGAAAAAGTAATGGTTAGGTTGTTAAATCTCTTTGTTCTTCTAGCTCTTTCTTTAAAGTCTTCAGACTGACTCCTGAAGTCTGTGTTTTGTCTTGTAAGTATTTGCACTGTAAAATAAATGGGGACTGTTTAACATTCCCTTCTAAAAATGCCTGTGTGCATGTTCACCTCCATTAACAATAGAGGTGTACACGGGGCAGGAGAGACCCTGACCCCAGGAAATTATTGCCTAGCTGCTGTAATGGCAATTGCTTATCTCTTATTTAAATAATCAAGTTAAGCACCAAACAAATCTTCTAAACTCTGGTTTTTGTTAAGCGCAAAGAAATCATGGGGAGAATGAAACACAAATCCTGCACAAGAATGATTACAAAGAGTCCCCCAAACCCTCCTTCTATATCCTGCCGGCAAGCTATATAAAGATTGATATTTTTTAAAATGGCAAACTAATTGTAAATATGAGATGTCCCTATCCTCCAAATGCTAACTGAAAGGCTAGATTACTATCTGCATAAGCTTAGCAGGAAATTTAAAATATTTTTTATTGTGGGCAAGAAATTAATTTAGGATAAAAACACTTCCATTTTGAAACAGCAGGGTGAAATCAGAATTTGTCTGCTAATTAACCACCAGAGCTTCACAGCAAAGATTTTACTGTCTTCTTAGTTTTCACTTTCTAGTAACTAAATTGGCTTTTTCTGCACCTGAGTTGCTGTGTAATATAACATATCACTGGTGTACCTCCAGATTTCATTCACTAATGAATTTAGCACATTCCTTACTATATAATAGACTAAGACCCCCACAAATTATCTAATAATATTTCATATTGTTGGGCTTCTAAGACCAATA
Organism: Dicrurus megarhynchus; assembly: GCA_013399195.1. NCBI lineage: Eukaryota > Metazoa > Chordata > Aves > Passeriformes > Dicruridae > Dicrurus > Dicrurus megarhynchus. The sequence continues at coordinate 374,101 of VXAD01012707.1, read as the reverse complement.
AAACAGCTAGGCAGCACTAACAGTATCAGTAAAGTCATCTGCTTGTACAGGCTTCCTTTTTATTAAAATAGTCACAGGATAAAATTAGTATATACAGTAACCATGTGTTGTGAGATACTGATCAAATGACAATAAAGTTCTTGCAGCAGGGTAATTAGGGCTTCGAATGTGATCTGAGTGGGGTAAGTCGACACCAACTTACATTCTGATGGTCAAAGAGATATGATTGTATCTCCTTTACAAAGAATTAAATAACACTCCAATGTTTATCTGCCCATCTGAAAGAAGTCCCATAAAGGGAAATAAACACTTTTAAATTCTTGACACCTCGAGACTCTTTTTTCACTCAGTGGCAACCACCCTAATTTTCCCCTCAGTACCGCTTTTATAATGATATTGTTAATACATTTTGGAAATAAAAAATCAGTTTTACAATCAAAACTGGAGAAACACAGTATGTAAGTAGAGGACTTTTTAGTGGCTGCCATACGATCTTCAATCTCCAAAATTCCTGAACCTTTTCTTAATCAGTTGTAGATTTCTTCTGGTATGCAGCCAAAATTAGAGTTTTTAGCTAATTGCTATTTGTCTAGTGCTTAGGAGCATCAGTGGGAAAAAGAAGCCTGTAGAATCCCAGTTTTAATATTTGGCTTTAGGGTTAAGACACAGGCCTGCAGATTAGGAATGCTACTTTAATTTTTTCTAATCATCAGATTGTGAGAGATAACATTGCTGCAGGAGGTAGCTAACAAAAGAGGGAAAACAAACAGAGGCTTAGAGGTAAGGTAAGTATTTAAACAAAGCAGTAAAAGTTATTATGAAAGACCCACATAGGTTGATCTACTGTCCCTAATTCTCACTTACACTGGGAAGAAAACAGCTCACAAAAATCCCAGACAATAATCCATAAAACCTGGTGTCCGTGGCTACTCAATTCTGTACAGCCTCACTTGAAAGCCATGATGTTGGCTACATATGTGGTCTAAAACTAATAAAGAATTAGAAAAGTGGATTCAAAGAGGAAGAAGAGAGAAGAGGAGGTTTATATGTCATATTGAGAGCAAGTATATTAATTTTGGTGAGATCTATGTAAATGGGGAGAAAAAAAAGAGGGAGTCAGGAGATAATCTGAAATTAAGAATTAAGCTGCTATAAAATCAGGAAAAGAGGTGGAGGTAGATGAAAATAAGATGCTGAGATTTTACCATGAATACTCTAATTTCAGTAAGAGTTGAGACAGTTATGAGAAAATACTGAGAAGCCAGGAAGCGTTTGTGGATGCTAAGCAATATCTGAGAACCACTAGCATGAATGATGTAAAAACTCACTGTGTGTAAGGATCCAGTATAAACAAAAGGGTAAGCAGTATCACCACAGCAGCAGTGGGAATTGAGGGAAGAGGGAAGAAAATTATATAAATGGGATCTTAAGCAGGAAAAAAGTGAAAAGGTATTTACTCCACAAAGAAGTAGTTAAGAGGAGCTGGGGAGTGAACTCAGGAGAGAGGTTGGAGATAATCATAATGGAAAAGTCTGTTTTACAGGTAGGAAATAAGTAATGTCTTACTTTTAGAAAGGCCAATTCTATATAACATGTAGATTAGAATCAAAGTTAGACGGGAATGAGGAAGGAGAGCATCGTGTGTGTCCTCAGGCAGAGGGAGCCCATTCACAGTGAGGACAGGGACAGAAGGACAGTGAACAAGGAGAAGTGGGTGAGATGCAGCAATGACAAAGAGCCTGACAAGGTATAGTTAAGGGAGGAGGAGGAATGTACAGATAAAGCAAGTGGTTGATAATATGACAGGATGGAGGCAAAAAGGAAGGAAGCTTGAACTGAGAAAAAAGGAGGTGGTCTTGGGCTGAGCCATTTGGGAATAGTAATGGAATAGGTAAAGAGAAGAGGTAATGAAAAGAAGTGAATAGCAAAGGCACAGATAGGCTGTGCATGAGCCTGTCAGCATTACTTTTTAAAATGCCAGAAATATCTAAGACTAAGCAAAGGAAAACTGAAAGTTGTACAGAACTTTAAAAAAAAGTTTGGAGAGGACAAAAATTAAACCTGAAGACCTACTGTGAATGCTGGAAGAGAAGACATCATAAAAGTTGTATTCATAAGTAGTATTAGAGCTCAGGAACTTTCTCCAGAGCAGATGAGGAGTAGGAATAAGTGGTGCCCACAAAGCTGGGAAAGAGAGCAGGGAAAGGAATAGCAAGGTGGATCAAAAAGCCCATATGGTCAGATGAAGACTGGGGGAGAGTTCTGGGCAGTGGCAGCTCAGGAGCTGGAGTATTGGGTGGGCAGGAGTTAAGTTTAGAACAGATTAAAATCAGAATGATTGACAAACTGAAAAACAAGTTTGGCAAGTGAATAGAGAGGCAGGACATGAGAGCACCAGGATTAGGACAAGGCAAGGGAAACTATGATGGAAAAAACAGAGTACATAAGAAACAAGGTCTTAATATGTTGCAGGAGGTGGGCAAGCTAAAAAGCATGTGTATTTTCAGGGAGGCAAATTTTGTACAATATGGTTTAATTTTGAGAATTGCATTTAAAATAAGCAGTTCTGCAGCATGGACGTTTCCTCACTTGTCTTCACGCTTTTCAGACTTCCCAGAAATCTTTTCTCCTTTTAGGAGAGCTGAACTGCTGTCCCAGATCCTTTTAATGTATGTAATCACCCTGTGGTGCCTTTCATCTAATTTGGCATAATGCACATTTGAAAACCTGTCACAAATGGGCCAGTTTGAAATGATGCTGTAATGCACAAAAATTAGTTCTCCTGCCCTTTGGCTGCTGAACAAGAAAATTGATTTTTGTGCATTATGCAATGAATTTAAATGGTATATTTCAGACAGCTTTGTAAACATAGGACTTTGCAAACAGAGACACTGGAGGGATTCAAACATAACCAAAAGCAATAGAAACTCTTCTGGCAACCTATTAAATCATTTTTTACTGACTCTTGCCCATCATGCTGTTGGACTAATGAGCAGACTTGTCTTTGTGTTTTATGTGTTCATTAGAAACTCTGGTTCCAAATGCAACTGGTCACTGCTACAGCTTCCATTACCCGTGATGGCTTTTAAAGGTTCTTCTGGTTACAGTACTTAGGTTGTGTATATATAGCGAGTGCTTTTGAAAAGGCAAATTCCTGTGCTGTCATCCAAGCAATCAAAACACTCTTTGTTTGCGGAGCGGGGGAGGATGGAGACAAGGGGAGAGGAGAGGGGGAGATGTTTAGAGAACCAGCAGTTGCCACTCATTGGTGTGGCCGCTGCCTTCCCGTCCCTTCCCGACTGCCCCTCAAAGCTGTGTGTTAAAACCCAGTGTTCAAGGTAAGGCAACAAAGCCAAGGAATGTGTGCCCAGCCCTGGCGCTCATGGTTTCCTGGCCGGCACATCTCCTCCCGCTCTGCTGCCTGCACAGAGCCCCGCCAGTGCTTGAGGGAGCGCTGGGACGACAGGCACTGGTGCCGCACCACCGGGGATGACAAATTAAACACTAATGTGTTTGCTAGGGGCTTAGTTGCTGGGCCGGGGTGGCAGATAAAGTAACCCCTCTGCTCTGTGACCTTTGCTTCTCTTACTGCGGATGGGTGCAGAGAGGTTAAAGAACAAACACTCTGCTTTTGATCAGCAGTGTGACGCTGAGCTCCAGCCCAGACATCTGATGGGGAGAGGAAACTGTTCGAGCTTTCTCCCCTCTCCATGGCAATATGCTGAATGCTTCTGCAGCACAAGCACTACTTTTTAAAAAGGGATTAAGATCCTCTGCCATCAGGAGCAGCCTCTTTGCACCACATGTTTTTATGCCTCACAAAGATCAGTCTATCTGAAGTCAGAGTAATATTTTTTCTCTGAAAATAAGCAAGAAATTATATATTTATTAGCAATTTCTCTGACTGAATTATTCTCCTACAAGCCCTAGCTTCTCTCTTACCAAGCAAAGCAAATAAGCTATTAATTCTCTGTTTTTCCTCAGGGTATGTGCACGAACAGCAGTTGTAGAAGCTCATCAAGCTGCTGTTTGTTCCTGACAGAATCAGAATCTCTGATGAATGTTTCATTATTTTCATCCAAAAAGGGAAAAAAAGATAATTTCTGGGATGGTTTACACTCCTTTAGAAGCCACTGTTAAAACCCTCCTGTTGCAGGTTTGTCTCAGTCTCAGTTCCTCTCTTCTCCACTATAACCTTTCCGAAATCTGGTACCACAAGCTATGGAGAAGACATGAAGGTGACTGGCGTGGAGCCTAATGTCCCCGCTTTTCACCCTGTTTTAGAGCACTAGACTGAAGTGTGCCAAAGGCCTCAGCTAGAACAACAAATTGCTTCCCACACAAAGACAGGTCTCCATTACCCAGAACAGATCAATTGCTCTCAGTGTGACTGATGAAGCTGAGGTGAAAGTACAAAAAACAGAATGATGCTAGCTCAATATTTTATTTTTGGTAATGAAAGTGATCTATTGCTGTTTAACTAACAATTCCAAGAACATCAACACAGAAGACAGGGTAAAAAATGTTGGTTACAACATTGTTTATGTAGCCAGATTTCAAGATGAAACTAGCTGCATGTAGTTCGCAAAACATTGGCATTTCATCATCTTTTATTTATGGAATTCATTAAAATATGAGACTCTAATATACCACGCACTAAAAAGAAAACCTATAAACTATTCCCCACATCATCAAACCCATCACCCATGCAGCAGTAGATGGCTTGGAGGAACACCTCATATTCCAGTGATGAGCCCCTTGATCCCCTGTGGATGGTGCAGGTACCTCGGCAATTGTTTTTTAGAGAAGGACAATTTGTTTCAGTGGCACATCAGGACAAGCCAAGAAGAGCTGCAAGGAAGTGACAGAGAGAGAATACACCACCTGCTTTTTGGCTGTTACATTTTAGACGTAGTATTTATTTTTATAAGCCCCTGGGGGAACAACTCTCCCAGATGCACAGTATCTGCATAATCACCCAATTTTAGATAGATTAAATATTCATATCAGGCTTCTTGAGTTGTGGTAATGTCCCTCTGGGGTTCTGAGAATCCAGGAAGAGCTTTGCCACGGCATAATGATTGGTGTCTGTTGTTCAGACTGTCAGGGTTTGTCTCTCCCCATCACAGACTTTAAAGGCAAGTTCTTGTGAACTCTTGAGAATGGTGGGGGTTTTCCCCAATATAATGAGGTAAGATATGGTTCCTATAATACAAGGTAGTTCAAAGATAACCAGATCTGCATGAAGAACTTTGCGACACCTGTACACTGAGATTTATTATCTGTCTATTTAGTTTAGACCCATCTAGTAACAAAACTGGCTCAGATGAGGCTGAGGTGAAGAACAGCACAAGATCATGGATATAATTACATTAAATAGAAATATCTGTGGAAAGATTGGGAGGAATTTACTATGAGGTATGGGTGGGCTTGGTAACATCTTCCCAAAATTCATTCAAGAACTACTCTTTTCCATTTTGTCTGCTTGTTTGTTTTTTGTAACAATATAGTAGTGAATGTAATTTTATTTCTTTTTTCAATTAAATTGGTGATTAATAAAATCAGTGAAAGGAGAAAAAATCCTGCTCTTTATCCTAATTTTAAGTCCTAAAAGTTCTTTGGATCAGTTAACTGATTACATTTTGTAATAGGTCTAAACATTATTCTTGCTCTCTTGTGGCTGGCAACTTACATTAAAGTTCTTCAGGCCAGAAGAGCGGCACGATTTAATGAAACTGTGTAAGCAAAACTCGCTGAAAAACTCCCATCATCTTTCTTTGTATTTGTAACTATGGCCCATTCTAGCTTCTCAAAATACAAACATTTTAAAGGGCACACGATTGTTTTTCCATTTGTCATCACTGTTGGCAACAACAGAGGATTTAACGAGTATCACCTTGCTTCCAGACAGGATGTGCCTATCCAAACTCGGATGCTTGAAAGACACGTGTGTATCAGACCTATTAGTCTACAAGCTTGCCGGAGATAATAAAGAGGAGTCAGAATTATTCAGAATAATTCCTTTTGCATTAAACCAAGCATCTAAGATAGGTAAGTTGAATTCTTCTCCTAAAGTGTTTTCCATGAATGACATGGGAGGGGATGTAAGGCAACTATTTCAGATATAGGCATCTGCATTATAAACATTTATAGTTAGGTTAAATGAATTGCATCTTATACATTACAGGCTATTTTTCAAGAAATGTGGATGATTTAGAGTCTGTTTTTATTCTTTATGAAATTAAAACAGAAATGGAGGGGGAGAGAGACATCCCAGAGTGCCCATTTATAAAGTAACTAATCTTGTCTGTGTACAGATAGGCATCACATCCAAATGATATTCAGACATTCAAGTTTTATAAGCTTCATCTAAAGAAAATACCTCTATCACTCAAAGGTCTGTATAATGAGGATATTGCCCACTATCAAAAGAGTGGGTTTTTTTAGCACTAAAGAATAAGTTCGTAAAATTTTTAAAAGTAACATTTGAAATTGGTTAATCATATAAATTGCAATGCAAAAGAAATTATGCACATGGTTCTGGACAGTCAACAGTCAAAAAATTAGTTAAAGAACTAGTGGCACTTCATTGAAATGCTGATATGTTTGAAAATTCAGTAAAATGCTTTTTACAACTGTTAGAAAAAGCTGAAGTTTCTAAGACTTGGATGCCTAAAGCTAAACAACTAATTAATGTCTTAAATTAAAGTTGGGTTTTTTTAAAGATGCTGACTATACTTAAGAAGTGAAAAACCTTTTAAGCATGGTTTTGAAAACCCAGCCAACTCATTCTTTCTTGTGTAAGATTCCTTAGCAAAAAAATTTGGGGGAACTGTGAAAAAAATACCATGCTAAATTCTAGTAAACTTACATACTAGCAGCTTACAATGTTATTTAAATAACTTTGCATTTTGCCATTTATTAACAAAATACAGCAGGTTATGATACAAAATAAGAAACTCCTGTGTTCTTGTTATATAATATTTTACCAGTTCCACATGATGAGATTCTGCTTGTCTTGCCAGTTCAACACAAAAGGAAACCAGCAGATGGAAGCAATGAAAAGCAGAATCTCTACTGCACTCATTGGCAGCTAGTGCAATTTACTGACTTTCCAAAAGTATAACATACATTGCTGCATCTTCCATTCCTCCTGTGCCAATAGACATTGGATGGAGTGTCCTTCATTTCAGGACACCGAGGAAAGAAGTAAAAAACATAAGTGGACAACTGAAAATAGGACATGCTGATTCTATTTCTACAAGTCAAAATCAAAAGTTTCAGCTCCCATACTTTATATGTAATTAAACTTAGTATAATTACACACTACTATGATTGCTACTTGCTCTGAGTATGCACAGGCAAAACCTCCTTTGGGAGGAACCAGCTTAATTCTATCGAAGTGAAAGGACTTGAGTTCCTGGCTCACTCTTAAAAATTGAGCTGGCGTGGCAGACCCTTTTCTGCTAAACTATTCCTGTTGTTTGAGCCTCACCTCTGTATTTTTGAGTTTTTTTCTAATTAACATGAGCCATTAAGGCAGACAAATGCAGTGGATTAATATATGAATAGAGATTTGGTGAAATCTGGTTTCCAAAGAAATCTACTCAGACATTTATAAAATAGAAACTAAGGAGTTTTTATAATATACTCGTTAAGACTTTAAGCTCTAAGACAGACATTTATAAAATAGAAACTAAGGAGTTTTCATAATACACTTGTTAAGACTTTAAGCTCTAAGACAGATTATCAGATACAAATCAGCTGAGTTTCAATGACTATTAAACTGTAGATTTTAATTGTAAATTAAATGAGAAATCAAGGAAGAAGAGAAATAGAAAATTTACTCTGAAATTTTTAAGGGCAGCAGGCAAGTAGAACAGAAGACAGACAATTTCAATATTATACTCTATTTTCAGTCTCAGTGTAATTAAAATCTTCGGAGTGAATGCTCAGTTATGGCATCTATATTTTACTAGTAGCAAGTAAAACTGTTCAGGAGGAGTTTAACAAATGTTTGAAATTTATTTGAAATTCATTACCACATTTCCACCAGCTGGGACGTAGCCATGTCTGCTTACAGTCTCACACCAAAAGCATGTTACATTGCTCTGACTTTTATATGGGAAGCTGAATTTATAATAATTTGGAACATATCAAAGATTGGAAAGTATTCAAGCCACAGTGACAGTGAGACGAGACTTCATGCACTGGTTGCATTTAGAGGGGAATGGGAGAAACTGAGCAATGGGTTTGTTATGCTCTGGATCTCTTATTTGTAACATACTCTGGTGTACCTCATTTCCACAAAAGCCTTGTGATCACTCTCCCTAACCACTATCCTTTACCACAAGCTAAAACAAGCTGTATATTACAGCCCTGTTTATTTTTAGAAAGATTCAGAGTCCTGTCTATTCTGGTTTCATTTTCTTTTACTTTCACACTCCAATAAACTTAACCCACTTTCAACACATTAAGATAATTTAACCTGCCCATGCAGGGACTTATAGTATTTTAATATAATATACATTTGTACTTCTATTTTCAAAAGGCTTATATGTAGTTAAATCTGAGAAAAATAAACCAACTTTGACTTTTTGATCTCTAGCAATTTCCACAAACAAAACAGGACACAGAACAACAGGAAAACATCAAGCAATGGGTTTTTTTTCTGAAAACGGATATTAATGTCTAAAATAATTTTTTAATTTACAGTATGTAAAGTGGACTTTTACACTTTACATTCTGTAAAGTGTAAAACACTTTTTTCGATAGTGTTCTCAAGAGTAACACATTCCAAAAGTCTTCTGAAGAAGACTACATTCTGATAATTTCCTTGAAGAAAGTTTTGGGTGTTTTTGTTTTTGCTGTTGTAACCAGGTTGTTAAGTTAAAAAAAAAAAACAAACCAAACAAAATTGTTTAAATAGAGCTTACAAAAGATTACTGAAACAGAACTGCCCTCTTAGCAAAGCTACAGGACTGTGCATCTGTATAGTGCTATGTTTGGAGCATAAAGACAGTGGATGTGGGAATTGTTCTGGCAGTAGGAGAGAATTGTCATCATGCTCTTCACAGAGGGAAAGTGTTCATGGTGTTCCAGACTTCTCTTTTCCAAGTACTACTATTTCTCTTTCAATACCTGTGTCTTCCCACCAGCATTGCGTGATCTCAGGTTAGTCCTTCCCAGACACCTCTCATCAAGGACATTCCAATCCCCTGTGTTTCTCATTCCTATTTCCATCTCACTGACGTGTCCTGTCAGCCCATGGCTGCCAATGCTGTACGACACCCACAGCTGTTTATTCAGCATTGCCCAATTTGGGAATGGGAAAATGACCCCTTTCTATATATTTTTATTACACTTTTTTGTTTCCCTGCCTCTTTCCCCAAGAGTTCTCTAGGGAATGTTTTAATGTCAAGTAGCACACTAAAAACATTTCTCAGCTAATTCATCAAATCATTGATAGTTTGTATTTGCAAGTAGTTATAAAGATGTTTCCACAGAGTTTAATAATAAGGACTATGTGAAACCTTTAAAAAATATATTCCAATTTGGAACAAAATTTAAAATTTTCCCAGAAAATTGATTTGCAGTGACTAGTAATGGGGCAACATAATTTATGGGAAATCCGGTTTGTTCTGGGGCAGCTGGAAAGTACGGTGGACATGAGCATCTGAAATATTTCTATCACTCTCCAATCCCGTCCCAGGTATTCCCTATAACAGTACATCAAGAATGTACTGACTTTTATAAGTCAGTACTGTATGCCATGTATGCCAATGTAAGTGTTGAGGTTACTTAGAAAAGGAAAGTAAAAGAAAAGAAAACCATAGCAAAGCAGGTTATGCACCAACAAGGAGATGTGACCACATGGTATATCCCAGAGGTGGCTGTCAGAACTACAGCTGAGTTTACAAGCACTGGGCCTATAACAAAACAATGGTAATGTTTGATTTTAATTATGGGTATGAATGTGTTTCATTTATTTTTTCAGTGGCTTCAGTCTCATATTGGTCACAAGGGCCATAAAATATGTGGTATGGTTTATAATCCACAGTGCTCTTTGTTGCCTTTGGAGTCATCGGAAGGCTGCTCATACAGTGCATTGTGCAAACAGGCCTGGTAATCTTCCTGTTGCATGAGCAGCTGTTGGTTAAAATACATCGTGTTTTCTGCTGCTGTGTTACAGTGATGCTTCATGCAGACAAGCCTAAATTCCAAAGCAAATTCTCCAACAGAAGCAGTATGCACTGTGATGTCAGCTGACTCTACCCCCTGGCACCAAGAGAGCACAGCACACAGGAGGCCATCCAGCCCATTGACTTTAGAGACTCAAGTCAGGTACAGCCACATTTGAAACGTAGTTCCCTCATGCCAGCAGGGCTGCAAAAATTGTCTAAATTTTACTGCTAAGTTCCAAATCCAAAAAACTTACAGCAATAGTTGTAAAGGCAATTTGATCTGTTCCTGAAGTGGTTATTAAAAACCAGTTCCAGGAAACAGGTTTGTTGCTCTTCTCTTGGGATCCAGCAATTCTCCATTGGAAAGACTTTTGTCTAGAACTGCTTGTTACTGGTTTTACAGCAGGTCCCTAGTGCAGTTTTCACAATATAGTACTCCGGTGCATGTTTCTGGTTATGAGGCCTTGGAGTATTTATACATTTTCCTTGCAAAGAAAACAGAAACACTCAAGTGACTCAAGTGAAGCCAAGGCATGCCTTGTACTGGACAAATACCTAACCACTGGGCACCAGACCTGTGGTCCTCCTTGCTTATTCATAGCATCATTTAGGCTGGAAAAGATCTTTAGGATGATCAAGCCCAAGTGGCCCTCTGCTGCTGTTCCTGGCTATGTGATAGTAAATATATTTAATTGACAGCAAGGGCACATTGCATCTAAAACAAAGGGCTAAGAGTAACGTATTTACAGTAATTGTAGCTGGGGTTTGCCACTCTTGAAGAAGTGAACTTAAATATTATACAAATGTTCAGGGGAAAGCTACCTTCTCAAAAGTATCAGAAAAACTGCACTGGACCATTGCACAAAAGGGGATCCCTTGTGATCTCATGCTGATCTCCTAAAACAATGTGTGAATGGTGATGCTTATCATGGAGACTGAAACCTGCTCAGACAGGGCCCTCCCCCTTCAGGTCTCTGTTGGCTGGCTCTCACAGGCTCTCTCATAATTCCTGAATGGCCAAGGGTAAGAAACTGATTCTTCAAAACCATGCTTTTATGCATTAAAGTATTACAAGAAGATTTACTTTCCATACCTGTTCTGCATCACTGCTGCTTCCTTGATGTGGGTTTGTACTTCTGTCCACAAGCCTGTAGAGTGGATGGCCTAAGAGCAGGAAAAATAATGCATTTGCATATACATGAAAGGGATTTGCTATACATCTTCTTTCTTTAATTTGAAGAAACAATTACTATTGGGTACCTTTCAAAGGTTTTACTGCTTGATGTTGAAGAGACCTATCTAAAGTCACAAAGGTCGAGCAAGTCACACCTCAGAGTGACAGCTCCTTGAAAAAGTTTGTAAATCTTGGTAGTCTGCTCAGTGGTCTATAGTGATTCAGATTCTGTGTGTCTGCTCCTGTATATTACCATTTTAATTGCTGTACATGAGACTATATAATATATTCAGTAAGGCATGATGCAGAATAATGAAACATTTCATTACAGAAGCATAAGCCCCTTCATTATATTGTCAGGGGAATAGATTTGTCCCATTTTAATTGTTTTTTTTATTTACCAAAAAAAATTCTCAAATATATTAAGCTTTAGTACACTAATTAGATTGTAGTTTACAGTACCTGTATGTATGATTTTCTTTCTGTTCACAGCTGGCAGATGGTGTGGAGCATATAGTTCTGCTATTAAGAGCTGAGGAAGTTTAAAGAGGTGAACACAATATGTATTGCTTTTTGTTGCCTTCTCATGTCTGCTACACTGGCCTCTCTTCTGTTCTTTCTCTTTTTTAACTTTCTTTTACTTTACCTTTTTTATTTAGCTGCTTTTACACTTTAGATCCATTGTGCTTCCAGTAAGTCAGCAATAATTATCTTAACCATTTCATTGTCTTGTATGCTTGAATACAGTGGATTTCCATCCATATTTGATTTCATTAACTTCACTGGATTGCAGGCACATATAAAGTTAATCATGCTGTTAAATGTTCCTTTGAAAAAGCCTATGGATGCATAAAAAGTCACAAGAGGGCAGACAACATTACGCATTCGATTGTCATCCAGTTAGTACTGTCTGATCATATGCATACTCTCTTTATACAATAAACTTCTTATCTCAGTAATCAACCATTTAATAAAGAGCAGTGATCCACTAGTAATTTGTACTCTAGGATACCACAAAGCAACTTGTACCGCAAAAGTAACTCTCAAACTTAAATGAAGGGAACGATTTTGGATAGTCTCAACTTCGAACAAAATATAAAGACTATATGTTCCAATATACAATTTTCTGTGAAAGAGTGAAAATTATCAGATAATTGGAATATACTGCTTTTCCATAAATGAAGCAAAATAATAATGGAATGGAAAATATAAGACCTCTGAAGTTTCATAGATACTCATTACAAAATGTATACCAATATATGTGTGTAATTACAATATTCCCATTATTTCATGAGAATTGATTCTAACTTGGAAATTATCATCCTATTCATAATCAAAATTGTGATCTATTATTAATTATTACTGGTAAACATGTTACCCAACAAAATCCCTTACAATTATTAACAAAACCTATTACATGTACATGATACTTTGAAAAGCAAGGATAATAAAAAGCAGACTTTACGATTTTAGCCTGAAGAGTTTTGTGTATGTCTTGATCAGATGATTATAATGAAAGATTACTTCCTGAAGCTGGTAGCTCTGCCTGCTGATGGTCGTAATGAAGAAAACCAACATGGTTGTAGTCTACTAAATTCTTTAACAATAATCGAAGTCCAAGAAACAGTGTCTAAGACTAGGAGGTTCAAACCTCTATTTTTAATAGTAGGAGGTTGAGTTAAATACTCAAATGAATTAGAAATGTCAACAAGGCAGACCAGGGCACCTGTTTTAGGGATTCTCAGGCCTTCAGTCAATGTAGAGAAAAAGACATCTCCAGAAGTGAACCCAAAGGCCTTACCTCACCTTCCTACCACAGCCATGCAGAGAGCCCAAGATCTGTGGGGTGAGAGCTGCAGTGGGTGAGCTCATGCAGTTTAAGCACCTTGGAAATGCTGAAGTTTAAAATAGAAAGCCCACCATGACATGCACCTGCCATTTTTGTGTATCACTCCTTCACTGACAGGAAAGAAAGAGAGCAAGAAAGCAAGAAAGCAAGAAAGCAAGAAAGCAAGAAAGCAAGAAAGAATGATTCTTATTCATGTGAGCATTCATGGTGGTGAGTGTGTTACTGATGCAAGGGTACATGATTTAATGCACAAACCTTAAATGCAAAAATGTCAGATCCAGTTATCCACCCCCCCTGAAGAACAGACAGAAACACACCTACCGTGCAGTCTACAAACTGTCTGAGATTTGCAAAAGACTCTGGTCATTCATAGGAAACTGTCTGCAGCAGGCACTGGAAATACCATTAAGTCACACGAAAAATTATACTACTGGTCATTTGAAGGGGGACATTGAGATGAGGAAGAAAAATATCTCTCTGTATTTTTTCTGATGAGGTTGAGTAGATGATAAATGTCCAGTCATTTTTCCCTACTTATTTTTCTCTTAACTACCCATAAATCCTTACACCCAGAAGGAACTCTCAGCCATAACCTACAACTACAATCCTTGCAATGTACTTATAAGATTTTCAGTACTTGAAAGGACAGAAAAGAAATTAATTGAGATAGCTGTTTATTTGATTTCTTTGAATATTTTCTTAAACATTAGTGAGTGGATAGAACATTCTGAGCGTTGTTTGCTCTACTGTTCTGTGCCTCCCCCAGTTTTAAATTTACAAGATTCTTGTCATAAGCTTAGTACTTTCCTAGGAAAAAAATGAATTTTTTTTCAAATATTCCAAATAAATTAATAGAGCATTTCCAGGTAGTAGGAAATAAAACAATAAGAAAAAAAAGAAAAGGGATATAGAATAATTTTTACTTTAACAACAAAAAGTCTTACTCTACAAAACTACAAAATCAACCTCCATTCAAAATACCCTGAATAACAGCATAAACAACAACAAACATTTTCTGTAGAGAACTCTGATTAGAGTGCATATTATTTCCTCTGTTGATTAATTGAACTGGCATTTTGATTACCTTTAATTGTACACATCAAATAAGTTAGTACTGTGCAGTGATACACCAATGCACACAGAGGACTTTTTAATTTAATGTAAACAATTATATTCTAAATCACACAAAGCATTGAAACATTCGTCTTTTTTTTAGACTCAGTAAACACTACTTCCCTTCATAAGTTTTGAGAATTCTAGTTCTGATTGAGGTTGTGGAAGCATCCCTCCAAAACAACTTTCAAGGTTTTTGACCGCATTGCAAGATAGGCTCCTCAGAGCTCTATCTGTAGATTCTGACTTTGCTACAAAACAATGTTTCTCCTTAAAAAAAAGTGGAATGCTTATCTTCTTCAAGGGGCTTTACAGGCAGGAATGAGTAGCAATACTAAAAATAATGATAATGAAGAGCATCTTGCAGGTCTATTTTGGAACTTTCAGTTTTACAGGCATCGGAAATGAGATCAGTCATTGACTCAGAAAAGTGAGAAAGCATTTAAATATGAGGGGTGTTTTGCAATAAACAATGATGGGCTTATATCTATTGGTTATTTTTATTATTTTCTGTGTATGATCAGCCAGCATAAACACATGTACTACGTTTAAAAAGTGCAAGAACATATGACTTTGAAAACCACATTTTAGTTCAGTTTTGTCAGATTTGGCCATTACTTTGTCCACTGTTACAAATATTCTAGTTTCTACTATAATGCTGCACAATGTAAAAATACATTTCTCATCTAGATCACACAAGTATTTTACAAACAGGTATATATCTAAATGAAATGAAAAAGTGAAGACTTAGAGAGAGGGATGAAGAACAAATATATTTGCATCATGAGAAAGATAAGGACGTTTTAGGCCTCAAATAAACTGGAAAGTGCCTTTGTTAAAGTCTGGAGGTAAATCACTAATATTCTGCAACATTCTGAAAGCCCTCACAGCATACATGTAAAAAGAGTTGTCTGTAGTATGTTTAAACTCAAGGAAGGAAAACTTCTAAATGACCCAGAAAGAAATGTTCCATTGTAATGAATGAATGAATAAATAAATAAATAAATAAGTTCTTTAAAAGCTTTTATGCTGTCTAAAGCAGAAATGGAACAAAGAAAAAAAAGTTCCCTATTACAAAGTCAGGTTTTTAAGCAAGATGCAAAAAGAGATAAAGGAATACAGAACAGCACTCACAACTGACAACAAATACAATTTTTAAAAGACTCATTAATGAGCAGTTACATGGTACACTGCTAAAATTAGCCTAGTCAGACTAACTTGGTGTCCCTTTCTGGACCTGATAAGGAGATTTGTCCGTACCTAGCGAGATGCAGTGCAAAATAGCAAGAGGCAGAAGGAAGGACACCGTGCATAGGAAGAATTCAGTAGTGTTGCCTGCACATGTAGGGAGGTACCAGGAATGCCAGAGCTCAGCTGGACTTGAGACTTCATAGGTACACAAAAAGAAGAGTCTGTACATTACTAGTAAAAGACTGAACAAGGAATATGTTCAACTGCTGCTGAACGAGAAGGATGATTCAGTGCCAAGGGAGACAGATAAGGCCAAGGAACTCAGTGTCACATTTTCCTCAGTCTTCTCCAACTGCTGAAGAGGACTTCATTTTTTTGTGTCCATGGGAACCAAGATTATATTTGTATTTTCATGACTAAAATTACAGTTTGGAATTTCTTGTGATGATAGGAAACTCTTTCCCAAAGTGTTAACACACCCCACCCCCAAAAAATCACTTTTCTTGATGTACTTCACTATAATTCTTTTACTCCAAATTTCTGTCTGAATAGTTATTTGCATTTTTGATGCACACAGTTAAAAGCTGCTTGGCAAAGTTGATAAGGAGACTTGAGTTCCCTATCAGTTCCTTGTCTCTGCCACAGAAAATTAATGAATTTGCCTTCATATTTTTGATGGGCAAAATCATTCATATCTGAAGCTGCCAGCTATCAACCAGGGATGTCAGAACAAGAGGACATGAGCACACCCAGGACTGATTTGGGCAGTGCCTTGTCCCAGGAGCAGATGAAGAGTCCCAGTGAGGAAAACGCAGGGCTCATGAAAGTCAGTGAGGAAGCACTTTCCCAGTGGATGGGCATTTCATTAACACCTCTATTTGAAGGGCAAAATGACATCCTGGCTACAGTATGCTGAGGTCTTGACCCTCGTCAAGAAACCATCTAATTACTATCCTCTGTCAAACCTCCCTTTTTGGAGAACATGATTAAGGAGGCAGTTGCTAAGCAACTTCAGGAGCACCTGGACGAAGTGGGATTTTTCGCCTTCTTCCAGTCTTCAAGTAATCATTTCCAGACAAGTTTTCGTAACAGTCTTAGCTTCATATTTCCTCATACTGCTCTTGGGACACTAATGAAATATTGTTTTATATCAACTCTGTTAATGTTTTTCACATATATTTCAGTTATTGATGATTCAGGTCATCTTATGTTGAGTAACAGAAGGATCATGTTATTACCAGAATTTTATAAAGAACATGTGCATTTAAAATCAAATGCTTTTTACTTATATTCATGAGAAGCAACGCTCACCTTGAAGGACAGATAATGATTTTATTCATATTCATCTCCATGTTTCTTCTTAAATCCCACATATCAAATATGCAAATCCCCTAGCTTCAGTCAAAGAAAAAGAAAAACTGAAATTGTATCACCATCAGGACTTCAAATAATGAAGCCATGAATAAAAAGATCTGTGATAAATGAGTTTCTAATAACAACGGGGTTTCTAATAACAGCAGGAACCAGATTATGAGAACATAAAGGGGAAGTTTCATGTATGAATGGTTTGAAAGACTGAAACCTTAATTTTTTTTATTGCTTAAAATGAGAAATGATGCAGACTGTAGCAGTAAGAAGTTCTTCTGTGGACCTGCCAAGACTCCTGCTTTCACAGATCCTGTGGCTCAGCTGTGAAATTGTGGCTAAGAAATTAATCAAGTGCCACAAAAATCAATCAAACAAACAAACAATCTGGTAAAGAAGCTTTCCTCAGAAAACCTGCCCAAGCTGGAAACACTCTGAAATATGAAATATCTAGGTTTGTTTAAATAATTTGTTTATAAAGAAATTCTGCCTGATGTGAAAGAAATGGTCATTTTTCATTATATAATTAACTGAAGAAAAGAAATAAAAAGCTTTTTGTTGCAAAAGGGTGATGTTTCTAGAAAAATGCTCTGTTTGGGTCCAGCAAGACAGAGGGAAGAATTGTCAGTCTGGTGTTGCTGTAAGCATCGAGAAAGTCCTTTTCTTAAATTCGGACAAGTTGTCTGTGAGAAGCAGTTAAAGTGAACTAAGAAAGGGTTAATAAAAGTAGTGCCAGTGTGTAATTTCAGCTCCATTGCCCTCCTGTATTGACTTTCTCTGTTATCAAGTTTCTATTACATAACCAGATTTATGCCACAGCTCCAAGCATCACAAGCATAAATCAATGAGTGGGAGCAGCCAACAGAGTCAGACAGGGAAATTGTTTTTAAGTCCCACAGACATTTGGTTCTAAGTCTGAAACTCTAGCAATGCTCGTGAACTTGTGACCATGGAAAGTGGTGTTGGTGGGGGAGCTCAGCTCTTTTCCTGAAGCCTGCTAAGCTCTCCACTGCTTAAGCTGCTGCTGAAGTTGCAGCAAACATGCAGGAGGACAGAGCAGAGCAGAGGGAAAGAGAAGGCAGCCAAGGCACAAAAGCACTGTGGAACAGCTCTTTCTTCTATCACAGCTTCCAACGTGGAGGGTGAAGTACTTGAACATTCATTATCCCCTGAGGAGAATGGCAAAGTGATCCTTTTGACTGTTTTCAGCCCGTTTTACCCATGGATTAGATGGGCGAAGGAAGGAAACAAGCTGCAGAAAAACAGTTTCTTCTTTCTGGCTGAACATAGAAAATAAGGCTATTTAGATAATTTCTTCAATACTAGACTAGCATCAGTACAGACTTCTTTCTGCTTGTTTTTGTGTTTGGCTTCAGGGGAGTTTGTTTCAGGCAATGGGACACCTGAAAAATATCCTGTGCTTTTTGTGAGAAGCATAACAATGAAGAAGAGTTATATGTTTTTCTGAGTTAAATGTGCAATTCCTATGTCTGTTTGTTAATGGTAGAGCATTACCCACTTTTGATTAGCAAACCTTCTGCAACTTTCAGAATAACTCACAGCCAGGAGCGTGTCAGGCAGATCGTTGTTCTTTCCATTCTGAAGAGCTAAAGACCATGGACGGTTGCAGAGCATTCATGCCTGTCTGTCAGGAAAGGTAGGCTGTTCAGCATGTCCCACCCACCTGGAACCCCAGCTGTAGCAATACAGAGATCCACTAGAATGCAGCATGGCTGCACGTTGCCACACAAGTAGGGCTCTCTGCTGCAATGGTCTCAGAACAGCCCAGGGCACAAGCACAAACCTGAGCCTTCTCCTACTGTGGACTCTAGCACCAGCAAAAAGGAAGCCCTTAGAAGGACTCCACAGTCTTGGAACGAGTGAGAGCAAGAGAGTGATACTAGTAGAAAGTTATTTTAACAGACTTCACGAAAGATAAAGATATTTTCCTTGGACATTTGCAACTCCTCTGTCTTTCGATATTTTGAATGTAAATTGAAATTAACCCAGATATTCTTCAGGGGCTAATACACCTTCTGACAGTCCCTGAACATAGCTGCAACGTGAGGGTTTTTGTTTGCATTTTGCAGAGGAAGCTGTGACATTTTCCACAACCAGGCAATTGCCTACTCTGTATCTATAACTAATTCTAATGGTAGCTGACTATCGAAGGGAAGGAGGCAAGGACTGTGGAGTTAGAAACAATTCCCTTTGAATAGAATAACTCTGGAAAGTACCTGTAGTGGCTTATCCACTTTCAAGTTCAACTTGTTCCTATGATCCTTTCTCACTTGCCAGATGGATATTCCAACTGATGACTATTGCACAGTGCCATCACTTTTAAACAGTCTTTCCAAATAAAAAGACTGTCAAAACCTGTCAAATTCCTACAGGAAGTTTGTCTTCAATTAATTAACATTTTTCCTCACAAGGAATTTTTGCAAACGTCACTTATCTCTTGTGCCTTTCTGATTTACTTAGGTAAGAACTCTGGAGTCATCATGCTTTGGGGTTTTTTTAATTAAAAGAAGCAATACAGCATTTGTTTTCAGGACACTTGCAGAATCTATGTAATATTTAAATCCAGAAAATGCAAAACTAAAAGTATTAAATATATGGCCTTACATTTATAATACTTGTTCTGGAAATGACATTTTGTTCTTATTGCCATTTAACATCAGCTTGAAAACAGTTCTTAAAAATTAATGGCCTATGCTAAATAGATACTGAAGGATCAGTGTCTAATTTTAGCTAGACTATATTATAATAAGCAATTATTTTTTCTCATGTTTATATACCATGACCAAGTTTAAACACCTGATTTAGTAAGCCCCTGAAATGAATAATATAACTTTTTGAAGGAAGAGTAAAAAACCTGGTATTACTCCCTGAAAACTCACACAGAAGTTTCCTTCAGTTTATTCAACAGATGAGCTGATAACTGCACTAATACAAGGGGGAAGTATACAAACAAAGTTGTGTCTTTTAATAGCTTTTTGTAGTGTTATGTTTTAAAACAAATCCCTCCCTTTCCTTAGACTCTTTAGGGGCCCTTTCCCAGTGGTCTGGGTTTGCTGTATGGTCAGTAAGACAAGCAGGTTACAGTGTTTTCTAGTGTCTTGGAGGGGAAGGGACATACACAAGAGCACTGACAGCCCCTGTGGATCAGGACCCAGTTCCACCTCTCTTTCTAGATGAGTTCACTAGACAGGAATGCTGCCAGAAGTGAGATCCCAATTCCAACAGAAGAAATGAGATCAGATGTAAAATCCAGTACTGTTTAACGGCACTGAAGGTTTCAGTATCTGTCCCTCAGACTTTTCAAAAGGTCTCCTAGCATCAGATTCTCCTTTCTTCTAAAGAGGTGGCTCTTGAAAGCTGTTCTTGCTGTGGTAGGTCCCAGACAAAATGCTAAAGATCCGGGGCACAGTTGTCTGAGCCTGTATCAATAACCATTTCTTGCCAAGAAGCCTAGAGCATTCATAATGCCATTTTTGATTTTGTTAGTTTCAAAGTGCCTTGTAACATTGCTATTTTTATGTACCAGTGCACAGAGATCTTATCACAGAGCATGGCTCTATTCAAATATAGGACAAAAAGATGATTTCTGCAAGAAGAAGAACACATCTGAATACAACAGAGAAGTGACTTAGAGATACAAATAGAGGCAAAATAAAGTAATGGTGATCCTAGAAGGTTGTATTCATACAGCATTTGCAGCTTGATCGCTGTTTTGGGAGGAGGAAGGGAATGTAGTTAATGCAAGTATTGTTTTCATATCTTTTCTGCATACCTTGTACAATAAACTTTCTCACTGACATGGTTACATTTTCCTTATTTATTTTTATTCTTTAGCAAGGAAAAAATCATGGATGGTAGCAGAACTGATTCAAAACTCAATAAATAAGCATATCACTGTATGCATGTATAAACATATTCAGTATCTACAATGTTTCATACTGACTGCAAGTGCAGTTTTTGCTTCCTGAGCAGCTTCCACAAGTAGTTTCATTGGATTTCCACTACAGTATCAGTCAGTCCAGGCAAGTGACATTATCAGTCTCACAGTAATGTGAATGAGATTACATGTGGTAATGTCAAACAGCAAATGTTGAGGTACCCAATTCAATCAGGTATAACTCGATTTTAAGAAAAACTACACTTGAATCAAAATGCATGTCTAGACATATAGCCAATACTCTTTTTTCTTTGATTGGTTTTTAAAATATTTTAAATTATTTCAGAATAGATTAAACATACAATAATTACAGTGTTTATGTGAAATCCAGATTTGAAAGTGAGTGATATTGATGACCATGTCTAACTCTTATCATTCTGGCTGATGCACAGGTATTGATGGTATAACACTGTCATATGAATTCTGACAAAATATTATTATATTAGATTTCTTTTTTGATTACTTAAAAAGCTGGCAATAGTAGCAATGCTTTTGAAAAATTCTAATTTTCGAAGAATTCTGGAGCTCTAATACTTTTGAAAGCCAAAACTCCAACCAGTAATAGAAGTAAAAGTACATGAGGAAAAATTTTGGTCAGAGGAAACAAAATATCATCAAAATGCTTCAAGGGGAAAATTGTATCTTGTTATCTTGATCAGTGTGAGGGAATAGTGTAGAGCTATTCATACAATTCACATTGGCAAGAGCTTTTAGAGCTCACATAAAGAATAATATACATTTCCTTTCCTGAGCTCACCCAGAGTGACCAATAATGGTGAATTCAAATGTGGGCATAAAATTTGTTTCGACCTATCATTTACAAAGAAAGCCTCTCTTTATATCACATGGTATTTGTCCCAGAAGAACACACAATTTTTTTTTCATGCTCTGGGATGCTATGGCAAGTGCAAAGAGCAGTAAAAGTTGAGACATTTTCAAGGGAGATGCATAATACTGAAAAGGTACAATTCTTTCTTTTCAGGAAAAGCCGTATTAAATAACATGGCCTTAAAATTCTACCCAGAGAAATAAGACAAAATTTAATATGTACTTGAAACTGAATTATATTAATTTTCTCTGAGAAAAACTATTATAAATTAAACTATTTGTATTAAACACAACAGCAACAACAACAAAATCTTGTTTCACTACAAACTACAGCATACATTTAACTGGAATTATTGGTGGCACTCACACATCGTAGAAGATGTTATTTTTCTTTTGTAGTCCTTTTGGTAAACTACTATCAATAGAAGTCACATCATGCACATTCAGACAGCAGACATAGGTAAATCAATTTAAGCAGTTTTGATAAGAAATGACCAGGGGGGAAAAAAAAAAAAAATATATATATATATATATACTCTAGTCTCCCTTCTGCACAGAGAATTTTGAAGAATTTCTTGCAGAAAAACAGCTGTGGACAACAAAAGTCTCTGTCCATCCTCATGGACCAGTTTTAGTCTCAAATATTAAATACCTTAAGTGAAAGGAAAAGCAGAACAAGGACAGGAAAGTCATAAACCCTAAATTAATTGAGATTGCTATTAGCACTGTTTGTCTCCCCCATTCCCAGAAGTGGGAACACTTTTTAATCCTTTTTAAGGATGAACTCATGCAGATCTAATGATGCTGATTCACAGGCACACTGAGGTAATGCACTTCACATAAGAAGGACATTGTATCATTCCATCAGGTCTCAAAACGTAAGCATTAAGGGAAATTTCACCATGGCATCAGCTTTTACTGTAATCAAAGACTCCAAGGTATGATTACAGCTAGGCAGGTCACACAGTGGGATAGACTCACTGAGGCACTAAGATGGTCCCAATCTAAAGAACATAAGGCAGGAGACACAAGCCAATTCTCTTATTGTATAACAGCACATAATGTTATATTATGTCTTTAAAAAATCAATTTAAGTTATGTTCCACCCAACTGCTTCTGGTTAAGGGAAAAAAAACTTACGTGAGGACTGCTCATATTTATATCAAAGCTAAACACTGTGGAAAGAGGCTGCAAAATGAGATTTTTTCTTGCAGGACAGGAAAAGTGTCAATTAACTGAAGTGTGCAAATAAAGTGCATTGTTTTAAAACCTCTGTGTTTTTATGTGCTATGTTTCATATTTGTAAGGAAACAAGAAATCCCATTGTTCTGATGCTCATTTGTAAAAAATGAACTCAGGAAGAGAATATGACATGTAAATATATGCCTCTTTCCTGGGGAGAGCAAAGGTAGCTCCCGGAGTTATGATGTGCTTATCTTTTATATAGAGTCCTGACCCAGATCTGCCACAAGCTGCTTCCACCAAGGCCTGTGGTTCCTCCCCTCTCCCAAGGGATAACAGGGTGTGAAATGGAGAGTAGGGTACGCAGTTGTTGTGAAATAGGAATAATACTTCACCTAGAAGTTAGGAAAAGCAGCTAAAAACTGAAGATAGTAAGATCTGGGTCATCCCTTCATCCCTGCGGGCACCCCTCTGGGCCAGGCTCATGCACTCTGTGCTCCAGCATCCCCGCACTCCAGCTATTGCAGCCAGTGGCACAGTCACATCCCCACCACCCAGGCAGAGGCACCACCGGTGGGCCAAGGCACAGGCAACTTTTTTGCAAGAAAGGTCAGCGTGATGCTTCTCAAACACCACTCTCTCTCCTTTTATGGATTTTTTAAAATCAAATTTATTATATAAAAACATAAAATACTCAAACACTTGATTCTTCTTCACTTAAGGAAAACACCATAAAATTTGACTGACCTGCTGGCTAGAGATGTAAGATTATTGCTTGAGTGCTTGAGTGCTTTCGTTTTGGTTGGTTTTTTTTCCTGGGCAAGTGCCTGTTTTCCCCCCAGAGATGAATGCTGGATAAATCTTGAAGAATTACAGCCAAGCATTCATAATATGTATTAGTCTTATTCTTGTTGAAAAGTCCTAAAACTCCTGTGTTTTTTCAATGCAATGGCTGAGCACACACTCCTCTCTACCCGTTTACGTGTCATAGCCCACATGCTCACAGTACTCAAGCACTGTGGTCCCGCAGCGAGTCTGAGACATTTTCAGCAGTGTTGGCCTTGCTCTGTAGGTTCATGCAACACCAGGTTGCATTTCATAGCCCTGTTGAGAGGACTATCTATTCTTCTGGATTACCATGTCTTCCAAACCAGCGTGTCCAAAGGCTTTAAGCAGGGCACTGGCATAAATTCCAACTTGTTCAAATATTTCCGACAATATTTGGGACTACTCTGACCAGACTTTCTGTGCATTATTTATGTAGCCATGAGTAAAATCTGAATCCAGTTTTCTTCAATTGCTCGTTTCACTGCCATGAGTCCTACACATGCTACCCCATCATTTTTATGGGGTCAGCCCTTGCACTAACTTGTATATGAAGTCTGCTGTTGTGATTTGTGAGTGGTTGGATCTTGTGTTTCCTCTTCACTAATTATCCCACATACTTCAGAGTACTCCCAGAATATTGGAAAAGGGGTTTTGTTTACACTGTCTTTTGGCACTCAGGAGCCCTTTCCTAGAAGATCTAGAGTTTTATTTCATGTAAGTTACTCTCCCACTGTCTACAAATAGAGAATTGCCCATCACCCAACTCTTCAGGGTGACTCCTGCCTCAGTAAAGAGCTCAGACAATTTCTGAGCACTGCAACACCAGATTTGCTCCTTCTTACTACAAAGGTTCATCTCCAATATTAGTTCTCTAACTAGGCCAATGGATAATTTCTTTTTGCCTCTTCCTAGATGAAATCCATATTTATGGAAAGAAAAGACTTAATATGTTTATATCTGAGAGAAATTTTCATTTATTTTACTCAGAAAATGAAAAACCAGCTCTCATAGCTCTTCCCCCAAAGTTTTTTTTTTTATTTCCTCAAGAATAGCTCTGTGTATCTGTTTTTAAACTTTATCTTCATGACAGTTGTCTATAAGAAGAAACTGGCCTGCTTATTTAAGCTCTGTCATTGTATACGAAATGAAAGCTTTTATTGTATCACATTACATATATGGTGAGGTAGGAGTGAGACTGTGTAAAAGAAGTCCAGTATCTACATTTGTTCATTCATTGCATCACCGTATTTAGTTGCCTATTCACATGAAACAACAACGCTTTTGTATGAATATGCTGTTTAAAATCTAGTCTATTATAAAAAACTTATTCTACAGTCTACTTTATTTTAATTTTCCTAATGCTTTCTTTACACTTTGCAGGGATACGAAACGATCTTACTCTTTTACTTAACATCTGTTTGGGAGAGGGAAGAAGGGCTAATAAAGTGTGAAAAGAAATGTGTATGGGTGTTACCTGCCAAGCACTGGTAGAAGTGACATGTTTAATGCCACCCAGCTTTATTTGTTATTAACGTGCCAAGGGGTCTCTTTTGTACACACTGAGCCTTACAGTCTCAATGTATTTATCTAAGTGGCTTGTATGGCAGAGAATTACACAGTGGTATGTACTGGTGCTAAAAGTGGATAGACTCTATGTCTGTGCCTAGCTAGGAGTGATTTTGAAAGTTTCTCCTTTTTTCATTGGAAGAAAATTTACTTAAAAATAAGTCTTGACAATAAGAGAAATAGATGTTTCCTATCAAATGACTGTAACATAAGGAGAGTTGCTAAATGAAAAACCACAGTGAAATAATTACGTGTTTAATATTCCTAATGCTAAATGATGAACTTAAAGTAAAAAGTAGCATGGCTTACACAGCTCTCCTGCCTTCTTTGTATCTTTCCTTGTAAAACATTTGCCTCAGACTGTCCCCAGGCCTGTCCTGCCTGCCTTCCTCCTATAAGTTTTGGAGTAAAAGAATAACACCACCTCAGAGAGGGCTGTAGAGTCCAGAAGGTTAATCTGGCAGAGAGTCTCCTCAGGGACACATCTTCCAGTTTTTAAAGCTATTTCCAGATTAAATGACCGTCTCAAGCTGCCTCTTTTCTGCAGCCTTACTGAAGGCTTTAAGCTACCCTAATTAGCATCATTAAATCTGCAGCAGGTTGTCTGACATCTGAGTTGCCTCGTGTATTTTGGTACCAGAAAACCGTGCCACAAATTGACTCCCAAATAAAACAATTTTTGCTTTTGTTTTTTTTAATAAAACCAGCCTCTTACCTCTGGATGTTGCCTACTATGCTGCAAATCCTCTATCTTCTATCTGGCATCTTTTCTCTGAAAATCAGCTTTTGGCCTGCTGGATCAGTGGCTGAGTGAGTGTAAATCAGTGGCGGTGGCTGGAGCTGAGCCAGCAGTATTGGGCAGGACCCCTCGTGGAGGCAGAGGCATTCACCCATGACACGAGCCCAGAGCTCAGCCAGCAGCACACCGAGGTACAGCTTCTCCCTCTTTGTGTTTTCTTCCCTGTCTGCTTGCTTTTATTGGAGCATCTTACTGTGTATGTAACTACATAGATGCATTTGTACCTTAAGAACATGAATGACTTAAAAGAAGAACAATACTCCCAAATATTTATATAAATCACAAGTTTGAGTATACTCAAAGGAGCATGAGAGAAAAGTGTCCAAAAGAGCATTCATGTATATTAGTGAGATGTGCATACACACATCTGTGCACAGGATTCCCAAATTGGAAAATGATGTCACTGCACAATTTCATGTGTCTCAATATGCCAAAGCAGGATATAGTAAGTAAATATGCAGCATAAAACTTCATATAGATATTGAAGGATTCTGTTAAACTAGAAGAAAGGCTTAGCTTTCTGTTAGTGCTGAGCTGAGGGGAGTAGTAGGGCTGAGGAGCAGATGCTGCTGGGGCAGGGACTGACAGCCCTGAGGTTTGCTGAAATGGGCTCCAGGCCCATGGGCAGGGTGAGGGGAGTCTGGCTGGGGCCAGTCACACTTCTTGGTACCTTCAGGACCCTGAGAATATGCAGCTTTGAGCAAATATCCAAGCAAAATGCAGTAGGAGAGGCTCTTAGCTGTGGTTTGAATGAAATCAGTAAACACTTAGCTTTTAAATTACCCTTAGAAAGGCATGTTGAGGGTGGGCTTTCCAGGTGACCATCCTAAACATCTTGCACACATGCGTGCATGAAAGAAGACAATTTTAATTATATTTTTGTGGTAGTCCTGCTGTCACAGTAATCATAAACTCTGATGTTTCTCATCAGCTGTGCTCTGTTGGAAATGAAACATCTCAGTGTGACAGCAAAAAGATTTCATGAGTGCACCCGTCAGATCCTGGAAGTGAGAAAGCTGGTGCAGCAGATTATAAAAGTGTTCTCACTACACAAGCATTCAGTCCATGCGATTAAATGCATTTTACAGTGAAGGGGAACATCATCTGGCTCCACTGGTTGTGACTAGGTGGGTGAATTAAAGCAAACCAGGGGGGTTTCCATACTCAGACAGAGGTAGTGTCTTTAGTAAGCCTGCAGTTACTGGTACACCAACTGTCATAGCCCCTCAGAAATGGAATAATCATTTTGCTCAGATCCTGAAATTCCAAGACTACCTATATCCTGCATTACCCTACACAGCTCTTCATCTCTTGTTCCAAAATTAATGAAATGCAGCTTTCCCCCCCATATTTCTTTAAAAAAGCCTTCAAAGTTAAGAGTTTTGTGTTATATTTTGAGTCCTTAAAGTGCTAACAGTTTGGCTGTCACTGCATTGAAACGGGCAGAAGACAGACGAGAGGTGTGTCCTTTCTTCTTCCTCCTTGTGCTGAGTGAAGACCCAAAGCCAAGAAGATCAGACAGTGCAGAGGTGAACTTCAGCCACCACACTCCCACCCCAGTGAGATCCCAGCCTGCAGCCCTGTGGCTGATGGTGGGCCACACAACAGCAGTGGAAAGATAGTAAAATGGTTGCAAAATCCTTCCCAGTATACATTTATTTGGGCTTTCTTGCCCCTGCAAAAAAGTGCATGAATAATATGAGGGGAAAAAAATGAAGGTACTAACCCAAATTTTTACAGTTCTGTCTCCTTTTTGGAAGATGCAAGAGAAATATTGGGTAGTCTGCAACCCACAAAATAGTAATTTTTGAGTAGTTTTATGAAGGAAATGGATAATCCTTGATTATTGGGGGCAGGGGGTGGGGGGGGGAGCAGGAGAGGATGGCTGATTCCTTGATTAAAAAGGTCAAGAGACAAGATTTTAAATCTACATGGTTAAAGTTTTCAAGTAAATGCTTATAGCTTATTTCCAGCTACAGAGTTTTAGCAAAGCCTGCCCCAAGTTGGTGTAAAAGCAAAGTGACAATAGCTCAGAAGTGTTTTCTTCATATTCTGTTGCTAATGACACTGTTAAGTTTCAGAAACTCTAATTTTTTGATATTCAGATTCTACTCTGGAAGCATAAATTATGTTAAGGAAAAAATTACTCCTGATAATAATTTTACCAAGATCAACAGAAGTATGTCCTAAAAAAATTCTACTTAGCTTAAATAAAAGTTGGAAAAATAGATTCTAAATCCAGTTCTTTCCTTGCTGATAATATTTGGAACAGTATTACACACACCTTTTTTTCCCTTGAGATATACAATTTAGTCATAAATTAAGTACTGTCCCCAAGTATTTATCCTTAGTCTAATGTAATTTTCCTTACCATCCTGTTACACTGCTTCCAAAGTTAGCCTGCCCTATAAAAAATTGATTTCCTAAAACATAATGAAAATATTAAAAATCTCCTTTTTTGTGGGATATTTTTAAGTAGAAGGAAGCACTTTCTTCCCTGTGTCCATGTTTTATTTCTTATTTTTTGTCTACAGATTTTAATTTAAAGCATGTACTAGTATTTTTCTTGGCTCACTCTGCTAGACCCAACTGTAACATCATTTTCCAAAATGCCCACACAGTGAAATCTATTCTGCCATAAAAGATTTAATTTAAGTAAAGTTGATCTTAACATCAGATTTAAGGGTTTGGTTTAAATTTATAAACACAAGGAAATTCCAGGCATTGTAAATTAAAGATTAAAAAGGTCATTCATTCTTTAATTGAGAAAAATTATAGTGATATCTGCCTATTTATTTATTCCACCAATCCCTAGCTCTGAATTTTCTTCCTTACTCTCAGACAAGCAGTCACTGTGTTGTCAAAGACACTTTTGTGTGAATTAACAATTTTTGTGATTTTTTTTTTTAGAAAAAAGCAGTATTTGAATTCAAGAAATTCTGAAAGTTTCCCGATATACTTTAGTAACCAAACAGTGATTGAAATCTGACACTGACAGTGTGCTTTAAAGACAAATTAACTGACAAGATGGTAACAAATAATAAATTATAAACTCCCAAAGGAGGGCATGATCAACTTCCTAGGCGGCTCTGGCTGGAAGAGAACTTGCAGGATCAGGCTCCCGAGTGGGTGCAGTCTCTCATGCCTAGGCTTTCCTGGGAGGTTTCAGTTCACAAATCATTTGTGTATAGACTGCAAAGCCTCCCACGGAGCTACTGCAATCTCATGGGTCAACACAGACCAGCAAGGGCTCTTTTTGAAGTAAAAAGTTGCACAGAAGATGAGGGACTGTTTTTACTTACACATCTAGATTAATAAGATAGATAGATAGATAGATAGATAGATAGATAGATAGATAGATAGATGATAGAGTGTGATTCCTCAAGGCTCCTGGATAACCTGTATATTGACTCATTTTAAAAGCTTGCTGAAATATTCACTTCCTGCATGCACATTGAAAATTAAATCTCATAACACATGCATGCTATACTCTTCATACATCAAAACACAAACACAGACACTTTGGCAGAAAGAAAAGTAGTGTTAATGAAGCAGTTAGATCTATAATAAAGAATTCCTTTGAAACGTTATTGTCGTACCAGGTTTTATTCTGGGAGAATGTTGCACGCTTCGAAATCACAGGTCTGGTGAATCTGTAATGGCAAGGCTGACAGACACATTAGCACTCCCTGTGCAGAAACCATGGTGATGGTCACCTTATACATATGAATAAGTAAATAAACTATATTGCAGCAGCAATATCTAGACTTCCAAAGTATAGGGGTGGCATGGGATAATTGGTTAATCAAGATTTGGAAAAGTAAGGATTTTTTAATAGGTATGTGTTTATGAGGAACCAGAAGCTTTGAAACTTTAAAGGTTTTAAAGATTTGAGGGATGGAGAACTAGGTGGAGAAAAATAATAGCATTATGCCGATAATAATTAAAAATAAGGAGAAGAACAAACGAGTAATTCTATGTCAATCAGCTTCCTTTTGCTGAGGAACATAAAACTCAGGTGCTTATGCTAAACAAACTTAACCTTTATAAAAGCTTGTTATGGGCCAATTCTTCTAGCAATGGCTGCAGTTTTACTACAAGTTCATTAAAAAAAAAAAAAGAAGTTAATGAGTTTGCAGCAGTTTCTTTAGCTTTTTCTCAGAATAAGGAGTGAAATTTGAGTTACAAGCTAGAAAAGAATTCTGGCGCATAGAAGTCTATAATGGTTTCTGACTTTTATATCTATTTGGTTTGATTTTCTAGCATCGAACCTTCTTCATCTGTGACCTTAGCAAAGCTGGTGCTCTCTCTCAGGCAGACAGAACACAGTATGGCAACCTGAAACCCGGGTGCCTCTGCTGAACTGTGAACGAATAACACGTCACACCATGATTTCAAGACAGTGGAGGAGCCGTAGAGTGGATTAAATCCCCAGGAACGATTTCCCACAACAATTTTGCCTGTCTCTTTCTGTGCAGGCCAGGCAGGAGAGTTGGGAGGACGGCCGAACTCCTCGCTGCGGCCGCCGCCGCCGGCGCTGCCTCCCTCGGAGCCGGGCCGCCCGGGATGCGGGAGCGGTGCCACAGCGCGGGCCCGCTCACACCGCCAGGGCGCCCGGCCGCATTCTCCGTCTCCGTGCAATGCTCCATGACAACAAGGTGAGACGGCAGAGGTTACCCGAACAGCTGCTTCCTAAGCCAGAAATTCCAGGCATTGAAAACCATCTGTCTATACATTCACAAATGTATATAAGGGCAATCTATCAGGCTGTGGCGCTGCAGCTGCCACTCCATCAGGCCTGCTTCCTTTCTCCAGGCTGAACAATAAGAGCTAGTTCTTCACTTTGTGTCACACAGAATGGCTGATTTGATTAAGTCCCCAACTCTCATTATGCTAGGTAGGGGTGTAGAATTTCAATGATAATCCATAATGCATGACCAGTTTGTCGCCATGGTAACATAAATTCAAGGTTACTAGCTCAGACGCATAATTGGGTGTGCATTGAGTGCTGAAGAAGGGCTGTTAAAATTCTTGTCATAGAAGAGTAGCATCCATCATACTGTCTGAAATTGCAAAGTACTCATAATCAGAAAGAAAAATCCTTGGAGAAAAATGTTAATAAAATAACGATTACATCTAATATAATTGTTTAAGTTTAAAAAACCAAAGTGGTTAGAGTATTTTAGTTAATAAGAATGGAAAAGGCACTCATTAACTGCAGAAGACTTCGTTTGAACATTCCCCACCCCCCAATATTTGCATTGTAAGATGGACCCAAAGCAGTTCAGCTCTGAAACTGACTGATTAGCTCAGAATCTAATCCATATGATACAGTAAAAGATGACGCTTTGCACACGGACGGCACAGCCTTATAGGCATCGTTTGTCCAGTTTGATCTTTTGTGGGTAAACATATCTTCAAAATTAGCTGCACTAAGGATGAGAGGACTATTGCATGCTGATTTTTTAAATTTTTTAGATGTTGCCCTGAATTATTGCACTGTACAGCAGCCATTTTAACTATTCAAGATTAAATAGGTAAGGTCAAATCGACAGATGGAAACAAGACATTTAAAATCAGACTGAGAAAAGCTCTAGCATGTACATAGAAGGTAGTGATCTTACTCCAGCAGATGGATGGAATAGATGACCTAGAAGGGCTTCTCTTTTTCTTTTTTTCTTTTCTCTCTGTCTCATTTCTATGCATTTGTGACTGCAACATACCTGAAACCTGGCATTCAGTATATAAATGTAGTGTGGGGATGGGATTGGGTTTTCTTTTTTAAAAATATTCTGGTGTACATCTCTCCTGTATTCCTATATTAACAAGATTGATGTGATGTTTGCAATACTTATTCCCCAACAAGCCTTATTTTGATGACCATCTTTGATAGCAAGGAAGAATAGGCAAATCAGATTTTACATGAGCACTTCCAATATGTCAGGAGCTTAAACCTAGCATGTCACTACAGGAAGAAAGATCATTACTAAATGAATATTTTCCTCAGCTCCAACCCCATTTTCCTTGATATTGTCTGACTTGTATGTATGTGTTTTATAGCCTTGGCAAATTCTAGCTGAGGTGCTTCAGCATATGGTATTATTTATTAGGATTTCTAGCAGAATCTGACGTTATTTCAATGTATGTTTCTGTAACAATTTTAGAAGAGTTTCTTCAAAGGAATAAAACCTCAGTTTATGCCTTTTGAGTCAAATCAGTCCCTCATTTCTGGGACTGAGCTCTTATCTGATTCTGTCGGAGATGCTTACGATTTGTTGGGTGAACTGCTTAAAAATAACAATAGAAAATTCCCATTACATGGAAATGAAAAGGCTAAGGAAAAGGTTATTCTAGCATGAATTTTCTGCAAAGATTAAACTAATCTATTTGGGCTTTCCAGATTTCAGATTGCACTGTTTTCTAATCTACCCTGCATTTACATTTTGAAAAGAGAAATTGTAGGCAACTTAACATAAACATAATTCAGACTGTTAAACTACAGTGAATTTTAAAATAATTTTGTGAAGTGTGTTTGGTATTGGCTACTTTTTATACTTTTCATGTTTGTTTCTGAGAAGATTATTTAAGAACTGACAGTTTTCATTAACAAAACTGCATTATTTTTTATAAGGTTAGAAAATATGGGTGCTAAGCTGTAATTTTTAAAAATTAATTTTTGCAGTGAACCATGCAGCTCCTTTTCTGAACAAGTGAGTCCAAGCCATGCTCTCTCTTCACCATTTTAAAATTGTTCAGATCTGCAACTAATTTCCATTACAGAAAAATGTGCTGGATCATAAGCCTGTATACACCTTGTAGGCAGTAGGAATTTTCACAAGTGAGAAACGGCAAGATCAGATGCTACAGTAATGGAGGCTGTGGTTGTAGCATCCTGAATTTATTTTTCTCTGTGTGTAAGACCTAGTTTTCTACATAAAAACATATATTACTTCTCAATATCAAGATAGGACTGTGTGTTCAATGTTGTGTTTTATTTCAACACAGCCTGGCTTAATATGAAGCTTGCAAATATCGCATCTGGAGGTGTATTCTCTTCTTGATGTGCACATGTAATTCCAATTAACATTAAGAATGTTAATGAGAATATGCCCCTCTAGGGGCTGGAGAGGGGGAGGTGAGGGAGCAGGTTTGTAGTTCTGATTTAAATAACAAGTGACTTTTGTGGAGAATACCAGCATGTGGTCTCATGCACTTATATTGTGGAAATGCAGTGGCTCTGAATGAGAGTGCAGGATTTAAACATTGATGCTCAGTGATGCTTAGCCAAGTGAACCCGTTGTTGGGGGCAAATATTAAATCCCAATGTGCCTTCACCAGGAAGGAATATTTGTAAAAATGCTTACTTCTGTATTTGTCCACAGGCATAAAAGACTCCACTGCGAGAGATTGGGCTGTGGTTTTGTGATTTTATTTTTTTTAAAGACTAGCTTAGTTTGAAGAAAGGAACCATTTAATTACTTCTTGTTTCTCAAGTATGCAGAATGTATAGAAGAGCTTTCAAAGCCTTAAGCAGCAATGTGCTCCTATGCTTTGATTAATTTACGTGTTGTTCTTTTAGTGTTACAAGGAGGAAGTACATTTAATATCAGATTTCAAAATAACAACAATACCTATCTTAAAATGGCTATTAAATCATTATCTTTTCTTTGGAAGTGTCACTGGTGATATTTTGAGGAATCCTGTGCAAGCAAAGAGTAAGAATAACTATAGCACTTCCATTTCTGAAGGTGGACGGTAACAGATTATGAAGTGGTTTTAAGGCAAGAAGGTATGCAATATATATCTTATAATTGCAAGAAAATATGCTTAATAAATTAAATGGAATTAGCATTTCATTTCAATAGATAAAAACAGAGACAGTGTCTATCTGTAGAATATCTTTTCCTGTGTTTTTTTGCCAGAGGACAAAACCATAGTACAACAAACAAGGATAACATGCAAAACAGTTAAGAAGAAAAAATAGAAATAAGAAAGACAAAATTTTTACTGTCCTAAGAAATTATTTCTCTTTTCTTTTTTTTTCTGATAATGGTTATTGCAAGGCATAAAAATGACCAAGAAATAAAAAGATATATTACTGTTTAATGTGCCATCCAACTCTTTTGTTATCAGTGACAGAAAAAAATACCCCAAACAATATAATTTATCTGTTTTCTCAATTCTTGCTGCATAAACTTTCTGCATACCTTTTCAATTTACACATAGAGAAGTGCTGCTCATTTCACTGATCTGACACGTCACATTTCATTGTGTTGATTTCAATGCAAGTGCTATTGCAGGATGGGCAACGTGCAGCCAGCAGGATACATTAAAAATGTAAAGTGAAAATGTGTGTTTTGTAGATGTCTTTTACTGTGACATTTTTTAGGTCAAGCAGTTGAAAAGCTGTTATTTGAATATTTGTCTTGTACTTTTTATTTGTTGAGTTTGGCATTTGTAAAATGTTTATTTTATAAGTACACAGTAGTATATTTGAAATGGTAAAATACCATGTACCCCCATTTTTTAACTTGTTCAGGGCCTCATCATATAGTTATCTTTGGTTACACAGCTAACTCAAGGTTTTTAATAAAACTATTAGAGACAATAAGAATTGTCCTTGTGTTTAGGAAGTAATCATCTAAGGCTTAGATTTGTCCTCCTCCCACATTGTTCAGTAGTCCTGTGTGAAATTTTGGGGGTATTATGAAAAAATTATTTTGCCCAGACTGGTGTCAATGCTCTCTCACCCCCATCTCTCAGTGTGAAAAGACTACACATATACAAGAAGAGGTGGGAATTGTAAGAAGGCATGATGGGAAAACCAGAACTATTACTAGCAGATGTAGGTGAGTGAATCCGTTTAGGAAAAACAAGGCTAGAACGATTTTTTAATCAGAGGTTTTCAACTCCATTAATCAATTTCTTCAGGTCTGAAAAAGAGGACAGTGTTCAGCTGCAATCCCTCCATGTATTTATTTCATTCTTCATTTTGAAGAAAAAATCAGTCATTAAATCAAAATAAAGACATCAAAAGCAAATTAAACAGATTTAAAAGGTTATGACACATGGACGACATGGTGACCAAAACACCAAGTCTAAGAGCTGATTAAATGTTTGTGCACTCCACATTGAGAGTGCACACACTTGAGCAGCAAGAACCAGGGAACAGGCTGCTCCCAGTTCTCATGCTGCAAATACAAGGAAATTTCATTAGACTCTATAGAGTAATTACAGAAAAGATCAGAATTTGTCTGTCTGGTTCTATCAGTCACATTAATTTTATTTCATTAGATATAAAGATTGCTAATGCCATATCTTCCAGAAAAACAGGAACAGAAACATTCTCAGAAAAGCATCACTTGTGAAAAGACGTGTTTAAAATATCAAGAAAAATGACAAGTTTTCTGTTAAATTTTGAGCAGTTCTTTCTTCCAGTGCCAATTTCTGATAATACACATATTAATTAGTCTTTCACCACATCAGAGAGGCTAAAAAAAATTAATTAAATATTAAGGAAATAAATACGGAAACATACAAAATAGTATACTAGAATTCCCTTTAATTCAAAAACAAAACCTTGAAGACAACATATTTTTTATTAATCAGCTGCAGTCAGAATTCACAAAAAAAACCCCAAAAGGAAAATGTTGTGGCACATTTACAAATTACGTGGTGTCTTGGACTGCATATAAGAAAACAGAACCATAGATGTGATGGTGCTTTTGCTGTTGGCTTACCTCAGACCTGACTGTTGGGATATCGCTTTTCTGGGACTATGTCGATGTTTCACAAAGCTCTCTAATGAAGAAGAAACTGCTGAATGAGAAAAGTGCCTGACAAGGATGAAATTCTCTGACCTGTGGTCTGCAGAAGGTCGTGTTGGCTGGTCATAATCTATCAAAACAGTAAATGTAATACACATTCTCTAGGCGTTTCAAGGATCAGTGGCAACGTGATTTCCAAAAATTTACAGTGGTACCTTGTGTGCTGAGAAATGATCGCAACTCCGCATAATATTGAACTTGTCTTGAGGTGACTGAAATGGGTCAGTAAGTTAAATACTACATCCCCAGAAGCTCTGGGAAAAAGAAAAAAAAACCTGCAGAATAATTGTTTCTGCTCATAAAGGCAGCACTAGTAGCCTATCTTTGCTCTTAGGATGGTCAGGAAGAGAAGAAAGTGCCTTCTTGTTTTGGTTAAATCTTTTCAAAGTGTGTTCTAAGTCTAAAATCAGTGAGGTATTCACCAGGAGTGCTAATGGCATTGAAAGAGTCCTGTGTTTGATCCCCTCTATGGTCCGCTGCTGCTGCTAGTGGTGGTATTCAGGGAAAGAAAGCTGAGCCTAAAATAGATTTCCTATCAAAACTGCTTCCCTATCAGTTCAACTGCTTCCCTATCAGTTCAACTGCTTCAGTTAAGAATGTGATTTATTTTTAAACATTATGCACAGGCCATTTGAACCTTTGCTGTAGGTAGAATCATACCATTTTATGCATGTTAATACCAGTATAGCTTGTTCATTTCCCTTTCTGCACTGGAATCAACTACCCTGATATAATCACTTTGTATCAGTATAGCTGGGCTTGAAAAGGGGAAAATGGGATGTGACTTGCAGTTTTACTACTTTAAATGAACCTGAATATTTAAAGCAATACAAACTCTATGTTTAGACAGGGCTTAAGGCCTTGGAGAATTATGAATATGAGTCATTGACTGTCTTTTGCACAAATTGTTCCAAGAACAAACCCTAGTCCTTGCCCAAACCCCTAATTAATGAAAACCAGCTAACCCTGATTATCATGTAGGGCACAGTAAGTGTGTTGAAGGGATTCTACTCAGATTTTAGCTGATGCGATTGAGCACCTATAACCTTGTTTTCCCCTTGCCGAGCTCAAGCAAAGGTGTTTCATCATAATGGGAATTATTCCCAAGTCAATTTTCACAGGTTTTTGCTCTGTCTCCTTTCAATCCATATGATCACAGTTAGCTTTAACAATGACAAAGAAAAGAGACTTTGGTTTACTGTAAGTACATTTTTTTATCTTCTGACTCAGAAAATGTTTTACCCTGCCTTTACAAAAATCAAGCGCTGTTCCACAGAGAACAGGCAGGGAGATGTTAGACCGGGAACACAGACAATTTAAAAGTTTTGCACATAACAGAATGCAATTAAAATGAAATAAAAATAATAACAACACAGCATTTAAATAACAATGCATATCCCAAAGCACTTCACAAGTAGGTCAATATCATGATAAGCATTTGATTGCTGCTTACTTTAGGGGGAATGGTTTAAGAATGAAAAACAGTTTAGCCCAGTCTCCCTCTCTCTGTGGCAGTTCCACAAAAGTGACAGTTTCTATAGAGCATCCTGCTGCAGAACACCCAGGCAGGAAAAGCTGGGCCAATGCTGAATTACATCTCCAGCTGCACAGAAATATCAGTGTTATTTTCAGTTTGGTTTATGTTGGGTTTTAGGGTATTTTTTTTAAATGTAAACATTGGAAACCAGAATAAAATGCAGATTGGTTACCAGCATGCAGCAGCTTATTTTTATCATTAAGTCACTTCAAGATCTAGATGCAGCATTCATGTGTCCTTGAAGCTGCGAGATGTGGGGATGGGAGGGGTGGGTATGTGCACTCTGCAGGACTGAAGCATTAATCTAAGAAATCATATAGGGAAAAGAAAGCCAGTTTTTCATACCACCATCAGTATTCCTATCCTACCAAGAGCTTTCATTAGATGATATTTAACTCAGATAATTACCTTTCTAGCTGACATTATCCATAGGAAATCACAATTTCACTATGCCAAAAAGAAGCTAAATGGCTAACTCTGTTGCACTCCATACCTTTCAACTGATTTTTCAACTGATAATTTAAGGCAAAATATTCCCCCCAGTCTCCATACAAGTGTGTGTTTCTGTGTGGATGAAACGTTCCTTTGTTTTCATTTAATTCTCCTGGAAATGGATAAAATTATATCCTTGAACAAGCTGTTTAACAGCAATTCTTTTGCTTTTATGCATTCCCCGGGTCTCAAATGGATTAAATTCATAGAACTCATCTTCACCTTGGAGTTACACGCTATGAAGTATTTGTTTCACTCATTTCCCTCTGAAAAGAAAATTCCCTAGCGGGGACCAACTCTTCCCACTCTGCTCGAGGACCAGAACACTTTTGGGGGTGCAGGTGTTCCACTCTGACATGCAGATATTGCAATGTACGGCAATGTGGGCACCACAGTCCTTCTCCTCTGCCAACCTCTTCCTCAGAATTTGGGCTTCATAACCTCCATTTTGTCCATATCCCCAGCTTTTTTTCCAGTTCAGCCCTGTCTGTCCTCCCCTCCAGCACTTCAGTTCCAAGATTCTCAAGCACAGAATATAATTCCTAGATGTTCTCAGGATATAAATGAAAACAAGCTTTGTCTTTAGGAAGACTGGCACTAGCACAGAGTGTAGCTGCTCTGTCCCTTGTAAAGTCTTTGGGGCAGGAATCAGAACTATTGCATTGCAGTTACCCAATGTGCAACTCTTGTCCAATGCAGAACCTCAAAATTCTATTAAAAAGAGCACATTAATGACATTGTTTGTGCTTGTGTGTTCCTGTGACCAAGCCTAGAACATTTAGCCACTGGATTTGCAAGTATTTTTTCTTTCCTGCTCCAACATTTGTTATCCCAGAAATATCACCCCATAACCTTCATAACTATAACCAGGCTGATCCATGTATGGATCAGATTAAGTGTGTCTCTCTTCTTTCCTGGTTGTCACTATGATCCTTGGGTCTAGGGCATGTTTTAGTTCCAGCAGCAAAGAATATTAGATTTTTCTTCAGGTTTGACCAGAAGGTCTCCAAGGGAACTGCTGGTTTGATATGTAATGAACATACGTGGGTTAGTTTGGTGTACATCTGATGTGCTTGTTACTAAAGCAGTGTTCACGCTAACAGCAACTGGAATTATCCAGGGTTAAGAGCCTGAGGTGTAAACTTTCCTCTGTTTGTCCTTTTCCCTTTACATCATCCATTGCCTATCTCAATTTTAAAAGCATCCTGTTCAAAAAGCTAAGTACAGTATAAAGAAGAAAATCTGACTTACATTTGCTTTTAGCCATAAAAAAAATGCACAAGGAATTTTTAAAACCATAAAAGCCATGACGATGTGTCCCAAGAAACCTAAAATTGGATAAGCATATATATTCAATGAAAGTATACTAGGTACTTACCAGATTAACACCTGTATACCATTTACTTTCAATTGCATGTCTTGATGTGAGAAGAGTATTGAACCAGTTGACATTTAGAGGCCACCTCCAGTTCAGATTTTTCTATGATTCTATAATTGGGCTAAAAATCATGAAGAGGCAGGGTGTATTTTGGTATGAAATTCCAAGAACAAAAATCATTGTTTTAATCTCCAGGGGTGGTCTTCACCTCATTCAACTCAACATGCTTAAAAGTAGTTTCCTTGCCCAAGCCGGTGTTCCTTAGGTCATTAGAGAGGAAGAAGCATCTCCAGAACTGCTTTCTGTCCCCTTAGATACCTAACACGACCTGAACACACACATGTTCCTGAACAGGCACTTGTTTCTCTCCAGTATCAATACGAGAACTGCATGCAACCAACTTTCTGATGCTTGAGCTGAGAAAAGCTGAAATTACCTATTTTGCATAAATATACACACCTCGGTAAGTTACATTTTCCTGCTGAAAACTTCTTACCTTCAAGCTGACTGCATCTTCATCCAAAATTTTAAAGGAACAAATCAGACATTTGAATTGAGTTGTAGTAGAGACATTCTAGCAAGACATAAAGCCAAGTATCAAAAATGACAGACCATATTCTTCTGTGTTAACTTTTTTCACTGACAAAACTGGAGGGGAGAAAAAAAATGAGGTAAAAAAACCTTGTGAGTAACAAGCCCCAAAGCCTCTTTATGAAAATGGAAATTTTATTTGATATTACAAGTCAATAAGGCTGCATTGTTGACAGATCTCTCCCTGCCAAGCACCCACTTGCATTTATTATGTTTTACAAATGATGAACAAACCGTGCAAGATCATATTGGGACTTAGAGCACAAGGTTACCATTAATAGCAGGGAATTAACAACCTGATAAGACATTACAAAACTGCTGAAATCAACTTGTGACCTGAGTGCA
This sequence comes from Dicrurus megarhynchus, assembly GCA_013399195.1. NCBI lineage: Eukaryota > Metazoa > Chordata > Aves > Passeriformes > Dicruridae > Dicrurus > Dicrurus megarhynchus. The sequence continues at coordinate 333,894 of VXAD01012707.1, read as the reverse complement.
CTCTGGGTTCAATTAGAACATTAAATTCTTCGTGCACTTAATAGCCACATGCTATTAATCACAACAAGAAATCATGTCTGAAGAAACTGCTTGATAAAGAGGCTTATTTGGCAGTAGTATGTAGGGAAAACTTCATTGAAATCTTCTACATACACTTGCAGAGCACAGGAAAGCTCTGAGTCAGGAAATAGCTCTCTCTTCTATATTTGTAATGTTAAATATTACAAAGTCTGGCCCAGCAACTACTTTCTCACTCCAGTAACTGGCATATCAAAAATGCAATCAGGGTCTTTAGTTTTAGTATTTTAAACAACTGTCATTGAATTTTTGTTCTCTTCTTAAGCTTAGACCCACAGAATCACAAGGGTTGGAAAAGACCTTCTACATCATCAAGTCCAACCTTTGGCCTAATACCACCTTGCCAACTAACCAGTGCTAAGCAGTGCACTCACTGAATCACGGAGTAGTTCAGACTGGAAGGGACGCATGGAGATTGTCTAGCAGGATCTGTTGGGGCAGTGGCTTAGGACCATGCCCATATCATTTTGAGTGATTCCAAGAATGGAAACACTGCATCTTTGGGCAACTTGGTTTTGTGTTCAGAAGGATTACAATCAAATAAAAAGATAAATTGCTAATCTCTTCCTCAAATAGAAAGTCATACATCACAACTAGAGTTTCAGTTTGAATCATGAAGTGTAAAAGACAGCTAACATGTCCTCCCTGAAGCTGAAATTCACTTTGCAACTCATTTATTCAGGGTAATCAGTCAACAGATTTGCAGAAATGATGTGTTGATTTCCCCTTTTTTTTAATTTAGTCATTTCGGTTGGCTGCCAAAATTAATTAAATAAGGCACAGCTCTGAGAGCTTACATACTAATCAGAAATAGCAGGTGCTTTCTCTCAAAAAGCTGTCAGGAGACCAATTTCTGGGCCCCCCATGGTCAGGGAAAGTGACTGTGCAACTTTGGCTCTCAGAGGAGACACGTGTTGCTTGGGAAATATCTAAGTGTTGCCTGGGAAAATGGACAGCACCAGCAGAAGAGAGTGAGGAAGCCCTAACCACATCTTGGGAGCTCCATCAGGCCCTGATGGGCACCTGGAAGGTCAAGGGGCCCTTGAACCAGCAGATTCGTACCTGTGCATCATGGAGCAGCATCAGCTGCAAACACCTCCCTTCAGCCCACCCTGCAAGGTAGAAGGCTGTGCCTCTCCTCCAATCCCACCACGAACTCTGGGGATCCCCAAGCTTCTTGTCAGTTGGAAACAAACAGGGATTCACAAGGTTTGTGGATTATTATCCCATTTTTGTTCAGCTGAGAGTTTTTCCCAGCTGAATCTATTTAAATGAATTCATGCCAAATGACAATTGAGAAAAGTCACTTCCAGCTGAAGTTCCAAATAATTTGCTGTTTCCTAAAAAAAGACAACAAAAAAAAATCAAAACAAAACCCAAAACCAACCAAACAAAAACCCCCAAAGAACAAAGAAATCAACCCAAGACTCACCAGTAAAAGTCTGTCTCTATTTAAAGTTTATAGCAACAAGTAGAGCTCACTGAGTTTATTTTAATCTTTTCTATTTTCTTCCAAACACTTTGGAGAAACTCTCTAAATTTTGAAAATATAAGAATAGGCTTATTCAGAATGCTGAAATATGCAACTAACTTTAAAATTGTCTGCATTAGCAACAATGTTTGGCCTCCACATAATATTCATTTCATCTGAAAACTTCTTGTTTTTGAATTTTAGGTTTTTTAAAATTTTGTCAGAATCTACAGACCTATCTGTGAAGTATGTAATTTAAAATTATTCAGCAATGATGAACTAGATCTGTAATTTAAGGATTGGCATGTGAGTTGATTGGTAAGTTGTTGAGTTGATTCTCTTTGAATTATGTCCATATAATGAGGAAAGTGAATTTAGCTTGTAAAACACTTGGGGGTCTTTATATATATTTTTAAGGTGAACTTCTTTCTTCCTGAATTGAATCCTCTAAAAGTAAAAGTAGTGGGTGACTTAAGAGACTAAAAAATTAGTGATACGTAAAACTGTGTGAAAGAAATAAAGACTTTTCAAGGCCAGTAATACTGGATATTTAAAAATTACATGAGGCATCAAGCATTATATTACACATAGCATTCTTCATCCCCTGATAATTTTTTTAAAGGTGTTTGTTGTACAAATATCAGTTGTAAAAGCTGACTTCCATGGACTTTGCCTCCTATAATAGTCTTGACTCATGAAAAATTATGTCTGAGAGGGAAAACATAAAGGTTGGCATTTCAGAAGTTCCTCTTCATAGCACTAAACCTGGGAGCTGATGACTCCCTTAAGCTCTTCACCTGCCTCACACAATTAGTCCAAATTTTCTTCTTATCCTCAACCACCAAAGCAACAAATGCAGTCAGTTTTAGCCCCACAAGCTCAATGACAGACTTCCCACTGGTATCAGTGAAACCAAATTTTTCATCAAAATCTACTCCTAACAGACACGTGTTCCATTTGTGTATCTGAAAATGTTTCATGTGGTGACGATGTTTCACAGTACTTTTGAGATGCAGGTAAATAATATTTAGGATTTTCAGATCTTGTTAAAACTGTCCTGGGTCATGAGTCCACAGCAGAACCAGCAACAGATTTCCAAACAACTGAATTCCATATTCCCTCATTAAAAGGAAATATGAACTATTACATGTCAGCAATATTGCCTTTGATTTATTAAGCCTAGCTGCTGACTCTCCTTTTTTTTTTTTCCTTTTTATATTTTAACATGGATGTTTTTCTAGCCAGTTTCATAGAACTTTTCCCTACCAGGTACCACACTGAGGTAGGCTGAAACTGATGAGATTAACAGTCGTCTCTAATTTAGACTCCTCCAGAGAAGCCCCAGTAATTTTTGAGACAAAAATACAAGTGCACATCACCACCAGAATTTAAAGGCATACGTGAATATACTTAGAAATTTGACCTATTTGGAAAGACAGCTTCCCTGAGTATGATGGAGTGGGTGTACCTACGTGTTAGAGCGAGAAGCACAGGCAAAGGTATGAGAAGGAAAGGACCAGGATAGGCTATGACTGGAACAGAGAAGGGGAGAGAGGGTTTCTTCATCAGATGGCAGAAGGGACATCCTGTGCTGCACTGAAGCCTCACATCCTACCAGGGAGACAGGATTCTGCTCTCCTTGTGAGAAAATACTAGGGCAGCAAAAAGAACCTGGGATTTTGGCTAGCAGCACAATACGACCCTGAGAGATTAAAAGCATATAACTATCCTCAGAATCCAGACTAACGTTCCTTCCTCACAAAATAAATTTCAAAATCACATTTAACATCAACATTTTCAATAAAAGTGTTTGAAACATTCAAATATCCTATTTTTACAACAGTGCTCCAGTGAAAAACTTACTGGAAGTCAATTAGGTTTTGTTTAGTTTTTCAAAATGTCATCACTGCTGCAATCAAAATATCTTTAAAAATATTAATTTTAACCACTATACCACCTGATAAATGCCCTAATAACAAAGGCCTTACTAAACATGAAATAAATCCTCATAAGGCTTAACTGATATTTATTTTATTTCTACAACTGAATTTCAAAAGTTACATTTTTTCACATTTATTCACTGGAGTCTCAGATCCTGCTTCACATCAGAAATAATTGCCACAGCTTTTGCTGTAGCTGGGGAAGACGAGGATTTTTTGTATGTCTTTTTATTACATTGTCAATATATTAATACAAGTTATATGAACAAACCTAAAGAGACAAAGAGCTATTTGTTATGTTATTATCCAGAGGTGAAAGCACAAATCTTAGGAAAAAAAAAATCCAGGGATCGCAGCTGAACAAAAGGTCTAAGCAAGGCAGGATTCGACACCTGATTATATGCAAACCCAGCAGCGCAGCCGTGCAGGGATTCCCTTCTTCTGTTTGCAGACAAGGATTGAATGAGAAGTGGTGAGATAACAAGGAAGCATGCAAGCTTAATGATATGCCTATTTTTTTCTATCAGTCGCTAATCTGTAGCTCTGGTGATGATTACTATTTCATCTCCAGAGAGATGCTATTCAGAAACATCAAAATGACATACAATTGAACGCCTTGTGTTTCTGTAAGTATAGGGCCAGATTGTCAGGGCTGTCAGCCCCAGGAGGGAGAAAGTCTTCCTATTTCATTCCGCTCTTTTCCCCGCCCCCAGTGATGCCTTCCAGCAAATGGCAAGAGGAGGCTGAGCGCAGCCTGCTCACCTGATATGCCGTAGGGAAGGGACGGGAGGAGCCGAGCTCCGGGGCTGCGGCTCGCGGCCAGCGGAGCGAATGGCTGCGCTCCCGGGAGCAGCGAGCCCTGCACGGAGGCGGTGATGCTGCGTGAAGGCAGTGCTGGCTGCTGGGTGCAGGAGAACAGAAAGAAAAGTGAACACCTTGCCTTATTAAGCCTTGCCTTGTTTTCTAGTCTGCTCTTGCAATAAAGCAACATGGAGATGCCACCCACGTGCACCGACTTACAGGGGTGGCAGGGCACTTTCCACTCTCACTCACCACGAGCCAGATTGTTACTCTTTTTGGACCCGCTGAAGTCAATTCACTCCCCGCTGTGCACAAGAGCTGCTCGCTGTACAAACTGCAGCATCCACTGGTAATCACACCCTAATTGGCACGGCTGCAACTTCAAGAACTAGTCTCAGTATAGCCTTCTCTCCAGCCTACTAAACATGCAGCTGCGTGTCCTGGAGGAGTGGGATGCTTTTTCAGCTACCACTACACTATGACTGGAGCTAGCTAGTTTACATCCAGTTTGTGTATGTTTCCACGAGCAGCAATTGCATGTCTGGATTTCAGAGCAAACAGCCTAGTGTCTCCTCCGGTTGTCACATCAGGCACTCGATGTGCAGAAGCTCAGATCTCTGACTTGGGTACCAGTCACTGGAATTGCTAAAACTTCCAGAAAACATCTGATTTAGAGAAATTTTAGAACCATATCATTCTGCTGTGGAACAATTTATATAGATGATCCAATAAGCTCTGCAAATTTAAAATACCGTCCTTCAAGAAGATAGAAATTAATACAGATCTATATAATTTGTGTGGGTTCCTGGTAGAGCCATGGGTCCTTCCTGCTGGCAAACAAAGGTTTGTGCCAAAGACACTTTGGAAATCAAGTCTGGTGTCAGTTCCTTCTTCATGAAAGTGCTCGTAACTCAGGCATGTTAACATTTTTTTTGTCTAGATGTCACTTTTTTGGGGCAAAGAGTCTTCCCAGTTCTGAAGAGGAACACATCCCATGTTCAAGTGACATCCCCTACATATGTGCACTTTCATGCAAGATGTTCTAAACTCATTCTGGTACCTCTTCGTTGCATGACTTTGAGGACACAGTTACTGCCAGAGTCGATCCAAAAGATTTGCACCTACGCACGAACGCTGCGCAATCACTGCACACGTAGGCAGAGTGTGCTGAAATACTTTAGTGGTGAGAATGAAACAGGCAATGCCTTAATAGTATATACAGGAAAGCTATTTATTCTCTGTCCTAATAAAGAGATAAGTATCAAGTGGTACAGGAGTCACCACTAATTTTCCTGGGCTGTAGACCTCATGCCTCCCTCTGAGACTGTTGCCTCGGGGTGCAGAGGTCTGTGTCCCTGCAGCTGGGCAAACCAAAACTCCTTTAAAGCTCAGTGTTACGTTAATGCTGCTTTGGGTGCCTGCTGGTATAAAATCAGAAGGTTGTGTGACTTTGGTGTGAATTGCACATGAAGCATGGATGCTATTTGTGTGTTAATAACTGTGTGGCCTTTTGCTTTCCTTATTTATTCCCTGTGCTTTATCCAGATGCGAGCAGGTAAAGTGACCCGCATTTTCCTCTGACACTTCACACATGGCGCTGCCCAAGCTCAAAGTGTGCAATCAATTTTTTCCCTGCTGCATACAAACACAAACACACAGACAACCTTAATCACAGCGGCTGGTGCAGGAGCAGCCCCCCCCCCCTCCTCCCCGGCCGCCTGGCAGATGGCACAGCAGCAGCACAGCTTCACAGCTCCAGGACCAAAGGAACAGATGTTGGATTACCGCACACTTTCTAGAGCTTTAATCTTCGAAGAAATTCTGGATCTTACCTGGCTTCTCCTTTCCTCCTGTCATTCACAGAGGAGGCAGAAGCCTCTGAAAACAAGATTATGCAGGCCCTCAGCACAGCCCGAAGCCACAATGTCAGCAGGGATAACGACAGTGTGGTTAATAATGGCTGAAATACGTGTAAAGGTGCAATCTTTCTGAATGAGGATTTTTGAGGATAATTACAGGGGTGGAAAATTGGGTTGAGAAAGATTTTAACAAGAAAAATATTTTAGTTTCTTAAAATGCTCCCTTGAAAAATGTTATAGGGTGAGCTGGTCATATCCTAAGTGGAAACTGAAAATGCAGAGAGCTATTTGAAAGATAATTACATAATTATAGAGAAGGAAGCATGTTAAAACACTCTGATCATCTGCTCTCCTTCTTCTTCCCTATAGGTGACTGCCACTTTTGATGCCAATTTGGCATTAGATTAAGTGGTTGTGGACAAAAAGCATCTTTTAACAAACCCCAGATCCAGAATATATTTTCAGTGGACAGACATGGTAGAGTAGCACCTACATTCAAATCCACAGCCAAGACTTGCTTCATTTTGTTTGTAAGTCAAATTTTAGTTATATTGAGGCCAAACTGTCATGAGTGGTATAATCACAGCATTATGTCGTCAATTGAATTTACATAATCAATGGATTTTATCATTAGAGAGCTTGATCTTATTTGATCTGAAATAAATTCATAGTAATTTTGAGTTTGAGCAATATATTCATGCGTTTTAGCAGAGGTACTCACGGTCATGACTCAATTTTGAACTAAAATGTTTTAAGCCGGGACAGATTAAATCTAATAGGAAGGAAATAATTAATTTGGAAGCTGGAAATATTTTGCTCAGTGAGATCCAAATAAGATCTGGTTGCATAAATATTTATTATTTATTATCTAAGTCCTAAAAAAAAAAAAAAAAAGCACTCCACTTTATTTGATTCACATTACATTTTTCTCTTTCTTAATTGAAAGGGCAATGTTAAACTTTCTTTTCAGTTACGAATTACTTCAAATTATTATTGAGTTGTAGTTTAAATGAATTATTCAAAGTTTAATATTAAAGGTCTCATCCTAATATTTAGAGATGGATTATTTCTTTCTGAAGTGTAAAAGGTATACTCCAAAAACATGCTTTCAATCACTTGGTCTTATAGATTATTTTTATTGGGGCTGAACTTCAGCAAATGCATCCTTTCTTTTCCTGTCTTTTTACTGCTAGTGATAGAGATCTGAATACCAAGAAATTTCTAAAGCAGTTAAAAAGAATGTATTAAATGTCCAACCACACATTCTGAATTATGGTTTCACCCATCTACTAAGAGCCACATTTAACCAGTCTCTCTAAGAAAGTATTTTTAACATATGAGAAGCCCTGAGAGTACTGAAGGCAGATGCGATGCCTGTCCCTGTTTCCCCAAATTGGCGGAGGCTGCTAACAGGAAAATTTCATTTCCTTTTCATTATGCAGCTGCCGGCTGTCTGAGCTGGCTGATACAGGGAGGATATGGGCAGGGATGTCTTCATGAGTTCTGGGGAAAGTGCTAACAGGATTTATACATTATCAGAAGACCACTGAAGTTCAAGAATATGGGAGGGACACTTACACGTTTGCTAATATTGGTGTTATCATTGGTGCCAAAGAGAGTCGGCAATGTCTGTAGTTAGGTGTTTTGGTATTTCACTTAGTTTTCTTATCTGAAAATAGAGACATAACTATTACTAGAGATAGATGAAGACTGGACAAATTTTCATGAAAAGAATCCCCCCATTTAAGATAATAAACTCCTTGAACTTGCAGGATGCTTTAATTTTGATGTTCATTTTCCCTTTCTTCATCTACAGTTGTGGTATTATGTGATGCAGCTTTGCCTTCATTCTGGAGAAGGCGACTGCACACTTAATTTAAAGGCTCTGCTGTCTGCTGCATTTGGCAGTTGTTGAAAGGATAATTGGAGATGGTTTACCTTAGTTTGCCTTGCTTCCCCAGCAAATGTCTTCTGCAACTTGTGTGACACTCAAATCACAGGTTTCCTCGTGGTGTTGTCCATGGCTCCTTCCCTGTGTCAGAAGAATTTCCCTTGCACAATAGCTTTTTAGTTTTCGTAATGCATTTTTCAACAGAAATCTTCCCCATTTGAAACCATGGTTCAGGTATCTTCTCTGAAATAAAAGAAAAAAGCAGTTGATAGAAACATAGATCTGGTGGGAATAGTTTAAATCATTGATCTGGATGCTTGCAAACACAGAAGCTATGTAATAAATGTTTAATGCCAAAAGCACAGTTCACTCATGGTACCCACAAAACACTTCCCAGCACTCCAGAAAGAGAATAGACGTTGTATAAAGCTCCAAAGTTAGAGGCAATGTTCAAATACAAACCCACAACTTCTACCCCCTGCTTTGCCCTATTTCCTAAGTATCAATCCTACCGCCACCCTGTAAAGGAAATGTTAGATAAGTAGCCTCTATTCCATGTTTCGATGACAAGGTCACTCCCAAAGTTAAATCCCTGCCTCTTCTTTGCGTTGTTTGTCAAGGATACATAGAGAAAGGAATAATACAAAATCACCTTAGTTTGAAATCCCCTGAGAGGTCACTGGGAACTGTGGACATAGTATTGTTGTCCTGTTGTCAATGCTGCTGAAATAATGCTTGCCACATTTCTTTTCCTTGCGGAAGCTGAGACCTTGCAGCATCCATTGGATGGTCACTTTCCTTAAAGGAACTGTCTAACTTATCTCCATGGGAGGAAAAAGAGCTCAGAAATTTTTATCTTCCAAGAACGTCCCCAGAGAAAAGGAGGGAAATATAAAGATGAGGAAAGATGAGATTTAGACAATTGTCAGAAAAAGACAGAAATGTTATACCTCAGTTATACTTCATAGCTGTTGGAGTAAGAAGCATGCAACCAATATAATGCAATTGTCTCTTTGTGGCCACCAACCCAGGATTGCACCTGGAAGAGCAGAGGAGCAGGAGGTCGTGGGATGTCTGACCTCCTGCTTTCAATGATGCAGAAATACTTTGCAGGCTGCAAAGCTGAGAGGCAAGAACATTGTAATCATGGAAGGACAATGCAGTGACCATGTAAGACTCACGCAATGTCTAGAATCATTTGGTGTGACACACAAAGTCAAGAGTGTATAGAGAAGCCCTACCAGCCTTCCAGCTACCCTTACCCTTGAGCTACACTCAGGTCCTTACCTTCAGTATATTGCAAAATAGCACTATGGGTATTTTCTCATAGTGCTAGCCTCCAAGTCTGAGCAGTTTCTGAAAATGAGTTGTAGCCTCAAAAGTAACTTCCACCTTGACAAGGAATTCTAACTGTTTGAATTTAATTGAGTCTGCAACTTCCATACTTCCTTCTCCTGAAAACTTGACGTTGTCTAGAGAGGGGAGACCCCAGCAGAGTTGATTTTTTAATTTTGTTTTGGTTTTTTGGTTGTTGTTTTTTTGCTTTCCTTTGAACATACTGAGAACTGCAATGCTTGAGACCTCAGCAATTAAAGTTACCAATTTACAGTTGTTTAACAGTGGATGGATTATGAGGGTGTGTGTATCAAGACAAATTAGCACTCAGTAGTGTAGAGAGGGATCGGCATTAAGTGTTGGATAAATATTCCTCCCGTGCAGGAGGAGGAAGGCAGTGTGCATGGCTTTAAAAGTGGAACTAATAATTTTTCCTTTTCTTCATAGTACAAGCTCACCTAGGAGTTGGGGTTCAGTTTCTCAGATGCTATAAACCCATACAGTTTTTTAGGCTGCTCTTTGGGACACAGTGGCTTCCAGCCACTCCAGCTGCTGGCACCATTTATTCTTGACTTCTAATTGCATTTTTCCACAATCCCCCTCTTCTGCTAATGTAAGTTATGAAATGCTTTTCATTTGTAAACCAAATAAATAAAGTGATTCACCTCAAAAGTTAATCTTCAAAAAGAAGGGAGTAGTGCTTTCCTTAGTGGGGTTTGCTGAAAAGCAGGTTTTTTCCTGGGAAGAGAGTAAGCCCTGGAAAGGTCTGATTCAACATCAGGCAAGGGTAACACCATTGCCTTAATGTACCGAACTAGCTAATAAATGGAGCAATTGAAAAGGTAATGAAAATTAGGTCTAATCCTAAGTAAATAAAACACCTGGCTATTTGAACTGTTCCCAGTTTATTCTGACCTTCTTACTTTGTGCTTTGCTTTTAATTGCCTAGGACCCCCTACAATATCCTAGAAACCATGGGTACATCAAGAAGACTAGCCAGGCATCCACAGCAAAGATCAGATTAGTCCAACATCTCTCAAGAATGGTTTAGAAATAATTGATTCTCCTTTGGGACCGGGGAATGGAAAAGAAGCCCTCTCAAGCTCTCTTTGATCTTGTTATCTTGCTTATTGTATTATCTTGTAGTCAGTTCAGATGTAGCACAAAAGAAAGCAGACTCTGTCACATATTACTTCTTTTGCTGCTCTCTCAACTTACACTCAGATAAAAGCAGCTAAGACTACAATTCTTTGATTTTACTCTAGAAGAGAGATTCTTTAGGGGCAACTAAGAATCAGAGATTCTTGTTGCTAAGTATTAAATTTGGGGTTCACAGACCATATCTCACAGTCATAGCCTTCTGGTGGCCAAAATGACTGGGTGACTCGATGTGAAAACTTGTTGTCTCCTGCTTACAGCTGGGCTCAAGATGGGATTTTTTCCTTTTCCCCATCTAGCATTTTACTCCAGGTCAGCCCAACACAAAAGTGGAGGAGGGTCCTGAATTATGCTGTGTTCAAAAAGGAGTCTGAAGAAGAGGTCTGCAGGAGAGAAATACCTCAGTTATTGAAATGCATAGAGATATAAATGGATGTTGATGGATTTCTCGTCTTGCCCTAAAAACAAGAACTGCATGAGGAGGGGATACAGAAACACCTGTGCAGAGACTACTCTGTTCCTGACAAAATACGGAGGACTGAAGTGGGAGGGTTGGGTTAGGTGTTCTGGAAGGAAAGATAAAAATATTATCCTTATGGTTTTAGGGAGGTTTTGTAGTACTTTTGTCATTGTTGTTCTCATTGCTGATACACTGCCCATGGAAGGAAAAATGAGTGAGTTTTCAGCCTGTGCTCCTGGGGACAGATATGGCAATGGAAGAAGAGGGAAATTCAAAAGATGTCTGTATGTCTGTAGAGGAACTCAAGCCCCAAAACTGCTTGTTGCTGCCAAGGTAACTACATTTAGAATAAAATGAAAATATGAAATAACATTTCCTCTGCTTTTAACCTCTTTGCTTTTCCTATGGCATGTCTCATCTCAGCAAGGTCAGACTTGCCTGGGAGCATCTCAGCCCAGATGCTTTCCCCTCTCTGCATCTTCTTGTGTGCCTGCCCTCCAGCCCAGATATCTCCCCAGGGGATTTTCTCAGCCGTCTGGAAGCATTTCCACCTGTGTACCTTTAATTTTGCTGCGATGAAATCATCACACTATGACATGCCCCTTCTTGGCATGGATATTTCTTGGCAATGCCTCCGTCAAGACAGTCCTTTCCTTTCAAACAGCCCAGGTTTGGAGTTTTAAAAAGCTGAAAGGAGGAAAGGAGGTGACTTTGAGGCTTTAGATTTTTGCATTTGCTTTTCTGAATGTTTATGTGCAGGTAGTTAGCTGAACCCAAAGATACCAAGAGTTCACTTTTGCTTAAAGATGTTGAGGTACATATTTACCATCAGGCCTTCAAGTGTTTCTGCCTATGTTGAGTCCAGGAATGGGGGGTTTAGGTGAGAGACAGCTGGGAAGAGAGAAGCAGCATAGCTGTCCAGAGGTCAGGGTGAGTATATATCTGCACAGTCTTTTTTTTGGTTTTTTTGCAACTTAAAAATTGGAACCTTAATGGGAAATGGGGCGTCATCGTGTGATGCAACATAGGGACGTGATCCACAGTGAAGGAAGGAAGCAGCATTACTCCTTACCATCAGGGCTGTGTGCCAGCAATAGCTGCACAATATCCCGGCAGCAATAACTTGTCCTGGCACAGACCAAGGCCACCAGGAGTGAAGGACACAGGGCAGGACAGACCTTCCTGTCTCTGAGCCTTGCCGTGGGGAGCTCTAAGGCTATTCTCAAACCTGCTACCCTTCCTGCACTGTTCCCCAAATTTCAACTCCAGCTGCAACTAATCTTCTTTTACACACCACTTTGATCTAGCAATTGGTCTTGCAGGCTACAGAAGACTAAGGCAACTGGATAAAAATATCACTGAAAATCAGCATGATTACTGTCTGTGGGCTGGTCTCTCATCTCATTTGGACCTCACATCCTAAGTTTTCACCTAGCAGGCTATTTTCTTTTAAAGTTGGGGATTTTTTTCTTTCTTTTTTTTTCTTTTTTTTTCTTTTTTTTTTTTTAGTATTTTTTGAAACCTATATGTGGAGCTCACTTTCCATTTACAAGCTGATACAAGGGGTTATTTGCTCGTAGCAGGCAGGGCAGCCCTGTTTCCTTAATCCAGATATTTTCCTAATTAGTTCAACAATTTAACCAGATCAAATAAAGGTAGTTAGTTAACTTGCACTTTGATCAATTTTACTCCACGACAAAACAGTATCAGAAAAAAATTGTCTCTCAATTTACCTACCTAATACATTTAATGTCAGAAACATGTCTAAAAGATACAATGAGGAAAACTATACTGACATTCAGTAAAAGAAGAGCTGTTCAAAATTGGAGTAAAATGAATTTATTGCATAGTTTTAAACAAAAGCAATTAGAATGACTCCTGAAAATGCTGAAACTTAATTTTGATATTTTTTTAAATAAAATATTTTTCTTTTTTAAAGCTGCCTGATATCTTTTACTGGGGGAGCAGGAATGATTTTCTCCTAGCTATAAGTAAAAGTTGAAGGAAAATTCTCAGGCAAAATTTTAAACTAGGCAATATTATCAGAGAGCTCAAATACTTGCAAGGGCAAATTCAAACTACAAATACAACAACAACAAAAAAGCATGCGTTTGCAGTCCCATTATGCAGATACTAATGCACTGGTTTACTGTTATTGTAGGAAAGTAATATAAACGCATGGGTGAAAATTCTGGGGGACAGAGTGACAGGTAAGAGCAACTTGTAGAGAGCAACAGAGCTCGTGAATGCTCAGGCGGGACACCTGCCTCCTGTTTCTGTTTGGAGAGATGCTGCTGTGCTAACATCTGCTCCCGCCGCGCTCCCACGGGGCTGGGCTGCCCGGCTTTGCAGCCGATATCAGGTGCTGTGGGTTATGGATCCGCAAGCACACAGCCTTTCTTGGGTTTGGAGGAAGAAGGGCAGTCCCTGACTCGCAAGAGTCTGATGGCAGCGCTTTCCCGCAGACTTCCCAGCTGTGGTTTGCCCTGCCCCTGCTTTGGCTGTTTTCTCACCCGGATCTGCCATCTGCCTGGCTGGGTCTGTGGCATTTCCTGACACACACCGCAGCCTCCACGGGGCTTCCTTTTCGGCTTAGGATGCTTCCTCCACAGCCATCACAACGGCCGTGCCTGTCTCTCCTAAGTGCTGCTGACTGCTTTCCTGCAGTTTCTTGCGCGAGAGAAAAGTCTTTCCCGAAACATTATTGGCACTCTTAATGAGCAAACAGATGTTGTCTGGAAATCCCACTCTCGTCAAGCCTGCGTGGCTGGGTGTGCACAACCCAAACATCTTTCCTTCAGCTCACAAATTGCCGATCTTCTCTGCATGGACAGTTCTACTTCCCATTGATTTTGGACTCTGTTACCAGGGTTTTTAGCTTTGTTTAAAAAAAAAAAAAAAAGTGTTTAACCTATTTCTGTTCTGTGAGAATAAGCTATTTCAGTGGCACCTATACAGTACAACAGTTTTTATACGAGGATTTTTTTCTTCCTCAAGAGGGGAGCTTGCAGAAGACAATGTTAAAGAGGCTTCTTTGCCCAGAAATCACAGTGCAGTGAATTTCTGTGTCTCTGCTCTTAGACTGGCTAAATATACATTAATGTAATTTAATGTCTTTCTCTGAAGTTTAGATTAAGGCCCGCTACATCACAAATAAAACAGACCAAAACTGATAGAGGCATTTATAAGTAGTTATGGTTATCATCCAATGTCTGACAACTTGTTTTACATCCCTAACTCAATTTTGTGTCCAAACTCTAGAGGAGGGGGGAGGGTAACATTTTACTTGTAGCACTAAGGGTAGTATAATGCAATTTCTGTCAGTAAAGCAGATCTGACACACTATTTCATTTGCCTTATCTGGGAATACACAAATTGTCAGGGGGTCCAGGACCCTCTGGTATAAGTCATTGGCAGTTAAACTTGTATTTTTCCCATTGAAGCAGCTCACTAGCTTTGATGCTATTTGTGTGGTTTTCTGGTTTTGGACGACGTTTCGTTCATTTTGTTGACTTTGGCAAACATTAACCTAATTGCTTGTCCATGTTCTGAGACATTTCCATGAAACAGTCCTTCTCTTTAAAAATTTAAGCTGGATGCTCTCACTCAGATGTACAGGACCTAAAACCACGAGTTGAATGTTGATTATGGATAGCACTCTGTTGAGTTTTGTTGTTGGAATCTTTTGTATGATTGAAAAGTGGAGAATCTAACACACAAAAAATTTTAAAATTATTACACCGGCAGTAGAGTAATTAACTTTTTTCCTATGATTTCATTCCGTATGATTTTGGGATCATACCTAAATGGTTGTCAGTCCTTAAAATCTACAATTCAACCCAATTATATTAATGCAAACCTGAAAAAAGACTGACATTAAATAATTTGGCAACCTGTTCCTTTTTCCCCTGTTCTCAAAGTCTGTTACAAGCTCATGCTGCTCACAACTGGTCCTAAAGCTCATCACTTCAATAATTTTCCTCTCCTTCACTTCCAGAGTGTGTTTCTGAAGCAAATCACCTGCACTTACTGTACATTGGCATATTTTGTGAGAAAGCACAAAACTGGTCCCTTTTTTACATAAAATAAACAAACCTGGAAGACGTTTTGGAGAAGCACACCTCACATTGTGAGAACCAGGAAGTTTTCATTCAAGCCGATTAGATCTGGTTCAAAGAAATCACCCCGAAACATATCTGGGACAGATGCAGGGTCCTCTGCACCATCTTCTTTGCTCGGCAAGTAGTGTTCTGCTTGGCTGCAACATTTGATAAAGACTGAAGAATTTAGTGTGTTTTGTTGTTCAACTGTAGATGCAAAAACTAGGTATTATATATGAATATATGTATTCATGCACCAACCTCGCTTTGGAGATGTGGCATGAAAAAAATAAAGTATGAAAATGATGCTTCCCAGCAAAGAAAATTTTATAGGAAAACCACTATAACTTTTAATGCATAGGAAATATAACCTTATAACTTTATAATCCCTTTGGTCTAAGAAGTTATGAATTTATTTAAAATATTACTTCTCATTATACTATTAATACACATGTGCCTGGGGTTCTACAGGTGGGCCAAAAATATCCTAGGGTGAATAATAAACATTTCCAGACAACAGTCAAAACTGCTCTGACATCATCAGAAATGTATTATCAGGTGATGGTGCAGCACTGACTCTGGCAGAGTATTTAGAAAGCATTAGGAAATTACCTAATGCTATCAATGATGTTACTTAGGGGGATACACAAATGCTTTGGCCAGATTCTCTTTAGGGCAGAGCTCCCAAAATGCAAAGTCCCTTTTCCAAAGAGCTTCCAAATCAAGAAATAGATGTGATGAGAATGGAAAAGACCATGGTAGATATTTCAGCAGCTGTCCAAAACACCACAAATCTTTGGAGAAAAATCTTCCAGAATTTTTTTAGTCTGTATTTCAGGCCTCCTCTGTAACCTGTTAATTCTTCCTTCATAAAGGATTTGAGGAGGGAAGAGATATCAAGAAGAAAATGAAAATACTTTGCATTTATCTGCACACCAGTATCTTTAATTATGTGGCTTTTGGTATTCATCCTTCGTTGGCATCTTGCTAAAAATGGTTCTAACTATCCCCGAAGCAGGGCCACGAAGCTTGGGGAACTGAGCACACGAAAAGATTAACCAATGAGAACAAATTCTAATATATCACTCACTAATTTGGGTAATATTTTACCCAACAAATAATTTCTTTGATCAATAAAGCTAATTTCTTTTTTGTGATGAATAATGAGCCAGTATGAAAAGTGGAAGGATTAAAGACCCTGGACTCTTCCTGTGAGGCTGTCTATGGAATAGACAGTTTTCATCAGGGCTAACAGTGATAGAATGGATCTTGAAGTGAATACTTGAAGTAATGACTTTGTTACCCAGAAAATTATTCCCCAAAGAGTAGGATGAACAAAATATTTTATTGATTTTTATTTCATATTTTAATGATGTGTATTTTAGCCATGTCTTCTCTGCCAGGTGAACCTCTGTCTTCTTCCTATGAAAGCGATGATATCACGAAGCAGCTATTACAGAGTAGTTGTTACTTTTCACGATCCCAGCTGTTTCATTCTAAGAATAAAAAGATATTGGATATCTGCCAATTAAGTAAATGGAATTGCCATTTTCATTTATTGCAATAGCCAGTTTAACTT
The DNA here is from genome assembly GCA_013399195.1 of Dicrurus megarhynchus. Taxonomy (NCBI): domain Eukaryota; kingdom Metazoa; phylum Chordata; class Aves; order Passeriformes; family Dicruridae; genus Dicrurus; species Dicrurus megarhynchus. The sequence goes on along the minus strand of VXAD01012707.1, from coordinate 317,222 downwards.
GTATTCATAATGTTTTTTGTTAATGTAGATAAAATGGCAGCACTGGCAAGAGAGAGTATTTTTATGAGCAGAATATGTGTGTTAAAATATTCAGTCTTTTCAGAGGATTCACAGCTGTTTTGGTTTCAAAATGCAAGTTTTAAATGATCACTAATGTTCTAGTGTCTCCTACCTGTCCACTGACTCCAGATCTCCCACCCCTCTGCTCATCTTTCTGGTGTTTGGTGCAGAATGATCAATAAGAGGGAGGGCTACGTGGGCATATTTTCCCACCTACTTCCTATTCCTGCTTTCCAGTTAAAATGCTGAATAGAATTATAAACCCATTAAGCAGTGTTAAAATGCACTAATATCAGAGTGCTCTTTTTCAAAATTGGATCACTTTACAACAGAGCCACATCTTCCTTTAGTGTACATCAGGAAGGCTTACGGAAAGCAGATATAATCAGCTAGAGAATTTTTTTAAAAAGTATTTCCTGTAGAGAATGAAATGCATCACAGTTTCTATTACCTACACAAAATTTTCATCAGAAAAAGGATTAAAAATTATTTTTAATTTGTTGCGCTTACTATCAAAATGTGATGCTGTCTCAAAAATGCCATAAATGTCTATTGCCAAGCTTGGAGACTCCACATGTGGAGGCCCTTTTTGGGACAGAGGCATAGGTTTGTGACAGAGGATGTATTTGGAGTGTAAGGCAAGGAAGTTTGTGAAAGGGCAGGTGGGTCTTGAAGGAAGAAGAAGGATTCAAGCATGGCGTTGTGCACTGCTCAGTCATGAGCTAAATGGCCAGATTAAGGAAGGCATTTAAAGAAATGGTTATATTCACCTGAAGAAAGGGCAGAGCCTTCCAAAAACCCTTTTAGCAGAGCAGCCCTGTATCTCCTGTTACCTTTGAATGCAGATGCCTTTGAGGAAGATAAGTAACAACAAGGAAGAGAGAAGAGAGGCAGTGAGCGTCTGAACATCCTCCTCCACAAGCTGGAGCTGAAGTAGTAGAAGAGTTCTCCACTCCACTGTGTCATCTGGTATTTGGGGTGCTTTGCTTGGCACATGCCAAGACATTTGCAGGAATAAGTGACCAAGATGAGTTCAGCTGAAAATGAACTCTGTTTGAACTGGCTATTTAAGCTCTGAATCAGATTTTTCCCAGGAAAAAAGTAGTGTGGTTCTGAACAATAGTAAGTGCAACAGCTAGGCTTCAAATGATGGGCCACAATCAGAAAACTCAGCTTCTCGTTAATTAGAAACATACCCCTTCAGCAAAATTACAGACAAAGGCAAGAAGCAGACACACAAAAAGGTAAAACTATAAAGCAAAGCAGAAAGTAATCAATTAATGCACTTCAGCTTTGTATTGTTCTATTTACCTCCCTCTGAAATGTTTATACAGATTCCTTTTTCTAATAGCCAAATATCCTTGAAAGCACATTTCCTCATCTCATGACAGGCAGAGAGAAAATGGTTATCCCCATTTCACAGGGGGGAACTGAGGCAGGAAAAGCCTGTGATCAAAACGAGTTCCCTGGAGAGACAGTCTCCAAAAAGCAACTGGCTTTCTTATGCTTCATGGCTATCAGTTGTAGAGATAAAATAAATTCTACTTAAATACTGAATTGGTTTAAGGTCACAGAATTTGGGTGAATTCTCCAAATAATACAGAATTTTCTTATTTGTCCTCTCACCTTTATAGTCCTTAAAATGCACTAGCTTTCCATTTTCAATGTTTTCTTTGCAAATCTGAAAAAAAAGGAGAGAGATATAAAGCATATAATGTCATATATAATCCATATCATACATATTTAATGAAAGATTATATTCTTAAGAAAGATTGGAATTCAGGGAACTGGAGATTAGAATGATTTAATTATACATCTCTATATAAATAGTACAAGTAGAAATTAACTAAATTGTGTCTACTTCTCTATGTATTTATGTATGTATGCAGTTGCATTTTCTGACCTTGAAAAAACGAAATCTATAAAAGTTGTCAGCAGTCTTTTGGATATAGGTGAATGAAATTACATTTGAAGTAATTACGGAAATAAATGCCAACTAATCCGATATTCATTACAAAGTAATTTCTTGTCAATGTAAAGATAACATAAAAACGAGGAAAAAGAAAACTAATGTACAAAAAAAAAAAAAAGGGGGGAGAAAAGAAAAGTTGTTTCTTGTCGATGAAATCACCTTTGCTCTTCCAGTCCCCCAGAGCTCTATACCAATGCCCCACTGGCGCGCCCCTGCCGTGCCCTTCCCCAGCCCTGGGCAGGCAGGAGCTGGCGATGCACCAGCTCTCTCCCACTGCCAGCACAGCCGGCTCCCTCCCCCGGCCTGCCCGGCCCTTTGCCAGGGACTGTGGGGGGCTGGAAGTCACCACTTGCAGGCTGAGGGCGGTAGGAGGCATTGGGAAGAGCAAAAAGGTCTTCTCTGCTCTCCAGAGCCTCTGGCCAATCCCTCTACAAGAGACCCTTACTTCAAACATATTTAAATAGCTCCTTTCCAGGTGTCTCCCAGCTGGCTGGTAACCCAATATCCCAAGGGTTCATGTACCTATTTTTCCTAAATTTCCTCAGCTTCCCTTTCCTCTGCATCAACATCTGGCATCAACCTAACCACAAGCTTGAATATCCCTTCAAATGATTTCAGGACTATTTTTCTTTAGCAGTCCGGCTTTTTTTGAAATCGCAGTCATTGTATGCATATTTTCATAGCCTTCAAATTTCATAGGCCTAGCTGAAGGCAGGATTTTATACATGATTAAGATTGCATATGTCATTCATGGATCACCAAAAGAAAATATCAGAATTCCGTATCTCCTAATTTCAGTAGACTTAAACTGAGATAAACACAGCCTGTTATACCGTGGCATCTCAGAGAAGTGCACTCATTTCAAAGCACTGCGTGTAGTGAATAGATTAGGCACAAACGCCATCCAGAAGCAGTAACCTAACCGCAGTTTCCTTTCTTCCGTTTCAGCGTAGCTTTGACAGTGCAAATTTTGTAACTAGTGTAATCATTTCTGATGGCAGATGATAGCAAAATATCCTAGCAAATACTTAGCTGAGTTGTTTGGGGTTTTTTAAGAAAACTTTGACAATTTGCAGAATATGAACAGTAGGCTTAAGCACACTATTTAAAAGGCTGGGGCAATGCACACAACTTCTGTAGGAGGATATAAAGAAGAAAAATATCCTGGTAGTTGATGGTAACAAAAATTCTAATAGTACGAGCTAGGGTCAAAGCATCTCAGTTAATTCTACCTCAGTTATCCAGATATTAAAACATGTTTGTCCTCTTCAGGAAGGTTGAGGGGTTGAGGTACATCCTCTTACAGATGGGAAACATTCAGTGATTGCCTCAGAATTAAAGAGAAGTATACATAGACACAGCGTGACATCATTGGTGTAAATTGGTAAAACTAATGCATTTGCCAAGAATTTTAAAAGTGATTAATGGTTCTGGATGACTTCTAAGTGCTTTGCTTTAAAACCTTTTAGAAGGACTGGTTTCCTAAAGGTGAGAGCTCAGTGTGAGAGTAACTCTCTTTTACATATCTGAAGGAGAGCACTGTGCTAGAGATGTTTTCCCTAGTCACTACCTGTGAAAATGCAGATCCCAGTCCCGGATGTTCCTGAAAAGTATTTTACAAATGCTTGGTGTTATTTAGTTACACAGATTCAAACTTACCATATACAGACAAGAAGTAAGTCAAGTTTTCCAATTTATTTAAAGAACTTAAAAGCAATCAATATGAAATTATCATCAATAATATCTACATATATTTTAGGGCTGCTGATTTTACATGTTAAAACCAGACATTTATTTCTTTCCTATGAATTGAAGAGTCTGTTTCTGCTCCTCTTTGACGTCAAGGAGAGTTCTATCACTCTCTTCAAGGACGGGCAAATTAGAGCCCAAATTAGTATCTGGAACTATGTACAGTAGGGTGTTCGAGTGGTGTACAACTTGTCACCACAATTATAGTAATTTTAATCAACCTCATTTGCTGTTTGCTTCTCTGAGATTTCCAGGAGAATTTGCTCATCTGCACTTCAGTGTTAATATCTCCCTACCCTTTCTGTTTTACAAGTCATGCTTTTATTCTGTCACTCCTGCTGCAGCCGAACCGGAGCATTTTAATAAAGCTCTTGTTACCCACATCTTCTATCCATATGTCATTGACTTAAGCAGAGCAGTTTGTCAGGTTAATATTTTATACATTTTGTATTTAGACTATTACTTAGCTGATCCATAACAGGGGATTATAGTCAGGGATAGGAATATTGAGTGGCTTTCTTTTTTTTTTTTCCCCACGTGCTTGTCTCCAAGACAACTAGATGGCTGTATTTAAAAGAGCACAAAGACCAGAACAAGTAGCTCATCCAAGTCTTTTAGCAAGTGAATGCTCTGCGGTTTTGCATTTTCAGGCAGGCCTTTCACTCTATCCCCCTGACATTTTTCACCTCGGGCTCTGATGGGTGGTAACTCCAACTGGGAGCCCAGCTGATAATTGCAGCTATTAAGCTGCTGCTAGTGTAACTCCAGTTCCCTTTCGTTTCTGGTTTTATCTGGTCTAGCTGGAGAGTTTCACTCCTGATAGTCATATTTAAAAGCCACAATGATATTCTTCCTTTTTCCCCTTTCAGTCAGGGCTGGTGATTATTAGGTACTTCCTCTCTCCAGTTTAGCCTGCTTGCAGGGATTTATCAAAGCACACGCTAGTTTGTGCTTCCTGGATTTTACACACTAAAACCCCAACAAACAAACAAACAAAAAAACTCACAACCCGTGGCCATAACAAAAGGTCCCTGGCAATCATAAATTAGCAATAGAAACTGCCTCCAGCCCTGCTGGAAGCCCTCGTGCTGCAGCCTCAGACAGACCAGCAGCCAAGCAGAGGTTTCAGCTCACTGTTAACCAACCATGATCTGCCATTAATCTGAATCCGCTTCTGAAATTCAGCTCAGCACTCCCTGAATTTCCTCTCCCTCCTTGGCTCTGTCAGGAATAACACCGTACACTGGAAATGCAATGTTTGAGTGGCCAAGCTTCGTTGCTCCCCTGTATATTTTTTGGCCTGATAATTACATTAGGGATGTAAAATACGTAACGTAAGTTTCCTGTGAGAATTTGCTGCTGAGCTAAGTGCTATCACATGTCGTGGGGGTTTCAAAGCGTGTTCAATACAAAACCCCAAAGCTGTCCAAACAACATATTTAGACGGGCACTGCAAGAAAGATTGTGCTTTTCAGCTGTAGACGAGGCTCGCTGCCACTCCTGCGGATAGCTGGTTGTGACGCCTGTGAGGTGCCAGTTTTTATTAGAACATTTCATTCCTCTGAACATGAGAGGCACAAACTTTTATGATTCAGAAAACCTTTCAGGGGTTTCATATTCCAGGGGGATGGTATCTTTGTATAGACTCAAAAAATCCAGCAAGCCATTTCCATCCTCTCCCTAAGATGATTTATCTTGCTTAGTTTCAAACAACTCCTGTACTTAACCATCTTTGCGAAAACAGAGTACTCCAGTCAAAATTCAAACTAGATTTCATGTGCTGGCACTTCTGAAATTTCACATCCTCTTCCTATCAGTTAATCTAGTAGTGAAGGTATACTTCTGCTGTTGGATACACATTGCAAACACCTTACTGGCATGAATACTGACAGTAAACATTCCTGTAAAAGGGATTGTTGTGTTAATGTGATTTCCTGGGAAAATGAAGTATTGGCAATCCTCAGTCCAGAATTCTAGTGCAGCCAAATAACCTGACTCCTTTGTAAGGCTCAGCTGATGTTCTTTGGGAAGTTTTAGAAAGCAAAAATGCATTAATTAAATTGCCAGTAAAACGAAATAAATAAAATAAATATATGAAAAGTGTCCCCTCCCCCCCAGCCTCTCCCAATCTTTCCTTTCTCTTCACAGCTAACGGTAGCACAAATAAATCAGCAGTATTTGAGTACACAAGCAGAAATAAAACAATTTTGGAGGTTAAGATGAAACAATGAGGTGCTCCCATCAAAATCTGGTTTTGACAGAAAATGTATTTTGTAAATAAATATCTTCCTTCCTGCTTTCCATAGAACATATTGCTTTTTCTCACATATATCCACTAAAATCTGCATATCAAAAAGGTTCCTTCAAACAAAATCTTTCAATCTCACTTTAAAGTGGAACAAAGATTTTAAGGAAATCCTGGGAGTAGTAAACAAGCATAAAAAATTTTACAAAATTCCTCCCATTTCGCTGACATCATTCTGTTTGGGTATGAACATATCCTCAACCTCTAGGCTGGGTCAATAAAAAAAACAAAAAACTACATAAAAGCAGGTCAGTTCTCATTTCCACTAACTTCTGTTTCAGTCTTGTCCACAGGGACACAGTTCTCTTCTGGTTCATCACGGAAATAGGAAAACTGAAACAAAACCGGGAAGTAACTTGAGGCAGGGAAAAATGAGATAAAACTAGTGCAGAAAATTAATTTAAACCAAGATTTAAAAGATAGGAAAAGATTGTGCCTGCCTTTTCTCACGTATTCTCTCTGGTGATGAACTAAGGAGCTGCCTGAAATTGTCATGTACCAAAGGATTGCCAACGTGACAGGCTTCCAGATGAGCCTTGAAGTAAAGGAAATCTTCTCTGCACTGCTTATTATTTTTCCAAATTCTAAGCATCTGAAGGGATGTGGTCTTCATCTTCTACACAAGTGAGCATTTTGAAGCCCTTTCCTTGTTTTATGTGGAGTTCTGAATATATATATCATTAAAACTTGGACCAGCTTTAGTCAGTTGCCAAAAATCCCTTGGGTTTCACAATGGCTGGGATAAAAATGTATATTCATACACACACATATTTTTTCTTCTAAATCAGCAGTAAGAAAATTTTTTTTTGTAGAAAACTTCAGCATTTTCATTACCCTCTTCTGATTTTTTTTCACATTTACAAAGAGGTAGAAGGATTGTTTTGTTTGTTAGAAGGTTTTACAGCTTGGATTGTGCTGAGTAAGGGATAATTCAGACTGAACACTGAATAAAACTTTCTGAAAGTAGATGCTATTAGGCTTTGTGATAGTATCCCAAGGGGAAGGAACAACTCCATCAGTTCTGACATTTGGAAGCAGACTGGACAATGCACTAATAAATATTCTGTGTGGACTGTTTTGCATTGTCATGGGGGTGGATGAGGAGAACTATAAGGTCTTTTTCACATCTGACTTCTTCAGTTCTGAGAAGCAGAAAAATATCATGCAGTTGATGGAGTTCAGAACAGGAGCAGTGCTAAGAAACACACAACACCAGTTTATTCTAGGATGAGCTTGAACTGGTGCAAACTCTTTTATAGTTCTGGGGCCCTGATCTCCAAAATATTTGTGGACAAAAATAAGCTTTCTACTTTCATAAACTTGCATTACTGATATTGTCAATTGAGGTCAAAAAGATCTTTCACGATATTTGCATTTCTTCTTTTTTTCTAGCTAGGATCTGCTCATATTGATGAATAGAGCTGAATTTCTGCTATTCATATAGACAGTTACTTGCTGTATTACTTTAAATTAATTTATATTTTATGGGTAGAGTTTTCCAACTGTGATATTAAACAATCATTGCATGGAGGAGCACACTAACCCCTTTGTTCTAAGTGCTAGGAGTCCCTAAATAAGGTAATTCTCACTGCTTATGATCTGATAAATTCAATTGTTACTTTTTAGCTTACTTTATCCTCAAAAAAAAATGTTTAGTTCCATGACCCCTTCATGCAGCAGCTTCAGCTGTGACAGCTGTAAGGCTGGGAAGGATGAGACCAGTGCACTGCCTTCCTTTGAGCTACCAGCCCTAACGATGCGTCAGGGAATCCATTCTGCCCCAGTGACCTGCTGGTCAGAGTGGTGCTGCAGCACATTGCTCTGAATGACAAACGAGGAGAAAGAACAAGGGTAGAGATGTAGCCAGTGGGTACACACTGAAAAAAAGCTGCTTGTTTATCATGAGATCTCCTAGTCACCTCTTCTGCAAAGTATTTGAAGAAATGTGACTGTGGGCTTGTTTCAGTGATCAAAATTAAGTAGCAACTGGAAAAGGGAGTGTAGTTTTCTCTAAAATAATAAATTATTCAAAATTATCTGTAATTCCTGCATTCTGTGCAATCATAACTATTGGAAAAACAAATGCAAAGAAATGTCTATTTCTGTAGAGATAATTAAATATCATAACTATTGTTGGAAGACATGGAATGGGTAAAGATCCCAGTAGTTTCTCTGTAAATTAGTTTCTGTCATAAATCCCCCAGTTTTTAGATGTCCAGGTAGGTCTGTTTTAGTCATTCATTAATACAGAAAAGGGTTTTATTCTAGTTCCTATTTATGTGTAATAAATCTAAGCTGTAAGGAAGAGAGATTGAGAGATTGATTGATTTTGCTATATTTATCAAAACAATCAATCTGGTACTGCAAGCACAGAGTATTAATCTTATAAAGAAACATAACCCCAACCTTGTCTGATCTGAGCAGGCTGAAGCAGGGACAGCAATATTCCCAGTCCCTCCAGTGTAATGAATGTCACCCTGAAAAACTTGATTCTTGCTAACTCTTTGCTAGGGATGTGATTCCCCTGTACCTTGGAACGAATCACTTACCAGTTTTAAGAAGTACCCCAAAATAGAGGATGACCTTACAAGCCTGATGGCAGAGCATTTTTCCTTTCTAAGCCATTTTTTAGAGAGATCTACCTGGACTTGAAATGTGCTGATTTGCTGTAACAGAGGCTGCTCAGCTCAAACTCAGACTTTTGGAAAGTCAAGTTCTCCACCACAAGGTCCAAATGTCTATGAAGGACCTGACTCCACCACCACATAATCTCCCCTCTCTCCTTTTTTCAGAATGACCAACATTCTTACTACATTTTCCCACAAACATATGCAGAAGCTTCTGAAGCACCGACAAAGTGCTCTATCAGAATGCAGGAAAAACAAACAAACAAGCAAACAAACATATTCCAGCCTTCAGGACACTGGCTGAAGAACATTTCTGTTTTAAACTAAGGGATGTAACTTCAGGTACATTGATGATAATAGTAGTGATGGGATTATTTCACATAGTTAGGACTGAATTCAACAGACCAAAACTGTCATCTTAAACTACCGAAAAACCAACTTGATGTCAGTGCATATTAATATAAGAAAGGAGCCTTATCCAACAAGAAATGTGATTCACATATGTTTTTATACTAAGCACCAGGGCAGCATGTTATAGTAATCCATATCTGAGGCAATAAAAACATGCCACAAGCTCCACAAATTACCGGCAAATCTCCAGTTTTTATGAAGCAACACATAATGAAAAGAAACATACTTGTTAACATTTGCTACCTGAATAGCCATGAACCTCATAAAGGCGGTGGGCAGACTGAATTTTTCCTTCAAGGAAACTTAATTGTAGTTGCACTCTTAGTGATTTGGAAAAAGATATGTCATTTCATATTCAAGTTCAGCTGTTCAGTGTAACTGGTGACAGTAGTAGTAATATAATAGGAACTGAAGAATAATAATGTACCAAAAAAATAAATTAACCTTACACAGAATTAGGGAGAGAGGGAGAAATGGAAATAGACAGAGAGCTTTTTGAAAGAATATGTAATTAATTATCAAATGATTTTTCTCACTATTTTACAGTACAAATAGCTGAAAAGGTTTATATAATCATACCATCAATGCTAATAAGTTTGTAAACTTGAGCACTGTAACACGTGGATTTGAATACATTAAATTCTACTTACATGTTTGACAAGATGCTAAAATCTGACTGTACTACATCTTGTTATGAATTCACACATTACTGTCGGTCAGAAAACCCTGACACTAACTTCCATTACTAATGGTAATGGGTGTGGGTGATTTTAATAATAAAGTGTGCATGCTCATTATTTTTCAGAGACAGTCTGTGGAAAGCAATTCCAAATCAAGGAATATGACAACAAGTGAATACATTTGCATTAAGAAAATATCCCTGAAGGCTGAAGGAAACAGTTTCATAAGCATCTGAATTAAATTGTATGTATAACTTCCACAACTGTAAATGTGAACAGAAATACAAAAGATCAAAGATTTCAGTGCTGTGTATTATGCATAGCTACACTGAACTTCCACCTAGTAGCTGAATGACAATAAATCTGTTTTGAAGTCAGGTGCTCTTCCCAGAGCTTTCAAGCCAAAAGTTGCACAGAGTCAAAGACTACCTGAAAGCTAAGTATCAAGTGAAGGTTTCAAAGCTCCTTTCCCAAAGAGGGGAGCAAAGTGGGGAATTTTGTTTGAGCCTTGTTTGTTTATGAGGTACAGAAGCTAAAAGATCAGGACTTAAAACCACACACTCTTCAGTTCTCATGATGAAAACATCTTGGAAATTGTTACCCATGTGCCTAAGGTTTTTCGTTCTCTAGCACTTGTGGCTGATGTTGTAGGTGATGCTGTACTAACGCTGGCCCCTTTCTGGTGACAATGCTTTGGACTGCAGCTGGTGCACTTGAGAGAGGAGTCAGCAAATTTTGGTTATGGTGGGCTTAAGGAAAAGAATCAAGGAAAGAGACAATCATATAGAGTGACTCTGGAGAAGCCATCTAACCAATTTACATGTCCCAAGGCAGGATGCCATTCTCCTGTTACTCATAGCCTACACTTACCCAATACGTTCTTACAAACTGTTGCTGGGTGCACATTCCTCAATCTTTCCACACTATCACTTTTAATGCTACACTGTTCCTAGAAAGGTTTCCCGAATGTTTGGTCGTAAGCTTGTATCCTTTTTACTGTGTTTGCCAAGGACACAAAGAAATTAATTTCTCTCTTTCTTTTCACAGCAACATGTTACACATTTAAAAAATCTTAACAAGTCTTTGTTTTCAGATTAAGCAATCCCATTTATGTCAGGCAATAGTTGTATATCATGCAACATGGTCATAACTCTCACAATTTCTGCTGCTCCCACCTGAGCTATCTGTGATGGGTACTTGTATTCCTTGCAGTCCTGTGGCCAAAACTGAATAGGTGCTTGCTTGAAGCCCTACCTGTTCTGCAGAGAGTACCAAGAGGATTTCATCTGCATTATAGACTGTGCATACTTCTGTTAATGCAGTCTGGTATGACACTAGTTTTGTCCACAACATCATGCTGTTTAAATTTTCCTGGCTAATTGTCCTAATTTTTCCCTGAAATATAATAGCTGAGGTATTTGTATTCCCATGTTTTAACTCAGACAAAATAGATATCTTATGTTTTGCATTGGCTTCTACTGGAAATCACTCCAAGTTGTTATGAGTTCAGAGACAAAATCACATTACTAAAATGTTAGCTGGCCTTGTCTCTGTTACATTTGTTTGCACTCGTTCCCACACTGCAAAGCTATGACCACTGTGCATGCCTACAGACTGCAGTAATGATAAATTCAGCTGACTAGACTAGATGTTGCAGTAACATTCCTTGATAATATGGATGATTTCTGGGTTGTGTGAATAACTTCTGAGAATTATGAATCTTTTTAAAAATATTTTCTATTCAGAAATATGCAGTGATGACTTTGAACAATTTGCAAATTATGAATTATCTTCAATTTCCTTTTTTTTACTCATTCACAAATCAAGCTCATTTGCTTGCCAAATGTCTCAAGGCAGCACTTAAACATTTTTTTGTCATATCCCACTGATCTGTAAATGACCTGGCACACTCAGTACAAGCCTTAGAGGATGGATGTGAGGGAACAACAGCCTGGGGATGACCCACAGGAAGGATGGAGGAAAGTTGGTACCTCATGGCAGGTACTTAGTGAATCTCTCAGCCACTGCCACTGCTCTGGAGTGGGCACTGAAGTGCTGTGGGGCTTGGTACTTGCATTTCCCTTCTTTTTAACTTCTTTAATTTAATCCTTCAAAGGTATACTGTCTTCAGTTTGAGTCACACACATTATACTTCTTAAACGGATAACAGAACATTTAAAATAGAGTGATTATAAATAAATAGTAACAAGTACAGGACATAAATAAACAGGATTCCCCAAAAGGTAATTTTAAAAAATCATTTTGCCAATATAGTTCTTTATGAATATAGAAAATCAGGCACTTCACACAGGGATTTTGACACTGAACATTTTCTATTAATAAATGTGTACTTTTGCCCAAGATGATAGGTGAACAGTGTAATTCAAATTAAAAAAAAAAAAAAGTTTTAAAAATGTTTTTTATCTGAAGTTAGACAGAATCTGGTTCTGATTTATCTTAGTGGATAGCACTACCATTGTGAGCATGACCCTTTTTATTCATCTGACATGCAGAAAAAAAATAAATGACACCATGGGTAATAAATATCACTTTTTTTTTTCAAGAGGAGAACTCTCTGCTACACTTTATGCATGAGCTTTGAAAGACTGACAGATTACAACTGATCAGATTTGCCAAACCTGGACATTTTCCTTGCAGATTAAGTTTCAGTACTCTAAGATTTTATCTATATTTGTAATACTCTAGGAATTTCTCTATATTTGCATGCCATTCAGCACAATAAAAGCAGACCAGTGGATCAAAGCTCTTGCTGCTGAAGGCCCTGCATCTGCACCACATGTGGTCCAGGGGCTTTACTTTGGACTAAATTTAGTCTAGGCTGAGTATCACCCGGGCACATATGGTTTGAAGCTGTCCAAAGGCCCAGTCACTACTTTGGACTCATCAGAGGCTGGAGCAGGATGAGTGCACACCTCCAACAGTGCTTCTTGTGTTCTTTTTTCCCAAAGGAATCCCACAGGCTCACCCTGGAAACAGAACAAATGTGCACACCATGGAGCTGACTGGGGGTTCCTCACCAAAACCTCACTGCTCCAGCACAGCTTGTGCATGCAGAGCAGCCAGCTGAATCTGCAATTGGGCAATTTCAATGTGCTTATTTCAAGTAATCTGAAAAAAAGACAAAGTAACATCCAAATTTTGAAGGTGTAATTTGTTCTGAGGGAATGCATACTGTTGAAACCTTTCTGCAGATTGCATTTCTAATTTTGCTGCTACTAAAGGGGAGGATGGCTGGTCTTAGAATCTGAAGGCCCCATGATACCCCCTGAGGGGGAGTCTTCTTGCCAGATTTACTCTGGAACTGTAAACGTTGGAAGACTGACCCAGGAATTCCAAATTTTGGAAGGAGAATGAAGATCACGGAAAAAGCTGACCTTACAAGCTTCTGACCATGTATGCGAGACTATAAACTCCTCACAGCCTGGATTCACCCTGGGTGTTCCTGGGAGATCTAACTCTCTTGCTAAGGATCCAGGAGCCACAGTCAAGTCAGATCTGGGGCTCATAAATTATCAAGTTTGCATCACATGTTGCCTGGAGGTCCTGGGTGTAGAGAGGATTTGCCAGTGACCCAGTTGCAAGTCCATGTCACAGCACTGCAGATCTCAGAGTGAAGGAGTCCTTTGTGGGAAGAAAATGTGAAAAAGCCTGTGCACTACATGTTCTACAGCTTTGGAAAAATCACATTGAATGTAGGAGGTGTCAGTGAAGAGTATCAGGTTTCCATTTTCTAACAAAAATCACCTTTCTGATTTTTATTTTTCTTTCATTTAGAATTTTTTATGTGCTTCTAGAATTATAGCAATAGTGGGGGGACAAAAAAAAATTAAACAAAAATCACAGCCAGGCTCTACATCTAAAACTGTTAGTCTGGAATGTTCCTAAAAGGACCCAAATTGTATATTCATACCATCCCTTTGCTACTTTAACTCCCCACCCGCATACAGTATGCCAAGCTGTTCCTGTGTAGTGATGTGTCCCTGCCTGTGCTCTGTATGTGTATATTAATACACACATATATGAGAAACGGCTGTGATGGTTGGAGCCAGGGAAAGGAATATTTGTGCCTCCACAGAGCTCTGTGGGGAGGGACTGCTGAGAAACGGTCCAGAAGGTTCTTTACAACACTCAGGTTCAGGAACTGAAATTAGTAAACTGCCATTTATGTAGTAGCAAAATGAATTATTCAATCTACTGTGTGGACTGAAAGTGTAATTTTAAAAGTCTAGCTTGCCTAAAGAGCCCCGTGCAAAACGTTCATTAAATGTAAGGCAGTACCAAGTGTTACTGCCTGGCTGGATGTCTTGGGAGGGGTTGTCTGGTACGAACCACCATGGCTAATCTGTTCCATAAACTGTGGGTAACAGCAGAACAAGAATCTGTTTCCCTGTTTTATGAATATTTTGGAAAAGTTATGGGTCTCCTCCTTATGCCACATTCAGGACATTTTTTCATGGTTACTGCTGGGCTCCCCAGCAAGGTCAGTGTGTGGGGGTGCAGGAGGTGGTGCAGCCCTGGGGGAAAGCCCTCGGATGGACCCTGCAGACCCATGGAGGAGGTAGAGCCCTGCTCCGTCTGGGGCCTTGCTGTGTCCCTGTTCCCAGAGGCCAGGGCAGACACAAGGGCTTGCAAGGTGTCAGCTCATGGCCTGAGGGTGAGAGAGGGTGAAGTGACAAAGCTTCTCCCTCTCTCTTAAGGTCTGACTTTGATAAGATAGCAGAATGCATCTGAGCATGCCTTCTCATGGAAACTTCTGTCTAGCTCAGCATTGCCCTGTAAGAGGATCCACCTCGGTGCATCAGCATTTTTCTGACACAAAAATATTTCCTTGAAAAATTTCTGACTGGCCAGTTACTAGCATGAACATCAGTAATGAGCTCCTCCAAACCAGCAGCCAGCAGATTATGTTTGTGCGTGTCAGCCAGAGAAAGGTGTAATTTGTTTGTTGTGTGGCAGTTTGTCCTCTAGACACTGAATATATGAAGGAGGACTTTATCAGTTAGCAAATCACCCTAGCCTGAAATTAAGGAAAGGTAACTTGTCTTAATGTGCCTCTGTGATGTAGGGACCTTTTCTGCCACCTCCATGACATGACTCAGGTTTTTGTCCTGTGGGAAATGTTGTGCAGGTCACCCTTGGGCTCCTTCCCAGGCTAGGATCAGATTCGGCACTGTAAGGAAGAAGTGATAGAAAACAATTAAATAGTGCACAGTACTTTCTGTTACCGTTGGCTGCATTTTAATATGTAATGCTAATCTGAAAGAACTAAAACCAAAATACTGTCATATGTCCACAGAGCAAAAATACATATGGTCGTTCAATCAGTGAATTATTTTGTAAGTGCATATATGTACATATAAATAAACATTTAGATTATCCATATGAGTAGCAGGCTCTCAAAGATTTATGAAAATCTTAACTGAAAAACTGCTAAGAATCTGCTGAAGTAAAAGCTACCAGATGCATGTGTGAGTTGCCCCAGTGAGATCAGGTTCAACCATCTTTAGTCTATTTGCTCATGAATAGCAAAGTAAGGAGATTTAAATCTTCATTGTTACTTCAGTAAAGTCTAATTAACTTCCCTGCTTCCTCCGAGAAAAACAACTACCCTCAGACAAAAAAGGCCCGGATAACATCACCCAATATCCTGAAGAGCTTTGGGGATTTTCAATTATTTCAAAAGTGGGGTTGTTTCTCTCTTTCTCTGCTCTCATGCCGCATCATATATCTTAGGCAAACACCACAGGAAAAAAAAACAAGCAAGATGCCATTCAGAGATGTTTGCATGGCTTACCCTGACAAGGCACGGGAGATAATTGTCAGAGATAGACAATGCTGCCTCTGGTCCTTAAGGTGGATGATTCTCTTCCATGAAGTGCTGCTGGATCTACGAAATAGAAAACTCCTGATTTCATTTCTGGCTATCATTTACTGCCTTGTGCCAGCATCTTTCATGCCAATTGCAAGTCCATCTTCATTTGAAGTGAACCAAACTTGGATCTGAAAATACTTGCCTGAAAGCACAGTTTGGCACATTAAACTGTGCAGCTCAACACAAAGGCCATGCTTCTCAAATCTGTTTTCATTCTAACCTACTTTTTGTGCCAGAAAGTATTTACCTGGAAGGCAGCAGTACATGGAAACATTCAAATCAGTCTGCTGCAAGGCATTTATAGCCTGTGTTTAGCACAGGGTAACTCACCAGAGAATGTGACTTCAGGCATTGCCGTTGCAGCACCTCTTTCCCACGTTCTGTTCATTTTTGTGCCCCATTAAGATAAGTAATTTTTTGAGTTGTCAGTAAGGGAAGCCGCACATGCGGTCTTATATTTTACTGCTGTTAAGATCTTTGGCTGCCATAGGAAGGGTAGAGCTACATAAATGAGCTTAATTTTTTAAATATAATTTTTTTCATATTCCAGATGCAGAAAAATAGTTATTTTGCTCTGTCATGGTTTAACTCCAGCCGGCAGCCAAGCACCACACAGCTGCTCGCTCTCTCCTCCACCAGCAGTACTGCGGAAAGAATTGAAAAGGTAAAAGTTAGAGAACTCATGTGTTGAGATAAACACAGTTTAATAGGGAAAGCAAAAACCTCACACACAAGCAAAACAAATCAAATCACTGCTTCTCAAGGACAAGCAGGTGTTCAGCCATCTCCAGTAGAGCAGGGCCCCATCACATGTAATGGTGACTTGGGAAGACGAACAGCTTCACTACAAACATCCCCCCTTTCTCCTTCCTCCCCCACACTGAGCATGATGTCANCTCCAGCCGGCAGCCAAGCACCACACAGCTGCTCGCTCTCTCCTCCACCAGCAGTACTGCGGAAAGAATTGAAAAGGTAAAAGTTAGAGAACTCATGTGTTGAGATAAACACAGTTTAATAGGGAAAGCAAAAACCTCACACACAAGCAAAACAAATCAAATCACTGCTTCTCAAGGACAAGCAGGTGTTCAGCCATCTCCAGTAGAGCAGGGCCCCATCACATGTAATGGTGACTTGGGAAGACGAACAGCTTCACTACAAACATCCCCCCTTTCTCCTTCCTCCCCCACACTGAGCATGATGTCATCTAGTATGGAATATCCCTTTGGTTTGGGTCATCTGTCCCAGCTCCTCCCAATGTCTCATGTAACCCCAGCTTCCTCACCAGCACGGCAGTATGAAAAGCAGAAAAGGCCTTAGCTCTGTTTAAGCCCTGCTCAGAAATAACAAAACCATCTCTATATTACCAACTCTGTGTTCAGGACTGGTCCGCCACATAACCTCATACTAGCCACTGTGAAGAAAACTAACTCTGTCCAAGACAAAAGCAACACTTGGTCTTAATGTTGACTTAAACTTTACAATAAAAGTAGTTCTGCAAAGAGAAAATAGCTCAGAAAGCAGCATTTGCTTTATGATAATTTACAGAGGTAAAATTCAGGGCTTTTAAAAAAATAAAAATTCCACGCTGTCACATTATCTTGACCCCTTTGCAGTTCCAGCAGGGTTGGACTACAGTTTCACTGTTACTCCCCTTTTACACTGCACAACCATTATTAAAAAATAGAAGCAACTAAACTTCCAGTTCAACAAGTTGGACAAGACCTTGCACCTGCTTATTCTGGTATTTTACAAAATCTATATCTTAATTTCCATCGTGTTAGGCAAGGCCTAAACCCCACACATAGATCCCTATTGGCTGCAAAATTGATCCTCATGACTATTGCACAAAAAGTTGGTTGGGGGCAAAGCGCCTGCAGCTCACAGAAGGAATTTGGTGTTCTGAGAGTACAGCTGGTGAGCTGTGTCCCTCAGGGGACCTGTGCTGTGACCCTCTCCCATGGCAAAAGCTGTTGACCATGTTTGCATCCCTCCTGTCACTGTGTTTCTGCTTCAGCATCACAGACTTTTGCCTGCTCCAATTTTCTGGTGTAATTCCACATGGAGCAAAGCTGTAAGCCAGACTGCAAGAGTGAGCTATATTGAAGCACTTATTTTTAATTTTTTTTTTCCAAAGAAAGGTCATTGTAAAAGTCCCACTTACTGTAAAGCCCACAGACAGTCACAAGAGAGCAACTGAAAACAAATTGCAATGCTGGGGTAGGAACGACAGATGGGGGAGGAATTTCCTCAGCCATCTGCACCACCAAATTAAACAAAAAACAATACAAAGCTGCAGCCTCAGGCACTTCTCAACCTGAACTTTTCATCACAGTGGCCCTGAAGTAGGAATCAGTGCCAAATCCCCAGCCAGGTGCTCCTGAAAACATGTAGGAACACAAGTTGAGGAACCTTGGGAATTTTCAGGTTGATCAGGAAGATTCCAGTAAGTTTCAAAAGTCTCCAGGGTTAGGAAATATCATAGAGAAGCTTTCGATTTCTGTGACATTAATTGGAGATTGGTGCTTAAATTCCATGGGTGGAATGGGGGTGATCTGAACCTTGTTTTACTAGACTCCACTGAAATAAATGTCAAACTTTTTCATTATATCTCTGGAGCAGGATTGCACCGTCCTTGTATTGGAAGGCCACATGCCAGATGCCATATAACACCCTTCTGGTACATCAAGCACCCTCTTGACAGGTTTAAATATTCCAGCTATAATTCCTAATATCTCCTGGCATCATGGTTTTTTCCTCCTTTCCTTTAATTTTTTGATGGGATTTTGATTTGTTTTGATTTGGTTTGGTTGTGTTGGTTTGTAGGTTGTTTTATTTTTTTTGTCCTCAGAGAGGCAATTCTATGCTTTTCTAGCAGAAGCAGAAGATGGGCTGATATTTAGAAAAAAACTTAGAGTTATCATATTAGACCCTTTTTTTCCCCTGCATTTTTCCAAGAGGTTCCTCATGCTGGTGTTTCTATTTGGTTTCAGATATTTTCCATGAAATTATCTTTTGAAAGGGATTATTTCTGTTGAAGAACATATTGAAATACTGTGATCACTGACAACCTTCCTTCCTACTGAAATCCACCTAAACTTTGCCAATGTCTTTAATGGAAACCATTGATTTCCACTTCTGACTGCGTGAGTTGACCAGCCTTTCTCTGTAACTTATTTTTACTTGTAATAGTAATGCCAAACTTGGCTTTGGCATTTCAGAAAAGTCTGGAGAATACCTCTGAAGTGCTGCTCATTTTTATTCCAGAAAAATGAGCCCCAAACAAATCTTCATGCTCACAGCAGCCTCTGCAAGGCTTAGCAGAGCACTCTTGTGCATTTCACACCTCCCATTTTCTGTGTTTCTGTTTGATAGAAACAGTGGTTTCCCCACAGAACTTTCTTCCTCCTCTACCTTCAAAAATTGTTATTTCTTGTTAGTGGCATTTCATCTACGTTTTTAATTCCCGTCCTTCTAATCCTTTCACCCTTGCTGAACTCAAAGCACAGACGTGTCTATAAAGATAAGACTTTCAAAACATGATTACGCAAAGAGAACTTTTTTGAAAGTCTAACTCTTGTGTTTCATGGTTAAATGAGCTCTAAACTCTTTTGAGGACATAGGTAATTACATTGGTGGGTAAACACTGAGTCCCTTTCAGAACCTGGAGAAAGACAGGAATAGAGAAAAAGAAATGAGAGTTTCTACGTGAAAAAATTTCTATTAGTTGATCCTGGTCTCTACTTTTCAGTAGCTGGGCATAAAAATAAAAGGATAAAAACAACTGGAAAAGAGAAGAGCGGTCAGAAAATTATCATCCAGCTCATGAATGTGAATCCTGTGCAACCCATTAACTCAAATTTTTCTTGATAACCTCAATTTTCCAAACATCATACCTATATGAAGGAGTAACTTTAGTAAGTATAGACTAGCACATGTAATGAAAATCAGAACTAATCAATCATATCATTATTGAGTACCATGTATAATGCTTGATGCATTATTTATGCAGGGAGAGAGAGATTTTTAAGGCCGAAGGTGTCACTATAATTATGTAGTCTGACCTGCTTAACTCAGTCAATACAATCTCACCCAGTAACTCCTTCTTTAGCACCAATGCCTGCTTGAACTGCAGTCTGTCTTTCAGAGAAGCCTCCGATGTGAATGGGAAATCTTCACGTGATGGCCAGTCTACCCAGCAAAAGCATCTTCCAGTTTCAGAAGGTTAAGACAAATGAAAAAGAAATTTGTGTTGAAAAAGATTGAATAGTGATGGATTTGTTTTTAAAAAAACACTGAACACTAAACTTCTAATTTGTGAAAATTTTGGAAAATTTTAATCTCACTGGATTTTGTTCAGCAACCCTGAATTTTTTCCTACATATAATTTAGGAAAAAAATTAATAAAAAGTTATTCTAACTGTCCTTTTTGTCAGAGTTCTTAAGACAACTTGTAAGGTTGGTTTTTTTTAAAAAAATTTTTCCCTCATAAGGCAGAAATATTTTTTGAGAACTCTAGTTCTAGCCATTATTAATAGAAGCACAGAATCACAGAATAATATTTTTTGGTAGGGACCTCAGAAAATTATCTACAATCAACTGGTGTCATTAAACAAAAAAAGTAATAAACCCCTTCTCCCCTTAGAATACAAATATACTTCCTCACTAAAGATGTATTTCTTTTCATGTTTGTCTGCTATCGTGCCTTCAAATTCGGAAGGTAAGAGTGGTTGTGGGATTACTTATGGAAATATAGTTTTTGAGTCACTACATTAAAATTTGGGCCTTTAAGTGAGGTGAATTACGAGAAACAATGAGAAATGGTCAGCTCATTCTCTCTGTCTCATATCTGAAGATAAAGGCTCTTGCAGAAGGCTGTGCAGAAAAACTGACCTATGTCTTCCAAATAGCTACAGTCTGCTGTCCTTGTAACACAGGTGCCCATAGCCCCAGTTTTGATGGCAGGAATCTTATCTACATCCATAGTTTTTCTCCTGGAGCTGCAATAATCTCACAAATTTGTGACCCAAGTGAAAGTTTGAGGAACAAATGGGGGAGACCTATGAGAATTTCCCCGTGAGGGAAAATTTCCTGATGGCCAGGAAAGTTCCGTTTTTAAATCTCATGTTTGAAAGTCCATTTTTAAGATTTCTTTCAACTCTCCAAGCAGGCATCAGCTGAAATGTCTCTTGAACCATCTTAGATTTGAACAGTCAGTTCAATGGTAAGTTTCCCTCAAAAGTGTTACGATTCTAGATGCACAGTATTTAAGTTGGTGCATTCAAATAGTTAATGTTTTTCACACATGCAAGCAAGAAAGCTGTTGGAGACATCTATCTTCGATTCAATGAAGTTATTGCAAAGGATTATGTCATTGCATGTGTGAGCATTGGTGTGGCTTTCCAGCTGCATTTTGGGCAGCTTCTTTTGGTTGGCAGTGACTATTATAACATTGGCTTTATTAAAAGTGGTGTTCGCTCTCTACTCACGGAAGTGTATATACATTAATACCTTCTATCCAAGTATTCGTTAAACATAAATGGTTAAGCTTTGTTTTCTTCTTGAGATAAATATCCCTGCTTCAGAAAGGGGTAAATGAAGCACATTAGGGTTAACTGCAAAATTTAAGCAGTGTCTCAAAAAGAAAGACAGGATTCTTCTAACCAAATATCAGAGATGCAATCACCTCTTGATGTTGAGCCATCACATCCCCCTCTCAATACACATATACAGATTAAATAAAATTGTGTGTAATTTAAAAACTCCTATTTTGTCATAGTTAAGATATAAAACTCAGATAATTTTATTTATATATCAATGTTCTAATAAACCCCTCAGAAAAGAAGGAATTTAAGTTTTCTGGATTCTTGAAAAAGGCAATACCCACTGTGTCATTCCACATTTTAGAGTCAAACATTTCCTGATGGTTACTTACTGGCTTTTAAAAATTCAGCCAGATCATTTCCAGATGCCCTGGCATTCCTCCCCTCTGTGCTTCCTATGCATACCATGTAGAAGGCTTTAGGTTTTCAGCTGTTTTCTACATTTCTGCCAGTACTGCTTGAAATACTCTTTGCATTTTTTTTTTTTATTCCTTTAATGTGCTGTCTTCGTGTACGAGGAAGATGAGGAGTTGTGAGGCACAGCGTTTCTCTGCAGCTGCTCTTTGGGCACCTCCTCAGTGAGGTGCCAGCCATGTGAGAGCACTGCAAACCCCACGCTTCTCCCCTCTTGCTGTTGCTGAAGTGACTCCAGGCCTGGAAAAAGCCTCAACCTCCAATATATGACTGTGCATTAGCATGGAGGTAAAAAAAACATCTCTGGAATGCTGCTTACGCATTTCAAAACTGATGTTATTTACTATTGCCTTTTTCCATCCTTTGGTTTCTGATACACTGAATTCCATGATAAGATTGAAACTTGCCTTTCAGAAACAGTGTGTACCTTATTTGCTGCATCTGAAAAGCAGGTGTTCTCAAGCCAATATGAATATTTTGAGCAAATCTGTGCTTTGAAATGCAAATGAATTTGCAATGTCTGCATAGTTTGAGATAAAGCAGTTAACAATGAATTAATCCTTGCTTTATGCAGTTCATTATCAAGAGACTATGACCAGGCCAACAATGTATTTGGAACATAATAGGGTCTTGCCAAACAGGTAGAGACTCTTTATTCAAACTGAGCACTTACAGTTGCAGTGACTCTCGCTTTTGAGGACTGCATAAAATAACACAATAAGCCTGATATAATTTTTTGTGTTTGCCCCAAAAGTTGGTGCCTAGGTACAGTCTAGCCTTATTCCAGAACCGGATTCTCCTGGATAGTACTAAAACATTGTCATATGAGGAATTTTGAGTAAATTTAGTCTTAAGTGGGAAAAGGCTGCCTTTCAGGGGAGGTGGCATATTAAACTTAAAAGATGGTTCCAAAACCACTCTATTTTCATGAGAGGTTCACGTGCTCGGAAAATCTAAATCACTGATGATAAATACATCAGGAATATTCTTTAAATCTGCTACCATTTGAATCTTTCTTTCCACCAGGTAATGTAGTTGGCTCAGGTTTAGATTCCTGTGCCTGATGGAACCAGGGTGATGTAGTGAGTGCAGTGGACTTCCCATGGCAGTCAGTGTGAATGATGGGAGAAACGGGTCTCCAGTGCAAAATTAGTAGTTCACCAGTATAATGATACTGTGCAGTACATCTAAACAAAAGTTGTGGCCAGTGGTCTTCAGCCCTGCTGCTCTGTCTCTTGGGACTCTGTAGAGGAAGGGACAGAACTGAGCACCTTTAGCACTCCTGTGTGCCGAGGACACAGCACCGCTAAGGGATGAAGCCCTATTGTGCAGACCTGGGAAGAACTTGCTGAGCTCCACTCTGTGGGATGAGGGAAAAAGATGCTGTGTAGGAAGCCGATTGCAGGTGACCCCTTTGTAGCCCCACTCCCACTGGGGCTCTGGGCATGACCTCTCTCCTAGCCCTGAGCCTTCCTGAGGGCTGGGCTGAGCCTTAGCCATGCACCCCCACTCTGTTGTAGGTGAAAAAGGTCTCAGAGAAGAACTTAACCGCAGGCTGGAACTTCCCCTGGCTGAAATTTGTAATAGAAATGCACCTCTTCTCCCATTCAGATATGTCATGGTTCAGTTAAGAGAGAACAGTCTAGATAGATAGTTGAGGGGAAAACTTTCTGAGTATCTTGCTGGAAATGAAACTGGTTTTAACTTATTTGGTTTTGGTGTTTTTTAAACAATGTAATGCTGTTATACCTCCCCATGACTCTGTCACAACTTTGCAAGGCACTGTCATAAGTGAGGAGTTTATTCATGAGATTATTTTTTATATTCTGGAGTTAGCTACTCAGTGGTGAGATGCTGTACAATTATTTACTTGAATATACTAGTTTCTTCCCATTAGTGCAGATTTTTTTGCTCAGTATGTTTTGATGACTTATATTCATGATCTGCAGACTGCTGAAATGGAAGACTTCAGTTTTGCCTGTCTCTAATCACTGTAGTACATAACAACAGATGGCAGCATTCCTAAACTGCCTTGTTCAACAAATGGTACTAGATAGATATTTCAATAATTTCATCGTCCTGATTAATAATAATTTTTATTATCAAGAACTAAGAATGAATCTTCATATGATATAAACCTCTTGACCTACATTTTTGTGATTGTTTGCAATTCTGGTTGCCTCCATTTTTGAGCCTACAGAGAACAGACTGTAAAGACTCCTGAGTTTCAAACCAAACTGAGCAACATATATTTGAAGATTAGGCTGCTTTAAGGGATATTATGTTAGTCTAGAAAAATAACTAGTTGCTTTTTAACATGTCAGCTCTCTTTACATAGTTTACCTTTTGTTCAGGTATTGGTGCTTTTTTCCTTATAGCTGATAGAGATGAAATATAAAATAAAAATTTGCATTATGTTTCAGAAGAGCAAATTTGTCTATGCTTTTATCATGACATATCTGAACTAGTTATGCTTAAAATCAAGGGGCTCATTTCCCCACTGTCTGAAGACACAACCAAGCAGTCCCGCAGTGACAGACAAGAGGGAATATTTCCTCTCTGTGCTGACTCTTTTATTTTACTACAGTAATATACTGTATTGCTGACCTGAAGAGACTTTGGGGGTCCAAAGGTTATTGGACCACAATCAGTATTGGTTTTGAGGTCTCCTTCCAGCTAAGAAATCAGGATTCAATAAAAGTTGAGCTGAGACCAGGTCTCTACTACAGCCTCATGGTCTGGCAGAGCAATTATTCTACTTTAAATTGTAAAGCACTCTCCTATTCTAATATTGATACATTTTGTGAAAAACAGAGTTTGCACATTTTCTTTGTTCAGAATAACCTTTAAAATATAAAACAAAGGAATTACTTTAAAAAGATTCTCATTCATGAGCTACTTCTCAAGTCTCTATCTTGCTGCCTGACAGTACTAATGAGACTCAACATTCAATTTTTTTCAAGGTCTTGAAGACAGTGTCCTCATGTATCCCAGAAGGAAAAAATCTCTTGTTTAAAAATTAATAAAGAAAAATTACCTTAACTTCTACAGGTGCTGTGTCAAAGTCCTTATCTAGCTTTCAAGACTTTTAAAGCCAATCTTTTTAAATTTTATTTTAACAAGTTTTCACCACTGATGATAGTAGAAGGAAAACAGTTATACCAATGCAAGGAAAAAAGTGCTCAACAATGCTTCAAAAGCAAGTTAAACCAAGGTTTCTACCAATAATTCTTAAAGATTCTGTATTCTCGTGTAACAGGCTGAGACAAGTAAGGACAGGTGGCACAGCTGGCTGTAAACAGCTGTTTGTGACTTAAAAGCTTAAAGGACATTGACTATGCTGAATGTAAAAATTGAGTAAGGTGCTGAAAAAACTTCAGGCATAATTCATTTCCTGAAGATTTATAATTAAGACAGTCTACCAAATTAAGGAAGTCATGGAGCTGCCACGAATGCTGCATTAGGAATCATTCATGTTGGTCTTCTTATATAGACATATAAGCAAAAGGAATAGGACTACCTAAATAATCAATTTTTTTTTTCTAATTTTTCTAATGTGAATTTGCTTGACCTAAAATGATCTATAATTTTTCCCTGGTTATACTGTCTTTTAGGATTTATTGTCTTCTTCCCATGAAGATTCATTTGCAATAAAATCAACCTACCCTAAGTCTTGCAATAAGCTAGTCAGAACCATGGGTCTTGCAGAGCAGGTATCTCTGTTTGAATTCCTTGATTTCATTGCTATAATTATTCCACTAATCTTTGTGGAAAGCTTTATCAATTAGTATCTCTATATTTAGAATCACTGGCAAAGTTGTTCTGTAGAACCAGGTTTGACACTGATCCTGGCAGTACTCTTCCACTTAGCTCTCTCTTTGATGATGGGTTGCCATAGAGAGCCACTTTTTCAAATGCTATTGAATAGAATCATTGATCTTTAAGGCTGGAAAAGTCCTCCCAGATTATCAAGTCCAACCTTGAATGAACACCAGCTTGTCAGCTAAACCATAGCACCAAGTGTCATGTCCAGTGGTTTCTTGAACATTTTCAGGGCTGGTGACTCAACCACCACCCCAGGCAGCCAGTTCCAATACTTAACTACTCCTTCAGTGAAGAAATTCTTCCTGATGTCCAACATGAACTTCCCCGGTGCAGCTTGAGGCCACTTCCTCTTGTCCTGTCACTGGTTGCCTGGGAGAAGAGACCAACCTCCACCTGGCTACAACCTCCTTGCAGGCAGTTGTAGAGAACAATAAAGTCATCCCCGAGCCTTCTTTTCTCCGGGCTAAACAACCCCAGCTCCCTCACCCACTCTTCATAGGACTCGTGCTCCAGATCCTTCACCAGCTCTGTTGCCCTTCTCTGGATTCGCTCTAGCCCCTCAATGTCTTCCTTGTAGTGAGGGGTGCAGAAATGAACACAGGACTTGAGGTGTGGCCTCACTGGTGCTGAGCACGAGGGGACAATCACTGCCCTGGTCCTGCTGGCCACACTATTGCTGACACAGGCCAGGATGCCATTGGCCTTCTTGGACATAGGCTGGCTCATGTTGAACTGACTGTCAACCAGCACCTCCAGGTCCTTTTCCACTGAGCAGCTTTCCAGCCACTCTGCTCCCAGCCTGGAGCACTGTCTGGGGTTGTTGTGACACAAGGGCAAGAGCCAGCACTTGGCCTTGTTGAAAAGATGGTCTCAGCCCACCAGTCCAGCCTGTCCAGATTGAACATCAATTGGTTGATGTCCAGTTGACACTGAGTGTCCACCAATTATGAATTAATTTCCATGTGCCTTCTTGAAATAATTCAATGCCTTATTCCTTTTACCCCAGGAAGTAAAAATCCTGGCATAACTCTAAGCATGTTGCATCTACATATGTTCTTTGTCAATCAAACTTGAAATCTCATCAAAAAATGAATTCTGGCTTTTATGACAAGTCCTATTTTCTATTAGGTCCTGTTGTCTGGCATTAAATATATTCTGATCCTTTGATTCTGTTTTAATTGAATTCCATACAACCCTTTCTATTATTCTCCTCTCACTGATATCAGAAAACAGACTAATAGACGCCTGAGCTATCCTGCTTGGTGTCTTTGATAAAATACTGGGTTTTGTTCTTTTTATGAGAAACATTCTGGTATTTCTTCATTGACACTCTTGCCAACTTTTCCTTCAATTTCAAGCTATTTAAAATCACTTTCTCTTTCCTAAACATTTGGTTGAAATCTGTTCAGCAATGCAAACCAAAATGTAGTAAAGAAATATTACATCAGATGTGGCAAAAAAGCCACAAGAACTTGCAAACACTGCTTGACTTGCAAGGCAAAACACAAGGTGTCAAGGTTGACCTGTATCACCAGCAAAGATTAAAAAAACTCTTGGCAACACAGGCCTACTTTTCTCACTTCATAACGAAATCCCCAAAGAGGTCAATTATGTACTGTCTAGCTTCATTGCAAATGCTTCACACAACTCTACTGTTAATTCTTTACATGTTATATCCATACTGCAAAGGATTTTCCAGATTACAGATGGTGACCTCTATCAAACCTCCAATTCTGAAAATAGGAAATCCATTTAGATCTGGTCTACATGAAGATATTTGCTATTACAGTAACTTTATTAGAGAATAATTGTTAAGTTCACAATGCAGAGCAGAATAAAAATGATTTTTACTCCAGAAGAGAGTCCTGTCCAAGAGCAGTAGGGGTGGGGCTTCCCTACAGGAGCAGAGGCACCAGGAGCCTGACAGGACAGTGAGATTAACTGAGTAGGGTATTCGTTGACTCAGACCCCATCTCAGAGCCCTCAAACAAGGTGAGCAGAACAGGGTTATCACAGTAACTCTGATCAGCTGAGAGTCCAGTGATGTCCAGGCAAATCTGTAGCAGCAGAATTTAGCAGCTAGCAGACATTCTTGCATACTTCTGCCATGCTTTCAGTGAAGGTGTCTCAGTGGAGAAGAAGATTCTGTAGGGCAGTGTCTGTAGTTGTCTAGTGCAAGATGGATTTAATGTGCTGTGTCTAACTCTTGCTTGTGTAATGTGTAGCCATGTCACTTCGGCGAGGCAACAAACTCTGTACCAGAGTCCTGAGCATCTCACCTCGTAGTTTGCTGTAACTAATGTCATCAAGGAAAGTCTCAGTTGGGGATGTGAAATTTTACCAACTTTTTGAAATCTGTTTTCTTAACCGTTCTAAGAAGCTCTGCTTTCAGATGAAACAGAAAAAGCAATATTTAGCATGCTTCCATCAACAGGTTAAAAGCTCTTCCTTCTTTTTCACTGGATGAAGATTAAAATTTCAGGAAAATAATTATTTGCTGAAAAAAAAGTATAATTTTGTAACATAAAAGGATTTGCTAGAGACGTAACCATTGTGAGCAATCCAATTGTAAGAACTTAGTTACCACTTGTCACTTGAGATGCTATAATGGCTCATCTGCATGTTTCTCCTTTCTGCAAAAACAGAGACCAAAGAGGAGGTTTATGCTAACAGATTTTATTTTTCAACTGCAGCAGGCACAAAGCAAGTAGCTCACATAGACTCATACATCATCATCATCACGTCTGATAAGCAATAATTTGCCAACTGTGATAACTGAAATGCTTGTAACTGTAAGAATATATGTTATTATATTATTTTACTTTTATCAGTATATTTTAGTAGTATACTTATTGCAGACTCAGGAGACTGAGAAAATCTAATTATTCAAAAGCTTCTGAATACGAGGGTGCAAAAGTGCTTCAGTGTTGCCCCTTGATTCACATTTTACTGTGGTTAAAGTTCTCATAAGCAGATAGTTCACTAACTTAAGATTCAGGGACATGTAGTAAAGATTTATGGTCCCAAACTCAAGTGACTTCTTGAAGAACTGATGTTTTCTTGTGTTAATAGTAAATATTTTTAACAAGTAGAGTAGCTTTAGCTCCATCAACCTTGCCTTATCTTATTCAATGGCAGTGACTTTCTAAATGCTTTTAGGAAGAAGATACACAAACACCTACTGAAGTCCTTCAAAAAGGCTCTAAATGCATATGAATTGTCTGTTTGACTTTTACAGGGTCCTGTGGTTTTGCTTAAACAGGCTAGATATAGGCTTACTTGCTTACTTAGTGCCAAAATCTTGAAATTTGAATCTCTCAAGGTGAGAGCTTCTAAGCACCAATGAAGCAACATTGCAGCAGTTTGCTTTCATGGTTCATGTAGCTCCATGCAAGAGGAGCAGGACACTTCAGCAGCAGGCTGATCAGTGAAGAACAGAACGGAAGCTGTTTCTGGAAAACAAATATTTTGCACTTGTTTGTACTGGGACACTAAGAGTCAATAGCTTTGTTTCCTCATTCCACTGAGAATTCAGGTACAGTCTGTCACATTTAAAAAATGTCATACAGTTTGTCATTCCTAAACAGCATCCACTTGCATCTGCCTTTTTTTCCCCTTTTTTGTCCTACTTGGAAAACCTAGAGCTATTATAATCCAATAATAATGTTCCTAATGATATTGTTCCTGGCTGTAATAGATAAGTGGTGAGCTAACCACTTTAAAACAGCTGTGTTGTATCACTGACGCTGTCAAGTCTGATTCTTACAGCTTAAATATCCTTGTCTTTCTTGTTGCATGCATATATATACATACCCACAAACATATATGAGTCAACATATAGGGAGATACCATGCTCTGTACATCTTTATCGTGATGCCTTTTCCTGGTCTTAAAATCAAGAATCAAACATGGTTAGAAGGGAAAAAGGGATTTTACCTCTGTATTTATTTTGAGGATCCTTAAGTGCGCCATGTCCAGGTGGAATGCACCTCAATGCACACCACAATGCACACACACAGTCGATTTGGTATAACATTATAGGTCTTACTAATTAGCATATCTATCAAAGATTCCCCAATGAGAGGCTCAAGTGAGCCCCCCTCCCCAAGGAACCTTCCCCTGGATGGTCCTATCTTAGTTTACAAAATGTAAACTAAGAGGAGAGGACCTCGGTGTCTGGTGTTTCTAAGACGTTTAGTCTCCTAACTTAAATAAGTCTAAGAATGTAGGCTAAAAAACACTAAGAATACAAAAGCTATAAAAAGGTATGTAAAAGGGGTATAAAAGAAAAGGCAAAAAATCATGGCATCAATCAAAAATACATTACATGGGCACAGAAAGTGAAATATATGTGTGATGAACAGATGTATTCCTTCTACACACACAGATACAGATTTATTGCTCTATCAGATTTACTGATAGAGCAATAATGTTATTAAGATCTTACCTCATCACCAGTACGAATTCACAAATAAATAATCACTTAAAACTTTCCCAATTCATTAGTTCTCTGCTTATCCTTTGTTCTTTCTTTCCCTTTCACTGCCAGTATGTCACCTACCTGTATTTGGCTTGACCCCACCTCAAAAGTCTTTCCCTCATGACTGTGAAAGAAAGAAGGTATGGGCTATCATATCATGAATATGATATTCATGTTCTTAATATATTTTTTACTAATATAAGCTATAGACAATTCTCAATTTTCAATATCTGTGCCTCTTTTCCTGTGAAGATAGTAAGAGCTAAGTGGTTTGTAAGAGCTAAATGGTCTGAGTTTGCTTAATATGATTCTTCCACCAGGAAGTCTATTAGCAGCAGCATCTTCAGTTGTAAAAATAGGTATAAAAGAGGACATATGTCCATAGCCAGAGATACACCTGTAAAAACTGTAACAAAATTGTGATTATAACTCCATGTCACACCACGCTAGTTTTGTATTTTGAGGTTTGTGGGGTTGTTTTGTATTGGGTTTTTTTGGTGGTTTTTTTTTGTCGTTGTTGTTATTTTTTGTTGTTGTTGGGGGACTTTTTTTTTTGGTTGGTTGTGTTTTGGTGATTTGTTTGTTGTTGGTCAGTTGGTTGGATTTTTGGGTTTTTGGGGATTTTTTGGTTTTGGTTGGTTTGTTTGTTTGTTTGTTTGGGGTTTTTTTGACTGTGTAAGAATGTATAGCTGTATAAATACCTCTATGTCAATGAAGTAAAACAAAAAGAAACGTCAGTAAAATATTAAGTCTTCATACATCTGCCTAATAAATTGTTCATGTAAAACCAAACATAGTGTCAGAATCTGGCTATTTCTTTGATGAGGGAACACCATTTTTACTTGAATATGGATTTTAAACTTGTTTGAGACTTCCTGGAGTCTAACACAGCCTAGAAAGTGTCCTCATAGCAAAGGAACTCAGGTTCTTTGGGAAAAAAAAAGGTTATAGCTTTTCCCTCTCTCACAGTAACCAGCATATAGCACTAATTCAGCTACGAAACAAGAGGGTACTACTGCCTAAGCTAGGCTGAATCTAATTTCTATGATTTCTTCATAGGATAATGTTATTTTTAAATCTCTGACAGAGATCATGTATTCAATTTTTTCTTTTCCTGTGTTAAAGAAATACACTGATATAGAGCACTGTGCTCTACTCCAAGCAGTAATTTGTGAAAGCAACTGCATCCACATTATTATTAACAAGTCCTATGGTTTCTAATCATTATACATTTGCAGTGGCTGAATGTTGAGAGGAAGGCATAACATAAGTTATTACCCATGGAAAAGAAGTTTAATGGATCCAAGGGATACAGCCTGCATGTGCAATAGGACTCAGAACAAGCAGAGAGACCAGTTTATTCCCTCAGTGTTTGTATTTTGCTCTGATGAACAGAAACTATGAGTTAGCTGAGTTTTTTTATAAGTATTGTGTTAGGTAACACACACATGTATGCAAGCTAATGGAAAGCAGACTAGACCTACTAATCTCATTCTTCAAGGAAAATGAAGAAGTTACATCAGCCAAAGGTTTTCATGTACAAAATATTAAATCCACAGAGAAATTGTAGGCTACTCAGAATTCCAGTGAAACCACTTGGTAGTATACACCACACTGAGGGAAAAGAAACCTTAAGTAGGGATGAAAATATTTTTTTAATCCGAGCAAAATATTTCCTAAGCAAGAGACTTCTTGAGTTAATACATTACTATAAATATTCTGTCTCTGAAAACTTTGTTTTCCTCCTTGTATCATCCCCCTCCAGCCCTGCTCCTGAAACAGTCAGCAGCACAGGCTACAGCACAGCTGAACTTCTGCACTTCCTTTTAATAAGGACAGATATGCAGGGAACCAGAAACCGAGTAATCAGTTTACCCAGCTAGAGACAGGCACTCTTCTCATCTGAGAAATGCATGTTATTTGCTGAGGTAGATATGGTATGTCATTGCTAACTTTATTTTAGGCACAATTTTTCTACTTCCTTGAAGTTTCTATTTCTCATCTATTTCACATAACGTAACAGTAGTTTCACATAACGTTTTACAGTAGTAAGCATTACACCCTGCTTTGGATTATTTTTTATGCATTGTACTTCTCAATATTTTAAAATTATGTAGTCTGACTTCCATGTAAAGATCACCAATGCTGAGTCACCTTGACTTGGAAGCAGCATTTTAAACAATTTTCCAAGCCCAATAATGAAACAAATATACAAATATTGCATTAGTCCCAGTAAGGATTTCATAATGACCTGTTCCATGAAAAAGTGTTAAGGCAATTTGAGTTCACTAACTCTATTTATATTGTCTATTTCTTTAATATTGAAAAAAAAAAATGCATGGTGTAGAAGTCTATCTTTACACCAAGAGTCAAGCCCCAGGCATTCCTTAGAGACTTTTTCTGGTATCTTGAGAAGACAGCACAGAAGGGTGTATCCGTAGCAGCAATTTGAAATTTGCACCCTCTGGCAGATCTCTTTCCATCCACCCACACTGGAATCATCATTTCCCAAAGTAGACATGCCATCGTATGAACTATGATAAAGACACAGCAGCAAGACCAACAGTGGGGGTGGAGAGTGGGGGAAGACGAGAGAGAGAAAGAAAACCCACACAAAATCCTCTGCCAGTCACCATAAGAAATGTTGTCTGGGAAATCAATTGCTCAAATGCCACAAATGTTCACTGCTTGGTATTAGGGTGTGGTCTGAGCTATTTCTTATAAAAAGAACAGCAGCACAGTCTGCTGTCAGAGAAGCTCATGCATATTCTTTGGTGGGAGGAAATTTGGGCTTGGATTTCTCAAAGGCCAAGCTTATAGAAGCAGGAAATTACACATGAGGACATTATACTTCTGTTTTCACATCTTGCCAAAGACTGAAAAGTCAAATTTTGTCTGAGTTTCTGGTGCTCAGTTTACCATCCCTTGAAATGTCATCATTTCAACTTATTTCTATACCATAAAATGGACAAAACTTGAGATGCCCAGATGGAGAGTGC
Source organism: Dicrurus megarhynchus (assembly GCA_013399195.1). Taxonomy (NCBI): domain Eukaryota; kingdom Metazoa; phylum Chordata; class Aves; order Passeriformes; family Dicruridae; genus Dicrurus; species Dicrurus megarhynchus. The sequence continues at coordinate 284,207 of VXAD01012707.1, read as the reverse complement.
TGTAGAACTGAGAAGTTATTTTCTGAAATTCCAGTGACAGCTGTAAAAACAAAAAGAGCCTAAAGTTTCCAAACCGAAAGTTGTCAACCATTCTAGCCTAATTTTCATTTACTCTCCTTTATCTATACTTTATGTATGGTCAAAGTTGTCTCAAGTAATCTATTTTCTCTCTGTGATCTCCCTTTTCCTCTATGAGCTAAAAAAACTTTTTTATGTGTCAAGAAACACATCCTCCAGATTTGGTTATTGAACAAGTGTTGAAGAGTAATACTGACATTTTATCTGCCAAACAGTATCTCCTCACAGGCAAATACCTGTGTTCACAGTACTTTCACCACAGCAAAGCTTGCAAGTTGGGATACTGGTTTGAAGAGCAGAGGCTGCACTCCTTTAGCTAATTCTAAACACACAAGGTTCATTGAGATCCTAGAATTGGTTCATAGGTGTTAAAATAAAGTACAATTAAAAGATTTTTGCTTTTGTGAGAATCTGAAAAATAAAAGTTCGAAATTACTTCCATGCTGAATTTTCATTGTCTATGTCTATTTCCACTTGCTTCATTTAACGCAATTTATTTCCATCATGTGTATGAAAAAAATATTGCTCTCTTAGGCCTGCTTATGTGCTTATTCGTGACTGAGGGATGACTTTATTAGGAATTTTTAGAATATTTTGCTTTGTTCCATCTAATCTCCTACTGAGATCAGTCAGAGTTATACACCACATCCTTAAAAAGAGGCACAGATATAATCCTGGTTTAAAATGTCTGATAACTCATTACTGTGGTAAAATGTCTGATAACTCATTGCTGTGGTTGTCCATTTAAAATGCTTAAAATGGTTTAAAATATCTAATAACTCATTACTGTGGTTGTCCATGCTTATAACTTCAGGGAAAGAAATAATGATTTGTCATGGACGTAGAGGCCACATATCTTTTCAAGAGGCTTCCAGTGACTGCAACTTGCAACTATTGTTGTAAATATAGCACACTAATTTAAGCAGTATATGTGCTCCTCTGCTGACCCTTACTCTGAGATAGACTATTAATAACTTTTCTGGGGTTTCCTCCAGGCTCCTGCAATGCAGTGGGTGGACAGCAGGTGGGAAGAGGTTGGGCATGTGGGAATGCAGCCTACTTCCCCAAATCCCACAGCAGCCCAGCCCAGCGCAGCCTGCCAGGACAAAGCCAAGTAGGAGCAACCAGGGCAGCAGCAGGCAGCAGCACAGTGATGGATAGTCCCCTTGCCACGCTGCAGTTGCAGCTGCCTTTGTTGCTTCTAGGAATCAGGGCTCATTCCTATAAGTGCATCAAGCATGATTTGGTACTAAATTTGTGAGAGCACAGGAGCTGAGAAACTATACAATTAATATGCTAATACAGGCTGAAAAATTTACTTTCTCAAACTTCCCTCTTCTGTCCCAGACAAAGGTGGTTGTATGGATCAAATGATAGCCATATTTTGTGTGGTTATGTAGGGTCCTTGCTGAAACTGAATAGTAGAGTTAAAATGTACCTCTCAAAAGCCAAGAACCTGAGTCTCCTTAAGACTTGAGTGACTGACAGGACAGTATAGCAGAATGCACATGGATTAAGTTAAAGTTGTCTTTCTGGTTCTCCAAAATGAGGCTTCTGAAAATAATGAGAAGAGACAGTGAGGTAGTGTAATGTTCCCTATTATTCTAGCCAACTTACCAAACTTTTCTACTTAAAAGTAATATTTTCACAATACCTTAGGTAGTGTGTTACCATGCCAAAGCAGAGGAGTTCAGAGTGGCTGGTAGCATTTCTTGTTCCAGCTCCCTCTTTGGCTCAGCATAGCTGTGAAGATGAAATCTCACTTTTCCAGAGAGCTGTAGCCCGTTGCAGCACATTGGGAATGCCTGCCAGTCGCTACCCTTGGCTAGAGGCATGTGTTACAAATGTTCTTGTGTGTGACTTACAGCGGGCTGTACAGAGGAGGAGTGTGCGGGAGGGGTACAGAGGTTCACTGAACACATTCTCGCTGTTGGATTCTTCTTTTCTTGGTATTGCTTTTTTTTCCAATGTTTTCATTAATGAGGGAGGGAGAAGGAAAAGGAGGTCCTGATCAGACATCTGGAGCCTTGTTTTATGCTCCCACCCAATAAACAGAGTATATGCTTTAGACATCACAACCAATTATTTACACTAAGAATCAAACAAAAGACACCAGAGAGAGGGAAGGCAAAATTTTAATATGAAAAAATACTATCATTTATTTCCCTGTATTTAGGTCATCACTGTACCATTACTGAAAACTAATAATGGTCAGGATGCCTTTCCTGAGATCTCTAATACTTGTTTTATTCAGGTAAGGAACCTAGCTGATGCAAACAATGACATTTTCCCCTTCACTACTTCTGTTTGCAAGAGTCATAACTATAAATACATTTCAACTCAATGGCTTGCACCAGAAATGCTGGAGGATTCATAGGCTCCGGATGGGCTCCCAGCTGGCCAGCTGTGTGATCTTGGGAAAGGCACTTCATATCTGTTTTCTTCCCCCATTTCCTTTGCTTATCTAAGCACTGGTCTCACTGTATGTAATAGGGTGCCTCCCTTTTGGCCTCCAGTTGTTGAAACAGAACAAACTTCAGCTTCCTCTCCCCAGTCCCTTGCTTTCATTTTTATCTTTGGTTTCACCTCTAGGAAAATGTGTCTCCTGGCTCTCCAAGGGTGCATGTTTCTGACTGGAACACCCATGTGAATCTTGTCAGCAGAATGGTCGGTCTCCTAATGGCATGTAAACCTGGACAAACTTAGGCACCCCAGAATAAAGCTCCACCTGGAAAGCCCAGGTGATATCCAACAACACTGCTGGCAGTGGGCCAGCTGGAGCTATGTACCCTGTGGCTGGTGCAAAGGCTCAGGCATAAAGGGACTCTGTGTAAATCTGCTGCAGATCTCTCACATCCATCCATCATTTCACTGCTTGCAAGTCCAGGGGGATGTACTCTAACCTCAATACTCTGAAGCCACTGAGTTTCATCCTCTTATCCCTATCTACTCATGCCGGAGAACTTGAGTAAGATGAAAGCACTTCAGAGGAACAAGACAGAATAAAGTTTCCATTAATGCCTTGTGTCCTTGCAATAACAAGGAATCCATTAGAGAGCCTGTAGCAAATACCCGTCAGTCCTCTCTCCTCAGCATTTCCCACAGGCTGCACATTTTCTTTCAGAAGCTGGATTAATGTGTCCCTGTTTCACAACTGCATTTAAACTAATGGTGAATTCACCATCTTCATGAGAAGCAAAACCAGGTTCTGACCTTTAGTTACTTTCTCTGTTAAGAAATAACTTCTTATGTTGAGATTGAATTTGTTTAACTTCAGCTTCCAATCACTGGACAGTTTCTGACTTACATAAGGAACAGCTTCCAGACACTGGCTGAAGGTGGAGGTTAGATAAATATACATTTGTCAGTACGGCTGAAATGCCCTGGCCTAATTATTTTCAGCTTCCAAACCTAACTATGTATATACTGTGACCAAGTTACTTCTCATCCTTCTCTTCATCTAGCCAAATAGGTTTGGTTTATTTACCCGTTTATTTTCTAATCTCTAATTTATTTCTCCATCTGTTGCTGAATTCACAATAGTATTTCCAGTGGACACCATATTTCAGGACTGATGTGATGCAGTAGCTACAACCCTAAGTGTAATGACCTATTTGCAGAAAACAATGCTTCATTATTCCAACAGTTTATACCTGGACAATTTTAAGATCAATGATTAACCTTAAAATGTTCATAAATACGTACTACTAATTTTAAAACATATTCCCTAGGCCTTATCATCTGCTTCCCTGTTCTGTCAACAAGAGGCAGGACTGAGTTTGGAGAAAGACTTTCAGTTCTTGGGTCTTGAAAGTCTTCTACTAAAGGTTGACCTTTTTTTTTTATTTTCTGTTAAAGAAAATTTTTAAGGCTATGTATTCTTTTTTTTTTGATGCTGGTTTTATGAAGAATCCTGCTACTGAAGTGGTTGTGTGCCACATAGTTTGGTCTTTTCATGGCTGTTGGATTAATGTGCCCAAATGCAACTCTGATAATCTGCTGAAAATGATTCCTTTATATGGTACAGTCATATAAACAACTCCGGTTTCTCTTTTGTCTTTTGTTTGTAATGTAAGATTAAGTCAATTATAGGTAGGCATCATCAGAAGATTCCTAGAAGTGACATCAGCTACACAGTGAGTTCTTTTAGGAGATTTTGGTTTCTAAATTATTTGGCGCTTTTTTTGTTTGATTTCTATTTTATAATAGAAATTATGTGAATGAAGAATTTTACCAGTTAAAGTATCAATATTGGTACCCTCAATTCATTAGATGGGAAAGTAAATGCAGGCATTAAAAGGAAAGTGGAAATATAGTCCCAAATGCATTATAAATTCTATAAACTGAGCATGAGAGATTAGTTTGGCAAACTCAGTGAATATTTTCAGTGAACACGGCATTTACTGCCTTTCTACACCTTATTCTAATTAGTTAGTGCATGCAACAATTCTGTTAAAACAGTATAAGAGAAACAATACCAGTCACTCTATAGGGGGAAAAAATCCAGTTGGCCTCTGTTACTTTAATTCCACATTTTTTTCTGAATCTCACATCATGGAATATTTGATTACATGATCACACCCCTGAAAGATTTAAAAGTATTTAGGTGCACTGGCCTAAAAGTAGAACCAGACCCTAGTTCAGAGCTCCACCTACAGAACTGGGCTACTTTTCTTATCTCCTGAGTAATTTACTGCTTATTAGTAGGATATTATTTTCATGAACTAAAGGTTCTGCTCAGCACAGACTATACTGAGTGGAAATTAAGCTGAAGACTCACTTTATGATGAGCTTTTTCTGCGAATTCTCTCTATATTCTTCTTCCAGTGTAATTTTGCCTTCTAAATTAGCATCAGTCTTTTGGGTTGGATTCACTGCATCTATCTTTAGTCATCTAAAAATTAGTCCCCTAGTCTGAGTTTGAGGCTTAAACATTTTTTGACGCATAATTGTTAAATGATTTAAATTAATTTTCAGTGAGGTGAGCAAATACCCATCCTTCAAAGCCACCAGCAGAACCTTTTCAAATTGAGGAGTAACTTCAAGGCGGTCTTTGGTATTCTCTCAGTCTCCATTACTGAGATGACTCTCTAAGAGTCAAGTCAGATGCCTGCACACACTAAAAATTCCAGTGACTTGAGAACCAGAAACATCAAATCTATTCATAAATAACAAAGGAAAAATCAGAAGCAGGGAAGAAAACTTGTAATGCAAACACTTAACAGTTCTGCACAGCACAAAATACCAAGTTTCTGATGCCATATAAGCATGTCTTTGAGCAGCCAATTCTCCAGCATGTGCTCTCTAGACTGTTTGGGGTAGTATTTGCTGTGTAAAGTGAAGATGAATCACGGCAGTGAGTGAATTTATATATGTTGCTATTTAAGAGATAGGGCACTGTGAATGTGTTGCTACGTACAAAGTTGGTTCATCAAGTAGTTAAATCATTTTCTTCCCCTTGTTTAGTGCCTCTTACACACAAGCGAGCTCTTGCTCCTTCACCTTATCCCCATACAGAACTTATTATGCACACATAGGCCCCTCATTCACTCCATATGCTCCATAGTGCTTTCCAAGAGAATTATAATAATGTGGCTCCAACTATCATGCCAGTATAATTAACCCCTGGTCTTTTTACTGTATTTTGATACACTTGAAATATTACCTACATTTTAAAATCTCTGCACATTAAACAGGCCCTTCCTACAATCATTTTTCCTTTCAATTTCTCTAGTTCATTTCAAAATAATCACCAACTTATCAATATGCTTAATTTGCAGAGTTAATGGAATCTCCAAGGACTCTTGAGAATCATCCCTTCCATTATTTTTCATCAAATAAATAAATCAAGGCGAGACATCAGAATGTCCTAGCACCTGCCCAGCGTGCCCATGCTGGGGAAGAGGGAGGGAATAAGCTTCTCCTAACACAGCTCTTCAGTTCAAGAGGCTCCTCACTGGGTTTCTGGACACCACTGCCCATAAATCTCCTGAAACTGAATTTGCTGCTGCTGCTTGCAGTCTGCTCTTTCCTCCGATAATACACTTCCAGAGTGCCATGATACCTGTCCCCTCCCCTGGTGGATCAGGGGGTCATCCCCACCTTTCACTGCAAGGACTTTAGCAGTGCAAATGGTCAGTGTTGATTTCTCTTATTTTGCTCAGCTTTTGCTTCCATTGTCACCTCACTCAGTCCTGTGCTCTGGTAAATTACGCATCTGCTGGAAGGGTACTCAATGGTGCGTGCTGTTGGCACCTCTCCAGTGGCAGCTTGATGCCTACCACCAAGCAGTGGCAAGAAAAACGATGGCTCTTTTAATTGCACTAAATAAAGCTCTGCTAAGCGCAGATTTGCTGTGTGAGGATCTCATTTTCTCTTACTGCTTTTTTCAGAAAGGCGTCTATGCTGATAAAATTGTGTAGTGTAACACAAGAGTTCCCACATAGTGATTCACAAAAATAGAATAATAAATTAATTAAAAAAAAAGAAGTAAACATATTTCACTAGAGAAAAAAAACCAACAGTGAAAAATAAGGAAAATCCAGTTTAATAACTCCACTGATTAATTAAATAATATTTCATTTCTTTAAGTGAACTAAAATTATGCCAGATTTCTTTATTCCAGTTGAAACAACATTTAAGAGCACCAGTGAAAAACAGAATTTTAATAAACAGATGTAGAAGCAGCACACTTTCTACCCTCGATTTCGCCATTTAATTTAAAACATTATACAACAGGTGTATGTGACAAACAATGAGAGGGACAAGGAAAAGAGGAAATATGTGCAACTTATTGAATGAGTTATGACTTGATCTCCCTCATCCATTAAATAATTCTCACTGGAATAAATGGCATTGATTATTGACTTAGAATAATTCTGAGTAATTACAAAATATAGATAGAATAGAGAGCAAGCATTTTGCTGTTGCTTTTCTAAGATTGGCTTTTGGATATTATCTCATTACATTTAGGTGCCACCAAGAAAAATAAAAGTTTCTTTGTCCTTAGAACTCTGGAAGAAGAATGAGGTTGCCCTTTTGATCTGATGATACTCTTAAAGAAGGAGATAAAAGGTTTCCCAATATCATTCATTATTTAGTTTTAGAAGGCTCGTTTGCTGGCTCTTCATAGCAACACATTGAAAAAAAAACTCCTTCTGAATATAGAATAATTTCTAGGAAAGCTCTTTGGGGTTTGTTTTTTTTTATTTAAGACAAAACTGCAAAACAAAATGCTTTGCTTTTGATGGCTTTCATTTTTATAAGTTGTCTGCTTTTCTCCTTTTGTTGTGTGCCATTTGTATTCCACCCTTTATTTTTGAAGCCAAATGGAAAAGATGAAAAAGGAAAGAAAAAATGAATTAGAAAAAACCTGTAGAAAGGGAAAATTTGAAAGCTAAAGAAGTGTCTTTACAGTTAGTAGGTGGAAGATCTTTCTTTGTAGTCCCTGTACCAGTTGTTGGTGCCTAGGAAGAGGAAGAGCTCTATGGCAGGTATTGCCCTACAGTTGGTAGATCATAGTGGAGCAGATATCCACACTATGGACCAGAGCACCTCCTGCTTCAGAAGGTAAGTGTACCTCAAAAAAACTGCAGCCCATGGAAAAGCCACACAGGCACAGGTCTTTCCTGCAGGACTGCAGCCCACTAGGAACATAGGAACACCTGCACAGGAAAGGTGGGAATGAAAAGGAGCAGCAGAGAGGAAGAACTCTGTCCTGACTGTAATCTCCTCCACCCACCCTGTGCCTTTGGGAAAGTGAGAGGAGTCTGGACTTGAACCTGAGAAAGTGAAGAGGAAAGGTGTTGGTTAATGCTTTCCTTTGTATCTCACTACTCGAATCTATATAAACTGGCAATAAATTAAGTTGTTTTTCCCCTCGTTGAGCCTGTTTCACCCATGAGGACAATTGTTAAGTGATCCCTCTGTCCTTTTCTCGACTGAAGGGTTTTCTCATCCTGTTTTCTCCTCTTGTCCTGTTGCAAAGGGGGAGTGACTGGGTGGCTGGATGGGTGTGTGGCCCTTGGCCAAGGTTAACTCATACTCCATTTTTAAGAGTTTTTCTTACTGAGTTTATATGTCAGAACATCGTATGTGGTAGGCATGTGCCTGTTGCATCAGCATGGACACACATTTTTATGCCTCCTTTTGTATCCAGTCTTTTAAATTGCTCTAAGACTTCCCAGATCCTGTTCGTTAGGTATTTAGAGACAAATGCACAAAAGGGCATTGATATCTCAGGGCACAATGCTGCCATGAGAGTCTCAGCCCCAGGTAAAGTGCTGGCTTTCCTACAGTGGAAGGAAAGACTTCGCTATTGGCAAAGAGGAGTCACCACAATGATGGGATAAATGGGGACACACCTAACCTACATAACAAATCATGTCAACAGGGATGTGTCTTAAAATCTCAAACACAGAGGGACTGACCCACCCAGACTTTAACTAAACAAACACTAATAACATCTGCACTGAGAAGGCCGTTTATACTCTCTTTCTGTACCCAAAGGAGGGCAATAGGCATCTGTCAATGACAATTCATACCACCTGTTTCAATCATGTTTTATTTTCTCCATTAGCTATTGAGAAATCCCAGATGACAAGCTTAGATTTGATGCCTAACATTTAGACTGCAAAAGTAATTTCAGACGAATCCCAGCCCCACAGGAGTTAATATGCTTAAATATGCAATAGGCTGCTTAGGAAAGACAAAGAGTCTTGGATGATCTGTCAAAAATCAGAAATATTGGCATGGGCATGAGGACCTCTAAGTGTAAAGTACCCAGAAACTACTGGCAGAGATGATCAAAGAAAGTAAGGAAAGTGTACCTTGGATTCTTCCCTAAGTGCTGATGGTCAGGGCACAGTGTCAGTCAAATGTGAGGCTGGCTGTCTTTCTACCTGTGACAAGCCAAGGGACTTTTCAAAGTTGTCTCTTGTCTCAAAAACATCTGTTTCATTACCCATGACATAGTTTATAGAAGTCTGTATCTTCTGGAAGCCCAAATGCCACAAAATGCAGCTACATCCCCATGGACACAACTCCCCTTATGATATGTCTCCTTGCTCTTCTGGTCAACCTTTAAGTGCAGTCAAAAATGTTGGCTTTTAATTTGTAATCTTCATAAAGTTTGAATCCTGACTTTTTGTCCCTTCAGCACTACAACTGAGAGTAAGGGACCATTGCCAAAATACTGCAATGCAACTGGATCCAGCGTTTAGCAAATGAGCTAATGGCTTCAAGTATAAGCTTGTTTTTGGAACCTGTCAGTGGTTCTTCTGAACAAGAAATCATACTAAGTTCCTGCTATTTTGTAGTGTAAACAGGCCCTTAGAAACTTCAGGCCAAGGCTTCAGCTGGCAACATCAGCAAAGCATGGCTGAGCTCTTCTTTCTATGCAGATGAGATCCTCTACTAATGTCTCTCAAATTTAATTTTTTTTTCCTCCCTTGAAATTTCTGTCATGACTCCAATAGCAACACGTTCACTGAAACTTACAGTTCTCCAGCATCTGATACCAGCTGTCAGGCTGTGTTTCATCAGACTGATCTCTTTGTCCAAGTGCTACCAGCTGGCGTTGCTTCAACCATCTGGGATTGCAGTACTCTAACCTACAGACTAATGCAGCTCCAGCAGAGTCAGGGCTCCCTATCCTTTCCTACAACAGAATTTATTAGCCAAGTGAAGCAAAGCAAAAGCCACTGCCCCTAATCAAAGCTCAACTCTTCCTAGTGCTCACAATCCCCAAGTGTCTGCCTCCATCAGAGGGAACTCAGTGCTTTGCAGCTTTCAGATGTTGGCTGCTAGCTGCTGGCATAATTTTGATTCCCAGACTCTGTTGTTGGAAAACACACTGTATAATGTACTCTGAGGGCAGTGCAACAAGATTTCCTCTATTTCCTGCCTCTCCATTTGTGGTTACTTGTGTAATTCAGTGTTATTTGTCACTTTCCAACCTGCACACTTTTACCCTGCAAAATTTTACAAACATTCTACTCCTTCCTCCCACTTTTCTTTAGTTTGCATTAATTGTATAGCACTCTCCTTCTCAAGTTTCTTTTTATGCAACCACTGATATTATTTTAGGAGGCTCCAAAAGTAGAAACTTGAAAATCTATATTTAAAATTACGGTGTGGAAAAAAGCCTCCTTCCATTCAATATGTTTTGGACATCTGGATATATGATAGACCTTCCCCACCCCACCAAATTTTGATTCTTTATTTGATGTCATTAGTTAAATTCCTCCCAGTAATCTTATTATTGTTATTGAATGCCAGTAATATTATTGGCACTGTAGAAGAGCCTGGGAATTGCCATACTGGATCAAAGCAGTGATCCATCTCTCCTAGTACCCTATCTCCAAGAGTGGTCAGTACCAGCTGCTTCAGACAAAGAAACACTACAGCTGGCAGTTTGGAGATAATCTGCCTGCAAGCTAAGTTTCCCGTGTTTAGCATTACAGGCTGGCTTATGCCCCAAAGCCTGGAGATTTATATCCCTCCCAGAACACTTGCTTATGAAGTCAGGTACTGTCCTTGCCTCGTAAACTTACAGATTGGGATAAAAACTGAAAAAGCAGGAAAAGAATACTAATGCTTAGGTCAATGAGGCAACAGCTCAGTAATCATTATCCCCCATGCTGCAAACTTCCCCAAGGCTACACAGTGGACTGGTAGCAGGGGCTGGAATAAAACTTTGGACCTGCTCAGCCTGAGCTTGCCTTAGAGGATGAAGTTACATCTTAAAGCATTTAAGATGTGTTAAATGTTAATTTTGTAGGACTGCCTACATACTCTTTTTTTTCCCTTTGCTTCACCCAAGTACTTCGCAGAGGTCAGTATACTTCACTGTTTTCACCCAAAAATACTAAGCTTCAAAAAAAATGGTAGATGGTAATTTTGGTAGTAATAAATCCAACCTGTACTACTTCTCAATCAAAATCTGTGTTAACTTTGGGCTAGGACAGTATGGGAGACCAGACCTCCCAGCAGAAATTGCTTTGGATACATAGGGGAAACTCCAAATTTCCACAGAATTATCATAAGGCTATAAATGATAGACTTATACATCTTGCACAATATGAGAAAAGATTATTGCTTTTTTTTTAACTTAAAAACTCTTAGTTTTTGACTGAAAAAAGTTCTGTTAAAATCGAATCAGCAAAATTACCTTTTCGCCTGCTAGCACAATGAAATGCATTTGAGCTTCAGCAGATTAATTTGAAAACTAGTGATCTTATTGTCAAAACAATTTCCAGTGTCATTGGTGTCTGATCACGGGAAGAACAGGGCCTTATTCTTATTCACCGTACACTTGCAGCGTATCCCTATTCCAAACCTTCCCCCACACTAGATTCCATTTATTTTTCAGAATCAAATGCTACTTCATCTATGCTTCTGTTACATACATTTAATGGTTTATGCATTGCTTTTTGGTAAATAACACATATTAAATAACCATTCGTTTCCAATATATAAAAGACCACATCATTGCTATGTATATAAATAGAGGATGCATTTGGTGCATTTGTTGCATTTCTCAGCCTTTTCTGCACTATCATGTCCTGTAAATTAAGGGAATGTTCAATTAAAAACATTTTCTAGCTTTCCTGAGGTGGAAGATGTAGAAATCAATTCAATAATAGCAAGCTGGCTGATTCAGCAAGAAATCAGCCAGCCTCCAGGAGTCCCTCTTTAAATGTTTTCCTCTCTAATAAGGTAACAAACCAGAGAAACGTACCACATGGACTGGGAGATAGGGAGAGCTTATGCAGATCAGCTTCTCTGCTCATGCAGGCTGCAACCCTTGATTTGATGCAATTTTTATCCTGCACCCATTGCTGCCCGGTTAATTTGTCATTAGCATATTCTATGTGGTCAGTACTGTTCATATATTGCAGCAGGGCCTTTAAATTTTCTATGTTGCACAATGGAAAGTGCATTCAATTCCATACAATTCTTTTCAGTTTACAGTTTCATTTGCATGAGGCTTCATTCTCTATATTTCAGTCACCACTTTGAAAAATAGGCACTGTAAAATTTTAAGAACTGGTATAAAAAATCCAAACAAATGAAGTTGTGAATATGAGAATACAGAAAAATTAGCTCCAGAAATAATTCTGCCAGTTGAAGAATACAGTGTATTATCTCTGTTTTCCTCTTTTCATCCTCCATGTACATTATATCCAGAAAAGCATTCTGACAAAAAAAAAAAAATTATGCAATATTAAAATACTTAGACTGAAAGAGAATAAAAATGGGACTGTATCACTGAAATAATGACAATTTGAGAGTTTTAGTTAACACAGTCTTGTTTTCACAAATACTTTTTACTAGTTAAAAGGAATTATTTATTCCTTTTTTGAAACATTTGTATCCTTACTTGGTAAGCTGAGCTCCTAGCATCCACCTTGTTAGCCTGCTTTCCATTATAGTCTCTTCTTATTTTATTTAATATAAAAATCCCACAGCAGTTAAACATATAGGATAAAATTTAGTCAATTTTATGTGTTCCTTTTGATTTAGTGAAGCAGGGGTGTCTGTATTACATCTAGCACTGCCATTAAAATTTAACAGAGCCTCAAATGAAAGAGAACCATTTTCTGGCTTTTGATTCATTTCTCATTTGCCTAAAAAGTTACAAGCCTTTGTAGAAGCTGTAAATCTGACTAGAAGTGGGACTACATTTTTTTCTCTTTTAGTCCATGCAAAAGAAAGAGCTGTGCCTCCTTTCACCTAAGTGTGTGCTTCAGCCATTGTGTTTCCTGAATTTGGAGCCATTTGGTACAGTGCTAATTTATTTTACTGACTGAGCACATGAATCCCCGCTTCAGAGGAGCACGGATGGTGCTTTGGCTCAGAGGGGAGCTTGCATAGCAAGTGGAAAAGGGGTATCACTCTGAATGATTAATTGTAGTCCTCAGAAGGGTCTCAGAATATGATCATTCTTTATAGAAAATTGGATTAAAATTTGACACTTCTACAATTTTTTTTCTTTGTAGTGAAATTTTCATTTTTCATCTGTTGGCCAAATAATTCCATGTGCAGTCATCCCTAAATTAATCTTGAATTAATTTTTAAATTCACTGTCCTCTAATATATAATTCAACATAAGAAAACCCAGAGCAGTCAATCTTTCATTAGACATGGGGTGAGAAAGGGTCAGCAGACACTCCTGCAGTACTAAAAATAAAGGCACCACATCTGGTATGGAATGATGTCTGGAATTGTAATGCATATGCATCCACTTACTCGTTCTGCTGAAAACACAAACTACAGAGTGGCTGCATGTTGAAACATGAACCAGTGTAATAGGAGCTTAAACCCTGGAACAGACTGTTTGTATATGTAGTCAGTTTATTAGGAAATGTGCAGGCCTGTAGAGTACAAGGACCATCGTTTCAAGCCGATCTGTCACACATTTAACAAGCTGTTTGTAATACAGTCCATTTCAGATATAAGAGAAAAACCTTTCCCATAGGTATAAGAAATACACGATACTTTTAGCATATGGTGAGCTCTGGTTTTGCAGGTATCCTACATTAGAAACTGCTGTAACATGTTACCTTAACTTTTTGTTCGTTCCCAAAAAATCCTCCTTTCCTTTGTTGAACACTTTAAAATAAAGCGTGTTATAGCGGATGTTAAAAATGAGATTCTGCGCAAGATGTGTTCCTAATGTCAGGCACAGCCATGCTCACCGAGAATAAATCTAACCTGGTGCAAACAGCTCACACTAAACCCACTTTATATACCACAGCAGGGCTGAATGGGCAGGAATCAATAGCGGAGGGGCCTCCACTACTCAAGCACAGCTGTGCCTCTGTGCCTTTCCATCAAGCAGGAGCAAGACGCTGGGGTACCTCCCCAAAATTATACACGCTGGCAGTAACCAGCAGGGAGGTGGTGGGGAGTAAACACCCTGCAGTGCCTGCACCATGCCTCAGCTTCTAGCTGGATTTGCAAATGCCGTGTGGGATTCAGGGATTTCGCTCAGAGAGAGCTGCCAATGCACCAATGCTTCTTGATCTCACCCCCCTGCCAGCAGGTCCAGCCGGGCTCTGCCACAGCCTGGAGGCCATGAATGCCCACCCCACAGCAGTGCCTGGCCTGCCCCCAAGAGACAAAGCACAGAGTCCCAGTGGAGAGGAAGAGGAGGGAAGGCTGCCTTCTCCATGCTGCCCAGCCTTACTGGTGGCCAGCAGTGCCCTGTGGCTGGGCCTGTGCCAGCAGTGCAGGAGCAGTGGTCTCTGTCCTGCAGTGCTGTGGGCGCCCACGCTGGCCTTCCCCCCTGGGGGCACTCCATATGCTGCCCCACAGAAGGATAGGGTGGGAAGGATGTTTCCCCAGCCAAATCTCCAGCTGACTCCTGCCTTGCCTCCTTTGGGAGAAGGTGAGAGCTGGGCTCCATTCACACTATCCCTGCTCCAGCATTTTCCCAGCTGCTGTGAGGCTGGCTTCAGTGTATAAACTATATTTAAGCCTTTCTGTCTGCCATGGACAAATGCTGAGCAAGGAGGGCTGTAGTTTGCAGACTGTACCCAAGCTGGGTTATAATTCGAAACAGATTCAGTAACTGTGCTGTGTTTCACCTCCAAGTCAGGAATTAAATCTCGCGCATGTCAGGTGTTAGCGGTTACGAGCCGTCTTTCCAGCCCCCGGCGGGAGCACAGGGACCACAGCTGCTGCACAACACCCGGGGGCTTTGCTCCCCCAGGAACAAAAAGAAACTCCTCATCCCAACTGGCAAGGCTTAAAGCTGCTTCCAGCACCAGCTGTACCCTGTTCTCTGCCTCTCTCCTCAGCAAACTCGCCGAAAAGATTTCATCTTTAACCACATATTCCACAGTAACTACTGGCCCTTGTCAACAGTCTTAGAGAAGTAGCCAAAGGCTGCTCAGCATGACTGTGTTAGTGGGGATATTTCCCTACATTTGAATGGGTATTGTCTCAGACCAGGAATGAACAAGCCTGTTCTGCTTCAAGTCCGTCCATCTGAGGACAGACAGTCAGCTCTGGAAAGCTACTGCTCCTGACACTGTGGAGCTGCTCCTCCTGTCCAGAGTCATTCTGTTTGTTGGCAGAAGTCCTCCTCCAGGTCCAGCCGTGCAAGGGAATGAGATTTCTTCTCCCCAGTATCTCCCAGTTACTCTTCTCTTTAGACCTGCCAGAGTTATTGCCTATTGCCCCCATAGTTTTGCTGGCAGAGCAGCTGGTTTTAACTTTCCTTAATCTCTTTGGGACAGAATCAAAGGGGTTTAGCTCCCACAGCTTCCATGGGTGATCTGAGCAAGCCCAGGGTAAACTCTACCACTTGTGTGGCTGGATCCAGAAGAGGACGTCTGCTTCCACTGCATATTCCAGAGGATGCAAGTTTTGCTCTTTTGCTACATTAATTCCAACACAGTGAAAATAGGCAGGTACCCCACTGAAAACTGACAAGTGGCGGAAATATTTAGAGAAATGTGTTTGCATGCAATATCAACGCAGATCATGTGAACTGACCCCCTAATCTGTTGCCATCCACATGTCACAGAATCTTGAAGGCTTCATACAGCTTTGATTACAAAAATGTGCATTTTCTCTCATCATGGTGATTGAATGCAGAGGGAATGGGTTTGTCTTTAGGTTTGTTTATTTTTCTTTTTCAGGCATAATGGAGTTTTGAACAGTAAAATTGCTTTCTGCCCTTTCATAGCTCTTTCACTATTTGAGTGAAAAAAAGACACACCAGACAGTGCGGCACTGCTAAAGGGAGAGGTATAAACACAGTAAAAAGCAACTTTAATGAGCCTGTTTTAATATTAAAGGAAAAATGTGTTTTCACTTAAACTACCTGAAAATCCACAATGAACCCATTCGAGTTAGTGGCACTATTTACCATACGTTAAAGGTGAAGAACCTACTCCTGAAATGTCCTTCTAACTTAGTACTTTAAAAACAAGTAAATGACTACACTGTCCTGTGCCTCTCTAAATTCTTCAATACATCTTTCATTGCTTGAAGATGTATGAATGATTATGAAAATTACACTTTCCCTTAAAACTGAAATCACACAGTGAGTGAGATACACTTGATGCACCCTCTGAGCAATTTTTGGTGTTGATGAATTTTTCCCCGTAGTTTTTAGTATTTCCTTTGGGTATACAACTTCAACAAAATGAATTGAAGCAAGCATGAAAGGAGAGCAACTGAGGCAGAGATTATAAACAAAGCTGTTTCTTTAGGAGGGTTGCCAAGGCATGGGGAGGAGTCTGTATTCTTCTATTTGTTTATTTATATTAGTAAACACAATTTGACACTTGGGAATTTTTCTGTGCAAGTTGACAGCTATGACAATATGGGACGATCATTCATGATGGCCAGGCAAAACCAGCCATATGTTTCTGAGACGCAAATACAGAAAAGGAGAAAAGTACTAATGCTAGCAATTGAAAAGCACAGCTCGTGAGAGGTCCTGATCTTGTGTTGAGAGCTCAGTAAACTTTGAGGGCCCATGAGAGTGGATAGGCAGAAGGTTGGAGCCATAACAAAAACTAAAGGTTTTCATGGTGTCGTCAGAAGGTCTTTCCTTTTTTTATATGCACATAAGTAAACAATGGCTTCTTTTTTTTTTTAATTGCAGAGCTGTTTGGGGATGATGAAGAGAAACACTCTGACAGGGCAATTCATCTTATCTGCCTGTATGTTTAACTTGCCCATGCCATCTTTCATTTCAGCTCTAAGTGTCAAGCAACCATTATGTAGAAGTAATACAAAGGTCCTAGAAGGCATAACACTGCCTATTGCTAGTCTTGTTTTTATTTTCTGTGGTTTTTTTTTTTCTGAAAATGCTTAAAATTACATTACCTTCCATAAATACCTGCAAGTTTTGGCTCTTAAAGCAACAGTGATTTCCATGGTATTTACCATTTTTGGCGAGGTTGGCATTTGTTACGTGACTTTCTCCCCAGACTGCCACAACAAAACTGAATTCCTTTAAATCACAGTCAAGTAAATCAGGGATCTGAGAGTGAGGGAAAATAAAGCAGCAGCCAAATAACATGTTAGTTCTTGGTTTTCCTAGTCTGACCAGAAAGCTAGAACAGACAGCAGGGGATAGGCTAAAGATTCTAGGTCTGGCTGAAACAATGATCATCTTGTTTTGCTTTGCCATGGCCCCATAACTGCATGGCAAATAAACAACAATGTGAGCACAGCCAATTCATTTGCTGTCTACTTTTGATTTATGAAAGCAATAACCTAGTGAACAAGGGGATTCAAACCTTTTGGTTGCTTTTAAATTTTAGTTCCTTTCTGTTCTATTTTAAACTTAATTTGAAATAGATTTGAGGGGTAAGAGCAGCAGGGGGGCCCTCTTACATCTTCATAAGAAGTGCAATAGAGAGTTTTTAGTTTTTGCTTTGTGTGAGGAAGTATTTTTGCTTCTCCCTATTACTTGATTAAGACATTCTCCACAAAATTATGTTAATACTGTAATTTGGATCTCTACCTTTTAGATATTCAGCTGAGGGACTGGCTTTTCAGACTAAGAACCCATGGCTCCAATTAGAGCATATAGGAGCTATCTGTTCCCAGTGCTTCTGTAAATCAGCCTTATGACTGATCTGTGAAGATAATTGCGGCTCTAAAATTCAAAACTACTTTGCCATTTTTCAAAGGAGCTTTGGTAAACCCTCAATTCCTCAAGGAACTGCTTATGCCATCTTACCATTAACGAAAAGACTTACAAAAAAAGAAAGTAAAAGTATTAATGTTGTCCAATCAAACTAATATCTGCGAATATAGCTGATGTGCATTGAAAGAGCACAGAGTAGATTTGTCATTGCCCTCAATCTTGTGTGTTCATTTAAATTACTGCAGAATTTTAAATGCTATTGAAAGATAAAGCAGAGCATTCCTCATCCACCCTGTGCTGGTGTAAGCAAGCACACAAGATGTACAGCAGCAGAAAATCTGACTCCATACGTGTACGTGCAGTGCTCCAAATAATACGGAATGATGCCGATCTCAGCAAGAATCAGGCTGCCCAAGAACTGAGAGTGGCTGAGGAGGGAGGGGTAGCTGCCCCCCTCAGAAAAGATCTACTGTCTGTAGTTGGTTCAAGGCTTTATTAACTGCCTGAGTAGCCACAAATTCCAGTTTTATGTCAGACTGAGATATTGGAGATCAGTTTCTGCTTCCTGCAGAGATGCCTGCAGTCAGATGAGCAGCCTTATCTTCAGCTGCGGGCGCAGCCACCAGTGGGGCTCAGTTCCCTCCCAGTCCAGCAGTGGCATCTCCATGGGAGCCAGATGACCCTGCCACTGGGGGACTGCCCCCAGCACAAGGGGTCTCTCAGCTCCTGCTGATCCAGGAGCCCCGACTTTTACAGAAGCAAAGTACAACCAGCCAGCCCTGTTTTTCAGCTCTGAGAAGCCACGTGTAAGGCAGGCTTTCCTGCTTCCAAGCACTAGAGAAACCAGCAGCAATTGTGGTGGGCTGGTAATGTTCTCACCTTGTCAAAAAACCCGTGCCTCCAAAACCCCGCCTCTTTGTGTCCTTTGGCAATAGTGCATCCTGTCATGCTAGCTAGAAGGCCACTTGCAGACAAGCCCATTCAAATAATTACTGGATAATTTCTTAAGCAAATATTTTAATAATTCTTTAAGCATAAAATTGTTTTTCTCAAATCACAGCTGTGCGATAGGTAAAAGTACATGTGGGTTTTAGTTACAAAGGGAAATATGCCAGAAGGACTGTGCAACAGTAAGTGAACCTAAAATCAGTAGGGTTAAATAAAGGTAGAATGTGCCAAATCATTGCACACCAATCCCCTTTCCATGGAGGCAATTCATACAAACCTCATTCTATATGGAAGGGTGTAAACCAGCATTTTGTGGAGACCACTTTGAGGACCCCTAGCCCTTGTGTGAAATTGAATATAAAGTTCAAACTCTGTATATATCTATTTTAAGAACACATAAAAAATTAAAATATTAAAATATGAACACATCCAGCAGTTTTTTACTGATTACATGTCATGTCAACATTGTAATTTCAAATGTTCAAAAATTATTAATTGGGTCTCCAAAATTTCTGAGACTGCTTTAATTTTTTACTTTCCTATCTCAAGTTTTATCACTTTGTAACATTTGATTACACAGAGCATGGTTGTACTGGTTTTTATTTATGCCTTTGGTAACACAACTTTTTTTTTATAAACATGCAGTGTAAGGGTCTTACACAGACCCCAAGAGGAACATCTACTTCCAAATATCACAAGACTTAGAATAAAGTAATGAAATTTAGCAATAATATTTTATGATCAAGATATAGGCATGCAAGTGTACTTAGGGTGTACTCATTCATGGCTGTGAACAGTGTAATACAATCAGTTTTGTGCATGACCATGGCAGCCAGATGTTCATGAGGCCCCAGCTGAGGACCCATCAAGTCAGGCTGCACAGATGATTCCTGAAAAGTGTCTCATTTAGGGCAGTCTTAGCACAGGCTCCTTCTTAATCTGTTTCAGGGGCTCAGTTCCTTGCTCAACACAGACCATTAATTTGCAGTCTAGCCTATCATTGCCATTAAAGTCACTATCTGTTAACAGTTAATACTTGTATCACCTCAACACAGCAACAGTTATTTTCTGTTCTCAGTTGAATGAAATATCACTGGACCCAAAACACCTTAGTGAGAGTGATTGAATGGAAATTGCTGTTGCAATCAGTGAATTAAAGTTTCATGAATATAAGGCTTAGGCTAAGGCAGATCAAAAAAAGTTCTAAGGAGTCATGGCACTCCACTGACAAACAGCAACACCACTGGCAGCATCTGCAGCACTAGGTGAAGGCCTTGGTTTCTAGGCAAGGCCTCAGAAGAGTCAGACACTTCAAAACAAGATTGGCCAAGCACTAGAATAGGCTTTGCAGAGAAGTGGTCACAGCACCAAGCCTGACAGAGTTCAAGAAGCATTTGGACAATATTCTCAGGCACATGGTGTGGTTTTTGGGGTTGTTCTGTGCAGGGCCAGGAGCGGGGCCTGATGATCCTGATGGATCCCTTCCAACTCAGGACATCCCATGACTCTTTGAATCTATCTCCATTTATCCTAGACCTACCCTGTTTTGACAGGTAGTACAAGCCACCACTGGTGAGCTCAGGTTTTCCTCAGCAACTGGTTGCTTGTTACAGGATGACAAAAGATAACACTGACATGCTTGGGCATTGGTTCTCGTGGGTAACATACATGTTTTGGGAGGTGACTGGAGCTGTCTTGCTGACAGCACTGACAGTGGCAGTGCAAGAGTGCAGGTACTTTGTCTGTGATGTCTTTACTGCTGGTGCTATAGCACATACGGCCTTATGCAACCACAGTGGCCTCCATGGAGAGTTCAGCCACACCCTCATCTACACCCCAGTGCCTGCCAGGAGCGTGTGTGGGAACTTCAGGGCCCACTGTCACATCTGTAAGACCAGCTCAACACTGTATGAGAAATGTAATCAAGAGCAGTTATTCTGTGCCTTGCTGCTAAGGAGAGGAGGAACAACAGCCTATCCAATCCTTTTAGCTGAGCACTCACAAGGAGCAGTCCAGGACCAATACTGTCTGAGCAAAGCAGCCATCACTTAGCCATCAAGGCCATTTTGACTTCCCAATTTTGTACCACATTCTTTTTTTGCACTCTTTAAACTGCTATTATGCTTCCTTCCCCTATCCATCAGAAGTATTTTCATATTGGAGAACATAAAAACCTACATCACTAGGAAACAGGAGGCTGATCTCTCCTACTACCCATTCTGCCATACTTCCACATTAGTTTTAGTTCTCATATCTAAATATGGTAATCATTTGACTATTTGGATGTTAATCATGAGAGAGATTTCATGTACTTCAGAGGAAAAATGTAGGAGCTAGTACTAATCTGGAAGTGCTCATTATCTGCAACATTGTTTTAACAAAATCTAAGACAGATCTGAAAGCTGAATATGCTTTTCTGATTTGCAGTTACAGCTACCACAGAACTGTAAGTGTCAGGTTACAAATTCCAGGGCTTTACTTTTTCAAAGTGGGAATCTGTGTTTGGAATAACCAAAACACATTGAAAGATCATATTTTAAACTTCAGAGATGATTTTCAATACTATTTACTATGGTTCAAAGTTAAATATTACTCTAAAATCACATACTTAGTCAGGATGAAAACAGGCCCGTGTCTTACACCTCAGGTGCTCAGGTGCACCTTAGGATGGTCAGTTTCAGGTGTTGAGTAAAGCCATTGCTCTGAAGTCTCTACTTTATTGTCTGGTATTATCTGTAGAAAGAGGTGGAAGCCCTGGAAGGCCTCTGGAAAAAAAAAAATTATATTTATTTGACTTTGCTTAAAGTTTGGCAGATTTGAAATCTTCAAAGAAATGCAACAAGCCTCATTAACTACATAAAAATAATACTAATTTAAAAGGATTACTTTTATTGATGTTTAGGTTTAGATGCTACATAGGGGTCTCCATCTTTGCAGTATAAAGAAAGGGAATATCTCCTTGGTTATATGGTATAAGATTATTCATGTTATGGTTGGGCCTGGGCCTTTTCTGCTGCAGCTACATGATGGAAGAACTAGCTGTTCCTTTGCTTGGTGACAGATGAAGTAGTGGAAAACTGTTTTCCAAAGAATAAATGCTGTCAAGAGGAGACTATGCTATCCAAGTGGTCCAGCACTGAATGGACAAATGGTGGGGCTGATTGAGTGCCTCTGTGTATCTGTGTAGCTGAATGAGCAGAGGAAGTGGAAGAAGACCAGAGAGCATCTAGGAGATGCCTGGGATATGATGCTGAAGAGCAGCTATGTTGGTATTTGTGGACAAATTTCCAGTTGGACGACGTTTAGAAATTTTGTTACAGAAAATGCATTCTGCTGTTTGATTCTTGTGATGTCCAAGAGCAAAGAGTCATTCTCAACATTATTTATAAATACAAAGAAGGCTTTTTAAAAAAAATAGATGAGGGATTAATCAACTCCATCATCAGCTTCTGATCTTGGTTGCTATAATCAGATCAAAATGGAATATTATTGTGAACAGTAAGTTACATATTTTTGTTAAAAAGAAGAAATGGAAATGTTTCAAGAAGACCCCATCTTTCAGATGTCTTAGTTTGTTACAGAGAAATATTTTTTTTTCCTCCTTTTCTCTGACAAAAAGTGGGTATTGTGACAGCACACAAGCTCACAACTAGGTGAATTCCTTCCTGGCATTCCTTTTCCTTTCCCTCTTCCCTTACAACTCAGAATATTCTGTGGTTCTGTGATTGTCTTTGCTGCAAATCTTCTGAATATCTCTTTTATAGTTATGTACATGACCTATAACAAATGTAGAAAGCATACCAGAAAGAGAACATTATCTTTTTTTTTCCACATTCACACTCATCTGTTATTATTGCCAGTCTGATTGCCAGGACTGTAGTGCTAGTTCCCTTCTACTTATAGAGAAGCCAATCAGATAAGGTAAAGAAAGATACATCACCATGAGCCTAGTACATAGATATTATAATAGCAATAACAATACACTTACAATGTGTTTTTCATTCTAATATCAATTGGGGAAAAAAGAGAGAACCTGGTTAGTTTACTTTTTCTACGAAGATCAAATTTCAATGTCAAAGATTCAGGAGGTGTTTGCTAAATAAAAAAATAATGCAGGATTGCACCATATTCTGCACTGGTTCTGCTCCAGCCCTGGATCTGTGTCGGGGTCATGAACCTTCTGTGCAGTGTAAATAATTGATTTTTCACTATGGCTGTTGAATGAAAAAAAAAAAAACAAAACCAGATCAAAACAATTGTTGTTTTCTTAACTCCCCCTTCCCGTAAAGTTGCGTTTAAGAGAAATATTCCAGACTACCTAAAGCAGAAGGGATCAAGTTTGCTTCAGAAAAGCAAAATAAATAGTCTAAAATTATAAAACTAAACAGAAATTAGAGAGCAAAAAGCAGAGAGTGTTTCCTTGTGTTAACTTCAGGATACAAAAGACACATGCTAAACTTCTCCATTGGCTCCTAAAGGAAAAAAATCCATGTCCCACTGTTGAGACTGTGCTCTGTTCCCTGGGCTAGTGTGGCTGTGCAGGAGCAGGACACTGTCAGTCTCGTTCCCTGGTGCTGCTTCACTTAGTGCAAGCTCATGGGTGCATGGACTGCCAGCCGGGCAGCCCACGTGGAAGCGACAGGCTTTCGTGTCTTACCGTTAGTACATTCTCATGGCACTTTTAATTTGTCTCATATATCCTTTCTGGGTTTTATAAGACTCAGAAAAGTTCTAGGGGGAGGCATTATTGCTGTAGCATGTGGTGGTTTCAAAGATGTTCCAAGCCACAGCTAGGGAAGATGACCCAAGCTCTCACCTTCTCCTTCACTTCTCCTCTCATGGAAGTGGCTGAGCTTTGGCCAGCTGGAGCCATGACTCAGATTCATAGGGGACAATCAATTTTTGGCTGAATTTGCTGTTTTCTAAAACTATTACACAGTTCTATTAGTATGCCAAAACCATACTTGTTCACCACACAGACTGGTTCTTGCTTCTCCACTGTGAGAGGGCTGGCTGCTGTGGACTGAAAGCCATGAGGTTAAGGAGCTTTAGCAGAAGAGCACTGTAACAGCAAAACTTTGAGAGTGCAGCAGACAATTCTTATTGTAGCTGTTGAACCCACAACACTTGAGCTTAGCAACACTGACTGGGGGGAAAATAAGACAATTTTTCCCCTTTTCTGTATCCTCATTCAGTTTTGAAATGCACATAATAACTTTTATTCACTGAAAATTATTAAACTAAATTAACTGCTGATATAACTAATAAAACCATAGCATTTACCCAAGTAATTAATTTTTCTCACTAAGAAAGGACATTGGCTGATCTATAGGCTTCATCTAAGAATCGTATTTAACAATATATACCTTCAAATTTGCTTTGCCAATATTGAGAAAAACTTAAATAAGATGGATATGCCACTGAAACTTGACTAAATAGCATTGAATTTCATCCGCTTGGATCCACTTGCATGCAGCGTAGATCTGATTCCTTAATACCTATAATGCAAGGATATTCAGAACATGTGGATGCAATCTACTATATTATAAAAAACGTTTATGTACAAAGAGGGAAACAACCTGATCACAGTTCCAGGGAAAGTCACCACAAGAAAAAAAAGCCCCCAAGAATTAGTGACTCCTGATGCTGTGCTCAGATAACTGAACCGTGTCTTGGTTCAATTTCTCAGCAGGAAATCAGAGATTTTCTAAATTACTCTGTAGCTGAATGTGAAAAAAAAAATTAATTATATTCCTTTTTTTATAATAAAAATTTTCTTCCTGTTAA
Source organism: Dicrurus megarhynchus (assembly GCA_013399195.1). Taxonomy (NCBI): domain Eukaryota; kingdom Metazoa; phylum Chordata; class Aves; order Passeriformes; family Dicruridae; genus Dicrurus; species Dicrurus megarhynchus. The sequence goes on along the minus strand of VXAD01012707.1, from coordinate 259,777 downwards.
ATACATTGTGCTGTAATTATTTAATACCTAAAATTAAAATAAAATGGAGAAGAAAAGTAGGGTTAAAATGTATTTTCTTGGTATGAAGACAAATTATTATATGCACTTTTTTTAAACAGGGTAAGATGCACTCAGGGCTCTCTGTATGTGTTGTGCATTAACCTGGAGCCCTTAACTCTGCAGCCATTATGCTGGCAAAGCTGCCCTCAGCTATAACAGAAGTTTTACCTTTCCACATGTGTTCCTAGCGTGTACACATCTGCATCGAGTGTGAATGAGTCAATGTGCTTTGGGATTCAGGTCATAAGTAGTAAATTAGATTTAAATAAGAAGCTACCCAGAAAAAGAATTCAATGTAAGTGCATATATTCACAATATGGAACAGCAGCTTTTCTTTTCAATGCTAGGCTTATCTTCTATCTGCGGCTAGTTACATTAAGGCATGAACATTCATTCACATGAGATGTCTGATGCCATAAATCTCAAATTCTCTCCTTGCTTCCACTCTTGCCTCCATTGTGCTGGCTATGATAATGAAAAGCAGGTTTTTGGTTTCATATGTACGTGCATGTGTGCAAAAGGAGGGGTTTTGTCATATAGGCACTTGTCCTGCTCAGCACAGAGATAGAAGCCCGCTGGAGTAGAAAAAGTGTAATATATGCAATAAATCTGAGGGAAAGCATGTAGATGCTTTTTCTGGCTTCATAACTATTTTTATAAAAACACAGAAACCAATATATCATCGAAAATAAAGCAGTGCATTGTGTTGTATTGCACGGTGTTTACAGAGAAAAGCAAGCTTTTTAACCACCTGGCAAGTATTTCAGACAAAAAAAAAAGAGATTTGAAAAAGCAAGGACAAGCATTAGAGAGAGAGGGGGAGGGGGAGCTGGGGACTTCTCATTTGCACATGTAGAAATGCAAATTTGATCCATCTCTTGCTTATCTAGTGGTTACAGACTTGGCTGGTGGAGCACAATAGCACCTACAGTTCTATGGCCAAAAATAATGAAGTTTAAAAGGAATTGATTTGATTATAGAAACACTTCTATAAAGCCACGTGTTCATTAGCAGATGCCTGCCACCTACCTCGGAACCGAGAACATAAAAAGCCTGAAAGCAGGATGTAGCCCCCTAATTTTAGGACACAGATTTTGGGACACAGACACATTTAGGGGCAGTAAGACTCCTTGTTGTTAAACCTTTTGCTAATGCAGAGGGACTCTGACAGTAGCAACTGATTTCCTGCTTTTCCACCTATTATCATATATGTCCACAGTTTCCTTTAAAGCAAAGCTCATTCCTTTGGCTTGTGCCAGATTAGTTTACCTCTGTAATAGCTGGGACCCAAATATGTTGACACAGCTGCAGAGATGGATCTGATAGATTAGTTTTCCCCAAATGTCTCTGAAAATCAAGCATGATATTAACAAACCAGATCAAATTCCTCTGAATTATCTGAAGTGATTTTTGTCTCCACATTAGGAAAGTTTGCTTTGTGCAAAGGTTTTAAGAATTAGACGATTGCAACTCAGGGCTGCTGAATTAGGAGCAATTGGACAAGGTCTCTCCAGTACAGATTCGTCTGTCAAAACTTTTGTACTGCATGAAAAACAGTGGAGCTTTTATAAAACTGAAAAAAAGTGTTTGCCTTTCCTGTCTCACAAACAAGCATGCGGAGGAAAGAGAGGGTTGGAAGTGAGTATAAAATCAGAGTTGGGGATGGAGATGGCAGAGGAATATACACAGCTGTAGTTTTTTACACAAAAAGGAAAAAAACAAACTCTGCTTTTGCAGGGGTAGATCTTCAGCTGGGTAGCAATGCTGGGCAAGAAAAAAAAAGGTTTCACAGAGTCTACAAACCACTTGCAAGTAATTTGCTGTCCCTCTACCCTTCCATATGAGCTGAAATCAGATACAAACTAATTATGGCGAAGGCAAAGGCGGGCGCAGCCGCCGCAGCAGCGAGAGCTGCCAGGTGCAGCCGCCGGCGCTGCCAGATGGGCACAGTGTGACTTCCTACCTCAAAGAGGGGCTGGGAGCCTGGCTGGGCTGGGGGAGGCAATTTGTAAAGAGCACAGCATATGCCACCTGATATTCAGAGGGGTATGTATGTGTTGCACTTTACTTGTCATTTTTGCGGGGCTTTCTACCACACGGCCCAGTTACTCCGTGCTGTGGGAATTTGGCGGTGGATCAGATGCCATGAAACTCTCACATGCTTCCACATAATTATCTTCCCATGTGCCCTTTCTTATACCCATTCAAGGAAACCACTCATCAGAAAACACAACCTGAAACTCTGCCTGTGGCCAACCTGCTCCACCAAGAAAGTTGTGACTGTGACTTCAGACCTTCCCCTGCTGCCCGGGGCTCCCCTGCGCTGCAGCCCCTTCTGGTTCATCTCTGGATGCTCGCTGTGGAGGGCTTGCCAGTACACTTTGCCCTCTTGCAGAACTGGGAATTCTTGCACTCACTATGTACTCAATCATGATGAAAGATACTTTTGGCCTTACAGCTACAGAAAACCTGAGACAGGTGTCAGCTCCCAGCTCTGTAAATGGGATCAAAACTCCCCTTAATATCAGCAGAACTCCTCACTGGGGATCAGATCAGAGGTAGGCAAAAGGGCCCACTTGCAGTTAATGATGGGGCAACAGGAGATCATTTTTGTTCTGTAATTCTACTTTTGCCTTGTAAAACTTGAACAAACCTCATCGCTTTTAATTTCATGCCTACATCTTTTTTTCCTTTGACATTTAGGACTAAATGTACATACTGCTAACTCCATCATTTAAAAGGAGCTACCCCTGTTGCCCCATTCAAACACTCCTCAGCAAATCAAATCTCCTATATACCTGAGATTGCCTGGGATATTTAGGTGCCATGTTCATTTCTGAATTTGTAGAACTGGACTGAAACCTTAGTGTAATGGAAATGACTGCTGAAAACTTTGCTAAACAGATGATCACATTCCTGAGTTTGTTTTACTTAGTTAGCATTTTTGCCTGCTGTGAGGTGTTTTCCTTGGATGGTTACCTACAAATACAGCACTGACCTCAGTGTGCATGAAGCAGGCCAGCACAGGCAAACAGAGCCAATTGGACATGCTCTATAAATCATCACCCACATCCTTCCAGCAGCAAAAATAAAAAGGAAAGAAGGAGGGGGTAAAACAACTGGTGAGTGTTCCACATGAGGAAATGGAGGCTATTTGGTGTCACCAGCTGGAAATACTCAGAGTGCTACAGAGAAAGGTACCAGCATGAGCTAGATCTGTGCTGGATAAAGTACTAACATTATAAATAAATGCTATCATCTTACAGATGTCTTGTATGGGCAAAATAATCGGCCTAAAAATGCTCTCTGCTATAAAAGGCACCTATCTCAAATGGCAAGTGCAGAATGTAATATTATGACTTATGAAATCAGACTTAAACCCAACACAAAAGGCTGTCTCAGCATAATTCACTCGAGTTCTTCAACTTTGAATGTGTCTGAAGTGATTTCTACTGTTCTGCTGGGTCAAATCCTAGACAAGCACCTAAGTTACTGCCTTCTTTCCCCAGTACCCAGAGAGTAAAACTCATCATGGGATGAAGTAGGTGAAGGGGTTCTGCTGCCCTTCTATCACAACTTCAGTGTGGATGAGCCACAGAGCAGGATCTCAGCACACTCCACTGCACTGGTCAGCTTACAATTAGGCTAAGACATGTTGGATTATGCATTATCTGATTTAGGTAAAATAGATTATTTTCTCAGAAAAAAAAGCTTGAGGAAAACAAAGATTGTTTTTTTCTGGTGTGATGGTTCTCTTGACCCCTTGCATCAATGCATTTGACAAGGGACTTGTCAAATTTGACTTTACTGTGTACCTAGTGACTTTTCCAATAGCCAAGTTACAGAATCAAACTTGTTCTGAGTCTAGTTCAATCAAAACTTCTGCATTCTGTATAAATGATTATTAATTAAGGACTGAGATACTAATGTGCATTCTCAGTCTTCTTCCTGGCTCATCTGTTATTTTGAGTTCCTTGAAAGTATTCAGCATGACCCTTTGTAGGGAAAGCTCTATCCTAAGGGACCTATCTCAACAAGAGGGATCACAGCTGAAAATCCCAAGTGAAAACACACATCTAATTGCTTTTAGAGATCTGGCCCAAGTCTTACTCTGCTCCTTAGCATGTCCTGCTGTATAGCTCTAGGAGTTCTTTGATCATTCTCTTTGCTAACACTCCTTTTGCTTTGAAGAGAGGGTCTTGCTGTTTTCCACTTGGTGGTAGAGCACATGCAATTAAGGGGTGCAACAGTTAAGTCCTTTTGGCTGTATTTGCCTTAGCAAATACAATGCGCCAGTAACTGTTCTGCAGCCCTCAGGCCAGCTGCCATGTCATCACTCACATCTATACAGCTGAATTTTCTTGTCTCTTCCCCACCACAGTCTTCATCCAAAACAGGGAGAGTGTGTCCAAATTGCCATTGAAAGCAGTCCCTGGCTTGTGCTAACCCCTGAACTGTGCTTGGGCACTGGCTGGGACTGCTGGCCATGGCCAAATCTACGTCAGGAATGATGCTGAAAGGTAAACTGTGTGGATGACTGTGTGCCAGGGCAAGGACCCATATCCTGGTTCATTTCAGTTCACTCATGTCAGCATGGTCCTTGTGGATTTAGCTTTCACAAAGAGCCCCAATATGTTAGATTCAGCTTCCATGACTTTAGGCTCTCTTAAGTTAACAGTGTCATTATGCTAGGCTCTTCATGCAGTCAGTGGAAAGACACTTCCAGAGGAAAATTCAGATCTCCTTGTATTACACAACACACCCACAAGAAAAGCCCAGTTAAACAAAAAAAAGTTTGATATATTGATGGGAAGGGGCAGTAAAAACATCAAAAGACAAAGAATCTACCACATAAATACAGCATTTCTGCTTCAAAAAGAGGATGGATACTAATGATCTGCTTGGTTTTCGTAGGGCTGAAATGCTTTCTGTGGGTAAATATTTCTGACACTGTCCTGGGCAGATCCCCACATCATAGCTGCCAGGTGGCTTTAACCTAGGGGAAAGATTACAGACTCGTTCTCTTCATAAATCACTAGGTATAGCATTCCAATGCATTCACCTCATCAGCTGGTACAAGCTGAATATAAAATTTTCCAGAGGATTTTGATGCAGGTCATTTTCAAACTACTCCTAGATACACATGTGAATTGACTGGGGTGAACTTGTAAACACTGAAAATAATTCTTGTCCATCAGCAGAATGGCTAATATCCATAAAGCCTCTCTTAGAGCCATTTGTGCCTGTGTCCGGTTTACCAATGGCCATCTTTGGTTTCACAAATCCATGACTATTGTCAAATTGGAGTGATTTACAGAACAAGAACTCTACACTATGCCTGCAGGCAAAGTTGCAAGTGCTCTCAACAGAAGCCTCTAAATTGACATTCTTCTAGGTTCAGCTCAAAAAGAAATATGCTAGGAGGGAAACTCCCTTGGCTGACAGTAATATAGTAACTTATTTAATAATAGAAATTATGTCTTAAAACAAAATCTTTGGAAAATCTTGATTTCCATCTTCAAAAGAAATTAGATTGTTTTGCCTTTTTAGTTTTTTCTTTCAAGAGAAGAAGGAGCAAGCAGAGAATAAAACCTGAAAAAAGTCTGTGAGCAAAATACACATTTGCTGCTTTATTTCTTTTCACTTATACAAATTGTAAGTATAATTTTCTACATAGTACTAGTTTAGGCATTTTCTGAGTAACATACTAAAAGCAGTTCCATTTACTATTTTGCTCTTTCAATTCCAAAACCAAAACCTTGCCTTGAAACCTGACATTTGCTATTTCAGAATCTAGATTTTCTGCAGGAATCTCTCAGATTCACTTTTGGTTTTCCTTTTCTTGAATTATCATCTCTATATTCGTTGCATACCATGCTTGCATCAAATATTGTTACTGCGTATTCATGGTAATGACTTTCAAACATTCAAAAAATGGAGAAAGCAGTAGTTGGTTTCACTAACTTAACTGATAACAAAAAGTTAAAAACTGTTAAATTTATTGCCACTTTTACAACAAAAGCCTGGCTAACTGGAAATATAATCATATTTATGTTTGTATATTTATATGTTTGTATACATATTTTATCCATATAGCTCATGTGTATGGTTTCCAGACTGATTAGGCACAAAGCAAAAATGACAAATTACCTCGAATAAAGAGGAAACTAAGAAGTCAGGCATAGCTACTTTATGTAGAGCTTAATAAACATGTGGAATAAGTTAGTAGGAAAGGCAACTGCAGCAAAGCACAGAAATGAGTTGAAAGGCCGTTCTACAGATCTTTTTGTCCTGCTCTGCTCTGCACTGGGGTGGCCTCACCTCGGGTGCTGGGGACAATTTTGGGTGACACAATATAAGAAGGATGTAAAGATATTAAAGAGCAATGAAGATGGTGAAGTTCTATACGAGAAGCTGTATGAGGAGTGGCTGAGGTCACTTGGTCTGCTCAGCCTGGAGGAGACTGAGGGGAGGCCTCACTGCAGTTACAGCTTCCTTGTGAAGGGAAGAGGAGGGGCAGGCATTGATTTCTTCTCTGCGGTGACCAGGGACAGGACCTGAGGGAAAGGCCTGCAGTTGTGTCAGGGAAGTTTAAGTTGGATATTAAAAAAAGGTTCTTCACCCAGAGGGTGGTTGGGCACTGGCACAGGCTCGCCAAGGAAGTGGTCACAGTTCCAGCCTGACAGAGCTCAAGGAGCATTTGGACAATGCTCTCAGGCCCATGGTGTGACTCTTGGGAATGGTGCTGTGCAGGGACAGGAGGTGGACTTGATGATCCTTGTGGGTCCCTTCCAACTCAGCTTATTCTGTGATTCTGTGATTTTCATAGAGGAGCAAAGGATTACAAAGCATAGTGAAAAAGGGAATTAGGTTTAAGATAGACTAAAAAAAATGCATACCTGTGAGGCCAGATGGCCTTTTCCTGTTCCTTAAAACATCTTATACTCTTGACATGGGCCTCATTTTCACACTGAACTACCAGCCAGCAAAACCAACTTCTACTAGGGAGATCATCCATCTCCCTAGTACTCCCTAGTCTGTGTACTGGCAGACACAATGATTTGTTCAGCTGAATCCCAGTCTTCAGTAAGGCAGCCCAGTCGGCAGCCTGACTCACACTCATCCCTTCCATCCCCGCAGTGGGCTCCTTGCACAGATCACAACCCGCATCCAAAACACTGAGCTGTGTCAGATGGCAAAGAGCCTTGAAATGCACATGGTGTGGGTGTTGTGCTGATTCCCTGAACTCCCACATTCCACTGCTCATTTATATCTCTTTTCTGAGTTGGGATTTATCACCTTGTTCACAGATCCTCCCTGAGTTGTCCCTGCTTGTAGCACCTCCCTCCTCAACATAGTTGATGTGGGGGACTTTGCCGTTTTGGTGCATAATTCCATAAACTTATTTATTGGATTCAGCACCATGTGGAGCTGAAGGTTTCTGGAATGCATGCACAGAGCATCTTCTTGCTCACAAGACTCTTCACACTTCTTATACTGCTTAATAATCCTGTGGAAAATCTCCAAACCATGTAGCCAGGACAGGTTTACGTTGCACAGAGACACGGGTTCTGTCGGTTAGGCTGAGTTGTCAGCTATTGTTTAATACAATGATTTATGTTTGCTTATTTGGGCATTCCTTTAGGGACATTTAAATGAAACTCTATCACTAACCTGCTGCTATTTTACTAGCTAATATGCTCTGCATATTACAGCTGTCGACCACGGGATCAGCAATTTCCATGGCAAGGGATGTGTCCCATACGCATTGGATTCTCAGCTATGAGCAATGTAGCTATGTTTGGCTAAATCACATAAAAGACTTGCAGTCTGAGTCACATTTTTAAAATAGCTGAAAGATTTTATCCTTACCACAGGAGAATTTTCACTTCTGGCCAGTTATGAATAATGATATTAAAATACACATTGGTGTAATCCTCAGCACAGATAAGAAGATCTTGTCCATCACATGGCTGCCTCATTCTAGTCAATCTTCATTCCTCAGGAAATCTTAATATAGACAACACTGAAAATCTTTTAAATATATCAAAGTGATTACTGACATCTCCCAAGAGACTGGAACAGTAACACAAAAAAACAAAAATTGAAGGGTCCAGATTTTCAGCTGCGGTAAGCTAAAGTGTCTAACATATACAGCAATTGAAAAGTATATTTTAGGGACACACTGAACAGACCTTTGTGTAAAGTAGTTTCATCCCAAGTAGCCTTTGAAATTCTCATTTAGAGAGCTCTATTCAGAGTCACAAAGTAACAGATGATGTGTCCTATTAGTCTGTGCTATATAAGCCAAAGATTTACGACTATAAACTTTATAACCATCAAAAACAATGACAGCAATAATGATTTTCTTTCATTGCAAAACTGACTAATTTTAGATGGAAGGATATTCAAAATGAAATGTCTCCTTATTTCAGAAAGGTAGTGGTGGCACCTCAGCCCTCGCAACAGCAAATAAAAGAATGTTAACCTCACAGCCAAACATTTATGTCCTAGTGTCCCTTAACCAGTGGTCCTGAGGAAAGTAAAAATGAAAACTGTTATAGTAGTGTCAAGCAACTGTAAACACAGTCTGAGGAATTAAATTAGCTGAATGCAGAGCAGAGAAAAATAACATCCTGAGCTCTAATTCTTTGTAACATTTACTAGTCTATCCTTCCTTTCCCTGATGTCTGTCACTCTTTTTGTCTTAAAACATTTAATAGAAAAAAACCCATAAGCAGATTAACATGAACAACAGTTCTTAAAATGAATTTGAAGTTTGGCATATCTTTTCTGATCTAAAGAAGAGTCTTTGTGTCCCAAAAGTTCTCTGGTTTTCCGACTGGCCTAAAAACAGTAATTACTTCTCCCTACAAACCCTGCTTCGGGTGGGCTTCTTTAATCCAGGGTCCAATATTATTCCTATTGAACTGAATGGAAACTTGCCATTGCCTTCATTATAGCAGGACCTGGCCATCACCTTGCAAAGACAGCTGTTCCTACTGAGCAAGATTATTGATTACTCAGCAGCTTAATTTCTGACCTGGGAATTAGAAAGTTGATAAATTTAAGCATTCAAAAGGGATTATCCTGATTTTAAGAGTAATGGTGACTCTAAGAGCAAATGTTCAGCTCTAGAAAATAAACAGGTGACCACAGAGAAGTAAAATGAACTAAAACATTATTTATATTTTGATGCAATTTCTCAGCGGAATTTTGGTGGATGAAATCATCCCAAAAAAGGGGAAAGGAGAAGGTCTCCCTCCCTTCCTCCAGAACAGAAGACAGGAACCAGGCCCTATGTTTTTATGAGACACCAGTGTGTTCTTATACAGGGTCTAAAGACAAAGAAACAGTAAGAACCACCCTACCCCAAATAAACCCCTAAAACTCAGGCAAGACTACCTGTAGTTCTCCAGAGAATCCAACAGGTCAGCAAAGTGCTTCTTGAAGCTTTATTTGTCTTCTGGGCCATGTAGCTATGAGCTGTGGGATGGGATGAGTAGGAGTTAGGTATACACTAGCTGCCATATTTCCAAAGGACTTACGATGGTTTTTTTCATCCCATGTGGTGAATGCTGCAGGATGGAGGTGCCCAAATTGCTCTGCCAAACCTGTCTCATATCGATTGCTCCTCACACCCACACAGGAAAACATTTTCTGTTTGCTGTCTCAGCCTGGGAAACTGTGAAGTTACATCAGTGCTAAATCTATCAGAAGCATCATTTTGTTTATTTTAGATGCTGCAGTCCTGTTTGTGCATTAAGTGTTACCTTTTGGGGTTTTGGTCTGGTTGGTTATGCTGTTTCCACAACTGCAGGGTGCTGGTAGTCCCTATGTCATATTTGTGTAGTTGACTACTTGACCTTGGTAAAGTATTTTGCACTGGTCTTCAATGACTTTCATCCATGTTTTCCCAGGCTTGTAGGGATCAGTTTGATATGCTCAGTTTGATATGTATAGAGCTATCTCTGTTACAGTCACCTTGACAAAGTGGTAACCAGCTCCCTGGTCTACATCATCCCCATTACTAATGAAGGCACCAAACAATCTGCCAGACATGGGACAGATCTTTAGTGACATCCTCCTCATACATCCTTTCAGTTTAATAGCAAGCAATTGACAACTGCTATTAAAGGATAGTTTTTAAAGAAATCATGCACTCAAATCAGAGTAGTTTTAGTCAAAAGTCAGTGGGGTTTAGGGCACAATTCATAAAATCCTTAAGTCAGTGTCTAAAACAGGCCAAAAGAATCTCACCATTGAGATGCCAGTTTTTTTCTATTGATTATTCAGACATAGGTGTCCACTCTGTACATGTCTAAAACTAGATAAGGCAAATTTCAGCTGTTTGCTCCTTTTCAGTTTTCTGTAACCTCACCTGTTTTGTATAAAATGGTCTCAAGCAGCCCCCTGTGATCTCATCAGGCCCAAAGCAACCAGCTTATCTAGGTACCCTCTTATTGTTTTTCTTTATTCTGGCTTGAATTCTTATCCTTTGAGTGCAAATGAGGATAATGTTATCCAACTGAAGCAAAACAGCATTAAATATTTTTGCCTCTTTGCAACTGTCACTCTTGTCCCCTTGAATAATGGTCTCATTGTTTCCTTCCCACTTTCCACTTGATGCTAATATGCTTATGAAATGTTTTATTGTTACACATTTTATTGCTTGTTAGTTTAACTCCGTTCCATGTCTGGCTTTTTTGATTTTCTGATCTTTTCTAATATTTCAAGGGCTAACAATTGTCGCAGCAGCTGGTTGTTGCAAAATGGCTCTAGAGTCTGACCCTGTACACATCAGAAGCTAGACTTGAAAAGCTCTGTAGGATATAAAGGTGACAGTTAGCTGCTACATGTTGGCTGGAAAAATGATTATTTAGATAAAAGAACATAATTTACTGTAGTTGCAAATCGATGGCATGTCACAGTCCCAAGTGCCCAGAACCTCAGCTCCTGTGGAGCACTATGGAAAACTACACAAAGAAAACTGCTTCCACTGCTGGCAGTGAGATTGCCACTTGGCAATGAAGACTTCCTTGCAAGAAATCAAGAGCAAAGAATATTTCAGCTGCTGATATAAACATTTTCTTGAAGTCTGGAACAAGCTGAAGTTTTAGCCACAGTTCAGCATAAGTAGCTGACAGCCCTGGTACCTGTCTCTGAGGGTTGCAAAGTCTTCAGGAACGACTCTTGCTTTGGCAGGCAGAGACAAAAACCAACCTGCAATGTATTGCTGAGAATTAGAAAGGCAGCTACCTAGGTAATGATTCTAAGACTAGTATTAGACAAATAATAAATCTTTATAATAAGGATAAAAATAAATCTTCTGCTCATAGGAAGACCTATAAAAGCTTTTATATTTGTAAAAATCTTTACTATAAGCAACAAAGAGCAAAACATCTGTTGCTTCAGTTTGACATTTACCTACAACAACTGTCAAGGTTCTCTCCTGGATAATGTAACAGTGCTCCCACTTAATAACTGCAATTACTCTAAACCTGTCATAAAACTGTACAGTTTAACTAGACTATGAGGGAACATGTTATAACATTTAAAATATATTTTATAAGATATTTAATGATAAATTTTAATGGTGGGATTCTCATAATTTCTGCTGTCACTTTTTTTCTGCAATCACACTAAGGTCAATATTGCATTTAATTATACACCTGAAAATGCAAATATACTGGAAGCAGCCAAAGGGACTTTTGTTCAGACCAAATCATAAGGACACTAAGGTCTAGAAGTCAAAACAATAAAGAAAAAGCAATAGGCAAGCAAAGGGAACAATAAATAGCACTCATCATCATCTTTTTGTTAATAATAGGTTACAAATGCCCTTCTTTTGGAGAGTATTCAATGACCTCTTCAAGTCACAGATACCATCTTCCTCCAGATATTCTCCTAAATATAAAATTCAGTCACTTCTCTTTTTACAAATGTAGATCAGTAAACATGCATTTGTTTCTATTCATGTGTTTCCATTAAGTGAAGAAGTTTTCTAATATAAGAAGTTTTCTTAGTTTGAGAACTCTCTGAATGAATCATTTGATGCCAGAAAATAATATTCCAGCTCTGGGACTATTTGTCAATGCAGACCAGTTACAGTGACAATAACAGTTGTTTTACTTTATACAGGAAACTAGCCAAAACTAAATTATATGATACATTGATTTCAAACTGGATATGTGTTAGAAAAGCACCACAAAAAATCTTTGCATCACAAAATATAAGGCCAGACTTGAACTGGCATGGCTATAGAAGACATTTTGTCTTTTTTCAGGAGAAATCCATGTTGTTCAGGGTTCTTGGGCTGGATCATATAAAAAGACCTTGAGCTTCTCAAACTAGCTAGTCCGTTCTCTGTCAATTAAATGGTTCAGTGAGACAAGTACACAGTTTCATTAATGTTTACCTCTCTTGAAAATAAACTAAAAATAAATCAAATACAAGTTCAATATTTAATTCATTTTTCCTGACTTTCTTGGTAGCTTTCCCTTTCCTTTTGTTCAGCATGTGCTTACCGTTCTCCTGAGCAGTGCCTTTCGTGGGAGAAGTTACCTTTTACTGGTATTTGTAACATAACTTGGCTTTCTAACACTGAAAAACGGACCACTAAGGAAGCCACTGCAGCTCATCATCTGCTACTTGGTGCCTACCACGTGTATTCCTGATAGGCGTTGAGGAGGTGAGTGCACAATGATTCACAGAGGCCTGGCAAGAGACACGAGAACAAATCCCAGCCCCAGAGTGTTTCAAGAAAATGCTTCAAGAGTTGTGGCTGAAGGAACTCAGAGATTGCTGGCAAGGTGAGCACTGGAGTGAGCACTCATAGTATTCCAGGTACTATATTTTTGCATTGAAAATACACAGGGAAGAGCTGCACAGGTGGAGACTATAGCTGTAGTCGTAGTAATGGGGTGAGTTCAGAAATGCTCTTCCTGGGAATCAGCCTGGCTGTAAAAAGGTCACATGTGAATGCTGCCTCTTGCAGGAAAAGCCGAGGGTATTGCTCCTCGTGCATATTCCCGAGAGCCATTCAGGGTGTGCAGGGCTCATATCCATGTGCTGGGACCCTGCAGACTCTCACTCACAGTCCCCACCTCTTGTAGCAAAGAAAGGCATGCAAAGCCATTGGCCACATCCCCCCCTACAGCACTCCAAATCAGGCTGCCCGTCCACAAACCTTCCTACACATACAGGCTGTGCTGCCACAGGCAGAAGGTCTGCCAGAGACTCTTCTGCCAATCCAGCAGTACAGCCAGCTGCTTCCAGGGCCAGCACTGGTGCACCAGTGCCAGTACAGACACTCTATCCAACACCAAGTTCACAATGAAGCCAACAAGCAAAGGTGATTAACATCCCTTAATATAAGAGCCTCCCTCTCATCTACTATTTAAATGATGTCAAAAGTGAATGAGTAAGATTTGATGCCTTCTTTTTACTGTTTCCTATGAATAATCATATATGGTAGAGTCAAATTCTCACAAAATACCAAAAGTTACTTTTGGTGACCACAGAATATATAAATAAGATCATGGGGAATTATGATGAAATGGCATCAGAGCTCATGCACTTGACAAGGTCATGATTAATAGAGACAGGCTGTCTCCAGTTTATAGAGAAATGGCCAAGCTTATATCACAAAAAGCAACACAAAAGGAAGTGATCACAGAGCAAGAGGGGAGAGGGAACAACCAAGAAAAGGAAATGTAATATCCTGTAAAAATCAAAACAAGGCAAAAAACCTTTCCAAGGAAAAGAAAGCACAAAGGGAAAGAGAATAAACAAAAAGAAAAGAAGATACTATGGATTAAAAGAAAATTATAAGGAAGGAGAAAACAAATGGGACTACAGCTTGGGGAAAGGAAAAATATCATGAAAGAGTCTGTATTTAGACTCATGGAATTGATTTTACTTGCACACCTAATAGTTAAATATACAGTATTTATCTGAAAAAATTTCATGAGTCAGCAGTGGAAGATGATAATTTCATATAATGGTTGCTGATGTCACTTGAGAAAAGTCTTATTCCTCTGCAGAAAATTCAGCCACTGGGCTTTTGTAGTTAAAATGAAAATACTTTCCACTAGACTTTTTTTATAGTGAGTTATAAAATCTACAAGAAGAAGAGCAAAAGCCAATGCAAGACTTATGTGAGACTGGGTGATGTGTGTTACTCTACAACTGCTGTTGTGTTTTTAATTTTCTTCAATTGATTTGCTTTTACTTGTTCATATCCCTGTGTATACGATCTTTCAAAAATTTACTGACATCAGCCATGGGCTAACCAAGAACAGAGCCACGGTTACCAGTAGGGAAAATAGAGTGTATGAAAACAAGCCTTTTACAAAAAGAGGAAACATCAGTGCAAAATATATGACCCAAATGGGTTTACAGCTGTCCTACAAAGGAGCAGGCTGGTGGCCTAAATCAACCATAGCTGAAACCATTTTGTGACAGAATTGAGAGATGATCTTTATGAAGTGAGGACTGACAGGGGACAATGGGTTTTAGCAAATAATCCAACTTCTGGACCACAGAAGATACACATTTGAAAAATCTGTAGAGGGAAAACCTCAAGAAGGGTGGCAGAAGGTTTCAGCTCCTGCTGCTGCTTTTATGAACACTTGAACAGTGTCAAGGGCACGGTTCCCAACACTCTGGAACCTGCCATATGTTGGCACCCACTATATGTGTAAAGATATTCACCTTTGGCATGAAACATCTTGGGACAATGCAAAGTGTTATAATATCAGCTCTTGACTAGAGGATTTTCATGTTACCATCTGCATTCAAAATGCAGCAGTGCTTCAGATTTACAAAGAAGATGAAATAGTAATGGCATGTGTGTATGGACCAGAAACATCCGGGGCTCCACAGTGCCAGGGGTGCCATTATACCATCACAGTCTAGAACAAGGACAAATGGCCCAAACTCTGGCAAAATGAGCAAAGATCCACCAGCCCACCTGAGCCCAACTCAATACCTCCCCACGGAGCTCAGCAGTTTGACCCAGCACACCCTCAGTCCAAACACTTTCTGTATAACTCACCCTTCCTTTTCCTGCTTCCCTGTGGGGACGTTCTTGCAACATCTGGATCTGTTCTTAGTTAAGGACAGGAAAAGAATGGAGTGAAGCTGCTTTATTAGCCTTACATATCAGTGCCATGGAAGAGCACAAAGAGTTTGCCTGCATTTTTACATTCTCAGTCTGCATTTTCACTGTTTTCTGTCTCTTCCAGTTCCTGCAGGACTCCCAGCTGCAAATAGGACCACAATAAATGGAACTTTTGCATCAGCCACAGAACTCTAAAACTTGTAAAACTTCTCAGACTTTCCATTTCCATATAAGCTACAATAATTCTCGCTAAACTTTGTATTTAAAATAACTGTACTCTGTATGTATTTTTCCCTGCATTACGTAATAGGAAGAGAGATCTGGTATCTAACACAGGGCTGAGTGGTTGGTTTTTTTTATTTTTTTTTCAGTGAGCTACAATAACTCCATATGCCAAAACATTAAAATAGCTCCAGTTTTTTTTGCAAGTGGGAATAAGGCATATGCAACTTTCTCCATATGAATTTTTAACCTGCTATCTCCCAAGTTTCTTATAAGCAATGTGAGTATGTAAAGTTACTCTTGTTCAAACAAAAACTAATCTTGAGATTAATATTTACCAAAACCATATTTTCCACTGGCAACATACCACAACAATTTACTATCTTATTTTTAATAACAAGATACCTAGAGAAATCTTTATACGAGCAAATGTTAGAAATGGGCATGATGATTTAGGTAACTGACAATACAATGAAGCAGATTGAAGTTTTATTTCCCTAAACCCATGATGCCAACAAGGTAAGGGTTTGCAACACTGTTTTTCATAATGAAAGCAAATTTGCATACTCCTAGCTGGTGTGTTTAGTTATTAACTTTAACCTTACGTGAAAAAAGACACATGGAAAATGCTGCAACTCTTTAGCCAACAATTCTTAGTTTACTTGGGGATGGGTTCCTGCTTACAGTTACAATTACCACAATTGTTTTGGCAATCAAGTGTGATGAAAACACTGCTGCTAATTTACTAAGCATTGTACTCACCTACACCATCCCAGAGTTCTCTTGTCTGACTGTGGTTCTGCTTAATGACTTCATAATTCTTTGTCTTCCTTTTAGGATTTTGTCCCGTTCCTTCCCCAGCCAAATTTTGCTTCTAACCTCACCCACACATACTCACTTAGTATGTGAAACCAGCTGGGAAGCATAAGGGTGACCAAACAGGTTATTAAGAAGAAGCTTAT
Organism: Dicrurus megarhynchus; assembly: GCA_013399195.1. Lineage (NCBI taxonomy): Eukaryota > Metazoa > Chordata > Aves > Passeriformes > Dicruridae > Dicrurus > Dicrurus megarhynchus. The sequence goes on along the minus strand of VXAD01012707.1, from coordinate 243,409 downwards.
GGGGCTGAGACATGGAAGAAGGGCCAAAATAGAGATTTATGGCCCCTAAGCCCTAAGAGTGGGAAGTGATGGAGGATAAAAGGAGCAGCAACCTGCTGAGAAAAGTGCAGACAAACATTCCCAGAGGAGAGGAAGTCTAATTTTTGAAAGGCTTTCAGCAGTGGGCTTTTCTGCCCTAGATGCACCGCCGTGTTAGTGTCTGCGTAGTTTCCTCCTTCTGCATACATGCCTTCTCCAAGCTGCCCTCCCACACACCAGCCCCCAAGTGGCCACTTTCATCTTGTTTTCAGCAAAATGTCAGAAAGGGTCAGCTTGGAAGGGATCACAGTGGGTATCTGGAATTCCTGGCCAAGCAGGATTATCCTTGCACAGGATTAGGTGCAGACGTTCTTGAATGTGTCAGTGAGGGAGAGAGACTCCACAACTTCTCTGGGCAATCTGTTCCAGTTCACAGTCACCTGCACAGTAAAGTGTCAATCAGTTCAAAACTGCAAATTAAGGAAAAAACTCCCAGTCCAAAGCTGAGTCACCATGCTGAGATACAGCCGGACTGGCTTCCACCTTGGCTCCTGGGCTTAATTTCCCATCGGACATGTGCCGTTGCAGCTCTCAGTCAGTTAACAGCAAAACAGGGGGAGAAGAGATGCATATGAACAGAAGCTCAGCTGAATTTGGACAAGCTGTAGTTTTATTATGCTCTCTTCCTATGTCTCCACTCTTCTTGGCTTTTACTTGCCTTTTGGTTAGCTTTTTGTTGTGTCACCTCTGAGTCCACTTTGGCTCCTCTCCACTGGCATGAAATGCTCTGCTGCCAGAGCTGAAAATGCTGAGCCAGCCTCAGGGGTCTTGTGAAGAATGTTGCTCCATTGCTCCATACAATTTAGCTCAGTGTTATTGCTTGTAAAATAATCCTCTTTTAAATACAACCACCTTACAACCACTTTACAGCCTCCTGTGGCAATGAATTCCACATGCTCCTTAAAGACCACATACTTCATTTTATTTACCACTCATCGTATTCTTTGTATAGTTATTACAAGCCAAACAGGGAGAGAGATACACACATTTGTTTTACCATTTCACTGTATATTCCACATTCTTAACCCCTTCAGTCAGCCACCTTTTATCAAAGATGAGCAGGATTGCTATTCCTATTACTGCTTTAAAATTAAACCTCAATCCTACAATCATGTAATAAGTACAAAGATTCTCCATGGCCTACTTCAGATGATATGTTGTGTGTTTTGTGTATGCAGCTATCATAACTTCTTTCACTGATTAAATCAAGATTCTGCATTTCCTTTTACTGAACAATTTAAATTACTTTTTTTAAATAATCCAAAGTTTTCTTTGGAGAAATATACATTTGAATTAGGAGTGTGTGACACTTGTAGATGGCTCACTGATCTCTAATAAATGTGCCATAGTCCTTTCTCCATTATATTTCAGTTGTCTAATGTGGATATGAAAGCATTATAATTCATTTTCTGCGGAATTTGTTCCACTAGGAATTTCAGAACTGTTCTCCTACCAGAAAATCCACCTTGACCTACCTTGCCAAGACCCCTGTTGAGTCAATTTAAATAAATTACTATAACAGCTTGAGTTTTCATGAAAAAGAGAATTGAAATAACTTCTGATTTGACAGCATGTTTACATTTATTTATTTATTTACTTATTTATTCTTACTCTCATTACGTCCAAGCTCTTCTTCACCTCTCTCACTTTAACACATCTCATTTAGAATAGAAAAAAGAGTGCACAGGAGACCCACGAAATATGAAACCTGTCCAAATGGAAAGTTCTGGCATTTTGGCTCTTGCCATCAAACACTTGGAACTGTAACCTCTGGTGAATGTGTGCTAGCAGTCTCTGATTTGGCCTGTGGGCAGACACCAGCTCATGTAGCCGTGGTCACCAAACAAGATGTCCTGAGTATTGGAAGCAGGAGAGAGTTTAAGGCAGAGTCCTATGGCAGTGTATGTGTACTGGATGGTGTAGGTATGAAAAGATAGACTGTGATTTCTCTCTTTAAATATACCTGTGTGCTCCTCCCAAAATCTCAGACTCTTGACCATTGGCATTATAATCTTCTGCTCCTTCCACAGATGAGTTTTCACATTTCTTCTACTTGAATTCTTAATGCTGGTTGGTGTTGATCTTTCTGTTAAGACTGACTACATTAGACTTGATAAAAAAACATAGAAAAAATATCATACATCTCTGTACCATACTGTGCAACTTCAATTATAGCAACAACAACAAAAGGCAACAGACAGCTCACAGTCATTCAGAAAACTTTTTTTTTTTCCTATTAAAAAGACATTAAAAATCTTAATTCTTCACATTCTCAGTTTGGCTTCCAATGAAAAGTACAGTTGATTGAAATGCTAATGAGGGTAAAAGGAGATGAACAAGGAAAGGATTCTATGAATCTACAAAGATGGCTTTGCAAAGACACAGAAAAAGCTAATTATTAGAATGTCTGTCATCAGATATTATCATGTCTGTCATCTGGTGCTACCAGAAATGCTGTGTGGTGACCTCCTGGTGTAGAGTAGAAATTGCTCACTCGTCTGTACAGGAACTCATCTTAATTTCATAAAGCTGAGTAAATGGTGGTGGGAATACTTCTTTTAAATTTACTCTTTTTGTCTTGAATTTAAAAAAAAAAAAAGTGTAAAATATTTATTTATTTACCTATTTATTTTAAATCATCAGTCTTTGTAGGCTATGGGGACTCTGTTACAGTAAAATGTAAACAGCCTGACTTTCTTATAATTTGAATTTTATACCTGGCTTTTTGGTAGTAATAGGAATCCAGCAGGGTTTTTTTTTTCATGGTTATATTTACAGGGTTGGGGCCCTGATAATATTACAGCTAATTGTCCTAATGATGACCTAACCCAGCAGCAAACCCTGTCATTTCCTCTTAGCTCACCTCTCCCTTCTTCGGATACCTGTACATGTGTAAAACAGTGTTCATCTTTACTGGCAATGCAGCCATACAAAGAGCCATCCTTTTCTGAGATTTCAGTGGGAAATCCAGGAACAGAGGCCTTAACTCTGTGTGTAAGGATAATGTTCTACAGACTAGCGGTACAATCTCAGAGGCAAAATATTTCCTGTATTACAGCAAAGAATTAACATAAAGCTTAATCTTGTAAAGATATGTTTCTGTATGGCTCATGAGGTTTTCATTTAGACAGCAAATATCCATAAGAAGAAGACAATCTTCATTCAAGGACAAATCAGCCAAGAAACTCTCCGCTTCAAAAATGTTGGATGTGCTTGTATACAAAAAAAAATGCTACAGTGCTTGTATACAAACATTTGATAGAATTGCATTCCAGTTTGCATGAAGTAACATGATTCATCTATTACAGACTCACAGAATCCTCAAGGTTGGAAGTGACATTCCAGATCATCCAATCCAACCATCAACAACCACCTAAACCACATATCCAAGTCCCACATTTAGACACCTCTTAAACACTTCCAGAGATGGTGATTTCAAGACATCACTGGGCAAATTATTCCAATTCCTAACCCCTTTTTCAGTGATTTTTTTTTCAACATCTAATCTGAACCTCCTCTGGTGCAACTTAAGGTAATCTCCTCTCATGCTTTCACTTCAGACATGGCAGAAGAGACCAACCCCCACCTCACTATTACCTTCTTTCAGGCAATTGTAGAGAGCAATGAGGTCCCCTTTGAACCTCCTTTTCTTCAGACTAAACAACCTCAGTTCCCTTATGGGATTTGAACTCCAGACCTTTCACCAGCTTCATTGCCCCTCTTTGGATGCTCTCCAGTACTTCAATGTCATTTTTGAAGTGAAGGACCTGAAACTGAATACAGGACTTGAGGTGTGGCCTCACCAGTGCCAAGTGTGGGGGGACAATCATTGCCCTGGCCACTCTATTGCTGATACAGGCCAGGTGCTATTGGCCTTCTTGGCCACCTGGGCACACACTGGCTCATGTTCAGCTGTTGACTAGCACCCCCAAGTCCCTTTCTGCTGAGCCACCTTCCAGCCACTCTGCCCCCAGCCTATAGCACTGCAGGGGATTGTTGTGATCCAAGTGCAGGACCCAGCACCTGGCCTTGTTGAATCTCATACAAATGGTCTCAGCCCATCGATCCAGCCTGTCCAGATACGTTGGCAGAGCCTTCCTGGCCTCCAGCAGATCAACATTCCCACCCAACTTGGTGTTATCACCAAACTGATTGAAGGTGCACTTGATCCTCTCATCCAGATCATTGATAAAATTAGTAAACAGGACTGGCCCCAATACCAACCCTTGGGTAACCCCTCTAGTGACCGGCCACCACCAGTATGTGGCACCATTCACCAGCACTCTCTGGGCCTGGCCATCCAGCTGGTTTTAATCCAGCAAAGGGTGCACCTGTCCAAGCCATGGGCTGCCAGGTTCTCCAGGAGAAAGCTGTGGGAGACCGTGTCAAACACTTTGTTGAAATCTAGACAGACAACATCCATAGCCTTTTCCTCACCAGCTAAGTGGATCACTTTGTCATAGAAGGAGATCAGGTTGGTCAAGCAGGACCTGCCCTTTGTAAACGTATGTTGGCTTGGCCTGATCCCTATATGTGCTGTATGATGGTACTCAGGAAGATCTGCTCCATGACCTTCCTGGTACTGAGGTCAGGCTGAGAGGCTGATAATTCCCCCGATCATCCTTCCAACCCTTCTTGTAGACGAGCATTATATTTGTTAATTTTCAGTCAAGTGGGACTTCTCCCGTTAACCAGGACTGCTGGTAAATGAGTAAGAGTGGCTTGGTGAGCTCTTTTGCCAGCCTCATTACTCTTCAGTGCATCCCATCCGGAAAAAAATTTATTAAATTTACTGAATTTAATAAAGAGCAAAGGCCACTTTGGCAGTCTCTATAGTATTGGTTTAGGTAGCAGGGGGTTATGAACCTAATAATAGTAGAGTCTCCAAGCCTGAACTCTACACTGGACATGGACATACAGCTTCCCTGTGAAGCCCCTGTGCTGTTCACAGCCACCTCTGGGACAGAGCATAACTGTAATTCCCCACGCTCGAGACAGTGCCAACACACAACGGTGGAAGACAGAGCGACACATTTTTTTCTGACCACATGCAACTTCAGAAAAGCTTTAAACAGCTTAGAGGCAATAAAATATGAAACTCTGAAAAACTTATAAGTTAATCTAAAAAATGAGAACGTGCAAATGTGAGAAAAGAGTAAATGAAAGCTGATTTGCACACAGCCAGTGTTAAATAATACTGATGCTAAACCCACTTTGGGAGACTTACAGATTCTGTTTGTTTGCATTATATCTTTCACATCTGCTAATCATATCCTCATGTCTGCAGAGGTGGAATTTCTCATAATTAGTGGAAAATATAACAGCTTTATATAAAACAAGCTTGTAATAAAAAGTGTTTTGACACTTCCACACAGGTTATAATCCTGATAATTTTATATGGACACAATCCAAGTCTGAAAACAAAACAAAAACCTACAAAAAAAAGCAAAAAATTCCAAACAAAAAAAACCTCAACAAAAACCCACCCACAAAACTGTTGGAGTTTTCTTTTTCTTGCTATTTAGATGATTTTCTATGGCTTTTCATGAGAAGTGATTTTATAGCCTTCTTCCAGCTGATTGTCCATGCACTTTTAAGTATTGGCAAATGTTGAACATATGTAGGTCAAAGGCACTCTTTTCAATCATATTTCATTTTTATGTGCAATGGCTGTATATTAAAGTAGCAGAAAAGAAGCAGCTTAAGCCCATAGCAGCAAGACTGCTCTTGGCCCTGCAGGAGAACCCTGTGTCCCTCAGCTTCACAGGAGACTGCAGCACCCTGTACAAACTGTGAGCAACTAGATTTGGGAGAGGTTTTTATTAGGCAGAGGTGCACAGAGGTGTGGAGTTTATACTTTTATTCTTGTGTACATCCAGCCCTGATTCTTGCAGGCCCTCAGTTTCCTCTTTGCAAATGAGAAATATTGCAATAATTGCAGAACTTATAAACACCATTCTAATTTTAATTAATGACAACTTTAAGAGAGCACTGTAATGGGTATGTAACTATTCATGAAGACATCCTGTAAATTAGAAGTATTCAATACTTTATAGGAATCATTCGTCACTTTCCAAGATCAGGGCATTGATGCCCATTTCTTTCCCTACTTTTATCATGCACATATAAACTGCTAGCCTTCCTTTTTCCTTTGAGTTTTTCAGATCCATCCAGAAGCAGTGCTCATGTATCTGGCTAAAAGTGGAAAATTATTTCTTCTGGGAGAAGCCTATCCCAGAGTGGGGAAGACTTTGTCATCACATGGGCAGGGCAATGAAACTACAATCCCCTTTGCACAGCAGAGATAGTGAAGCACTGACTTACAACAGGACTGCCCCCAGGGGCACTGATGCAGAACTCACTCAAAATGACTAAGGTGTTATACGTCTTACTCCATAACTCCAGGCACTTCACCTCAGCCAAGTTATTGTTAATGCTCTCCTAGGGAGATAGAGTTTGAAATGGTCTTCTAGCAATGTGGAGTTAGAGTCAATCAAGAGTTTATGTACACCACTTTTCTCTTTTCCTTAGAAGTGGTCTTTCAAAAGGAAATGACCCACTAAAGTTTCCACAATTCTTTTCTGTGGCATTCACTTTAAAAATAATTTTTAAGTGGGTTTACCATAAAGAATGTTCAGGACAACCAAAAAATTTTGCAGAATCGTTACATAAAATTTTCACCTTAAAAAAATCACAAAGCAAAACACACACACTCCCCTTTCCCCCCAACATGTAAGACCAGTAGGAAACCCTGTGCTTAAAAATATCCACCCTTTAAGATATGCAATGATTTTCGCCTGGTAGATAAATGTACTTGGCGTTTTTGCTATAAGGCTGTTTCTCCTTTCCATTAACGAAAATAGCTCTAATTATATTTTCTTGCTTTTCACAGTAACTAAAGTCTATGAATAGGTGTATGAAAATAGCTATAACAGACAAATGTAAAGTCACACTCTAAACATTCACTTCACTAATTGCAGATGATTATTATAAAAATGTGTTAGTGCTTACTATGACCTGCAAAGGGGAAAACAGTGAATCAATCAAGATTGCAATTATGTTCTGAATACCGTTAATAACCAGACTAAGATGGGCATTCAGCAGATAATTAAGTTAAAACATACAAGTTTGTTGTGTTGTTTTTAACAGACCCCACAGTTTTTCATCCTGTAGTTCATCACCCTTGTGTGAGCTTTCCCCAAGCATTTCTCCAGCAATGTAAAGCCACTCCAGAGAATTATGAAGCCAGTAAAGAGAGCAGATTTTCCAGACAGCTCCCCAAAGCTAAGAAGTTGGTAGTGACTTGTTTGCTTGAGCATCTTCTCTCCAAATTAGCCAGACAAAAAGTAAAAACCTGTGAAGAGACACTTGCTCTCTGCAACAGAAAACAGGCAGCAATGAGCTAGAAATGCCCAGAAGCTTCACCCTCTTAATAATCCTTGTGAGGGCTCTAAAGCTAAATTTAAACATGCCCTCATCAGTGATGCTCTGAACTGAGTGGTGTTTCGCCACAGTCAGCAAAACTGTGCTTGCATCAACATAATGGGCTCCTCTGCAGTGGAGTGCTGAATAACTGACCTCTGTGGAGCTGCACTTTCCTGATGAATTTGCTCCTTTTCACAACATTGATTTTGAGTTAGAAGAGGTTTAAATTGTCATAAACATTTCCCCTTTTATATTTTCCTTAGGTTACCATTGAGAAACTGTATTTCAGTCTGTTCTTGTTAAGTAGAGGGTAGATTTTCCCACCTCACATCTCATTTTTATTTCCTTTAACCACTCCCAGCTGTTCACAAGCTTCCTTTGCTTACAAAAAGTTATGGAAAGGAAAAAAACCCAAAAGCACAACAAAACCACTGCAAACTGGCCAATCCGCCTTTTCGAAAGGTAACAGAATTCTGAAAAGTTATTTTCAATTATTTTTTTGTTTCATTCTTCACTTTATACCCAGCTGCAAGAAAGCAAGAAAATGTAGAATAGATGTTCAATAGTACAAAGAGAACCAAAAAAATGGGGAAAAATAACAAAACCAGTTTGAGCTTCTCTCAAAAAATAGCAGGCACACTTGATATTAATAGATTCAATACAAAAGACAACCAAAGAAAAAGCCTGCAAAAACATTTTCTGAAAAAATTTTGAGAGAAATAACGTTATTAATTATTTCATATGAATGTTAATTAATAAAATAATCTAAGCTGGACAATTTCAAAGTATTAATGTTTTATGCTGCTGAAAATAGAACTTAGTGACCTAACAGCAGTCTTGAGGCAAACATAGTGACTTTATTATGGGCAAATTTTTGTACAGAAGATGCAAAACATAGCTATGAATGCATAGAAGATCCAATTTCTTTATTTTACTTTCTGTTTATACACATAGCATACATGAAGGTGTTAAGCTTTTAAAAATATTTTCTCTTTTGAGTCTGTGTGAGGAAAAATTTATCCTGAAATTCATGTGTTCATGCAATGACCAGATCAGTGGATTCATTCCTTCTACAGTGTGCAGCAGCTAAGGGCTCTGCTGGATTCCCCAGCCAATGAGATGGGCCAGGTCTGTTCTCCTTCAGATAGGAAAAGTTCCTAAATATCTGAATTCCAGTTGTGCCTGCATCCTTGGCAAGTAGGAGAAAAGGGGTAGGCTTTCTCACTTTTAATAACTTACAAAGTTGCTAAGCAGAACAGGTGAGATTCATGTTATTTAACGTCATTATTTACAGCGAATTTAAGTTTCTGCTGGGCTTTAGTGACGATGCCCTCCTTCTACCTAAACCTCGGTACATGAACACAATGCAACACTCAAGAGAGAGTGACCTATTGGAAACAAAACTTCCAATGTATTTTAGATATTTACCTTAGCACACAAAATTTAGTATTTGATGAATAATATTCTACAATCCTCTACTTCTTTCTACTGACTATTAAAAGTCCCTCAGTACCTATTTAAATAGGTACATTTATACTATGAATCTGAAATAATTGAAAGATATTTTCAGAAGTCAAGCACTTTCTACTGAAACTTTATTTTCTTGCCTCAACAAATTCATCACTTTCCAATGGACTTCTGTTGAGAGTGTACTTCTAGAAGCTTTGTGATGATTAATTATAAATGAGATGATAGAAATTTAATCAATTCCATTAAGAGACTATTTCTCATTCAAACTGGTATCATGTTAAGGTTTGCCTTGTAATATCTCAGCTAAATATTCACTGCTTGTTTTCCACACTGCTGTGAGCATTTTCTTTGGGTAGCTTGCACAGTTTTCTTCCTGAAGCTTTCAGGCCTTTATGTACCAAGAGACCTAAACAACTAAAGGAAAGAGTCAATCAGCCTTTCTGTTTCGCTGTAATTCCAAATCACACTATAATGACTATGTTAAACTTCTGCAGAGTGTGAGGAGAATGGGTCAGAGCTTGAGGAAAACAAGGTTTATGGAGTCAATTTGGAGCACAATAGCAAGGATCTGTGTATTGCTGGAACTATCACCTCCATAAGATATAAAGCTGGTTACATGTGACAATTGAAGGCTCCAGAGGTTTTTTTCCAAAAGTGAAAATGCTAACAATGGTTTTCTACAATATCTTAGTAAAGCAATAGTACCCTAGCACAGAACACATCTAAAGCGACTATCAGGGTAAGCAAAATAAGGCATTGTGATTCTGCACTAAAAATAGGACGGCAGAGAATTTCTGTCTTAACAGCAGCAGGAGGAAGATTTAATCAGGGTGTATGTAGCCAAGTGACTCTGAATGCTGACAGTTCCACATACATCTATCATCCTGCAGCCAATGCACACCCAGTGCTCACACCAGCCTCTGCCACCTTCTACTCTGGCATGCAGGACAGTCTGAGCTGCACACAACGGGTGGCTTTTTCAGTAGATAGGCATAATTTCACAGTAGAGTTTTTGAGATGTGTATGTATCTAAAACTGCTCACAGGCCAGGTATGAGATTCCATGGGAAAAAAAAATTAAAATTGATAGCAATTATTTACCTTGGAGTTACACTTTTAGAACTTTGGACAAGATGTGGAGAAATCGGTTTGTACCTAAATAGTGGAGATATTTATCAACCTCACTTCTTTTTATTTACTTCTGTCATTACTAATTTTTTGAGGAAAAGATTCACAGACTAAGAATTATTGTTCTTACAATGAATCATTATTCTGGATTAAAACATACACTGAGGGACAGTCAGGACAATTTTCACGATGAGTTAAACCCTTCTATATTTAACCCTCTATTTGCTGTAGCTGTAATGGTGTAAGACCTGTGGTCTTTCAAGAGCTGAATATAGGTGTGATATTTCACATTAGACCAGATGAAACACCAAAACTGCCTTTCTGGTATAGAACCTCAGAGAACTGAAGCTGATGTGACCATTTATTTAAATCCTGAGAGTCAATACACAGCTACACCAGATGCAGAATCCCTATTGTCTGTTCTACAGCCTATTTTTGAGGCTTCTTTCCAATAACAGCACTGGCCAGAATAGCTCATGTGCAATACTTTGTGCTACAATATCTATTTGGAATAGTTTATTCTGGTTTCATCTGTGAACAATCTATTTTGTATTACAGGCTCTTTTTTTTTATTATTACTTGGTGAATGTTGTGAATGTTACAATTACTCCAGAATAAAATAATGTGTATTTTAAAATACACTTCCCATGAAAAGAGTATTCCAATTTAACTACTGCTAACTCATTTATTCCACTACAGCTATCCCAGTCCACTTCCTTGCAGAGACAAATTCAGAGATCGCAGGAACGAGTTCCAAATACTGTACACGAATGTGTTGAATACATTTTACAGCTTGAATCAAAATCTCATTTCTATGTTTACATTTTAACAACTTTTTTAAAGAAAGATAAGAATAGATATTTGTCCTGGGATTGTTTCTTTTGTGATAGCAAGTTGTTATTAAATATTTCATGACATTTCACAAGAATTGGTGTTGATGCCAGTTTTTCAGCCAGACTCTAACTCATGTAATTATATTCTACTTCTGCAAATTACTCCTGAAGTTTCAATTTTATATTATCCATTTTTCTCTCTTATTTTAAGACACTGAGCTTTGTTTCTCTGTACTGTTATACAGCTGGAGTTACCTGTTTCAGATTCTCTTAGTGAGTGACATGGTTTTAATAAATACAACTTGTTTCAAAAGAGCAATATAGATATTAGTTATTACACTTTCACACTTTTCTCATCAGATGAAAGATGCAATCACAGTATAATCTATTGTTATGCTGTTCTCCATCATAGCTTTTCTATTTAAGAACAGCCCATAAAATTTACCTCTTTCTTGAGAAAATGCCTTTCTGGCTAAAATATTTCCCAAAATGTTACAGAAATTAAGTATAGAGAAAGAAGGCCCAATATTGATTGGAATTTAACAGTTTTTCCTGCAGAAATATTCTTAATGTAGAATAAGAGCTGCTGCAAGTCATGCTGATGACTGTAGATTGCATTTTGGTTAACTCTTTTTCATTTTTTCTAGGTAGTTTTGGACTAATATCTATAGGAGAAGAGTATCTTCCTTATGAATACTAGGAATCTTCTGATTTTAAAGTTAGATTTTTAATTGCAAACTGAGATGTATTCACCTGAGAAAGAGGAAATAGATTGCCTTGAGCCTTTTCAAATCACATTTTTTTTCTGATGAGCTGGACCACTGCTTTGTTAATACATAATTTCAATATTGTCTTCCAACTTTGTTTCATCATCCTTTTCATGACACACTTTTGAATTGATCAATACAGTAGCTGCAAAAGAAATTTGTAACTGTGTTTCTGCGTTTAAAACTACATCTGAAAAAAGCTTGTGGCGACACAATGCATCATCTCTGTTGGTTCCCTCAATGGAATAAAAATAAAAGAACCTGAGGTGAAATTTATCGTTTGTAGAAGACTCTAATATAAGGTATCATTGAATTCCAGTTTTGGTGAGTGGGCCCTCTTTGCACAACAGTGAGTTTTACCTTTAGCCAAGACAAGGTTTACATGGACCCTTTAGAGAGCCTTTTCAGGGTAGAGTTGGGACCAGAAAGGGAGGAAGTGTGCATTCCGGTGATCAGCACTGGATCTGTTCTGGAAAGATGTCAGTCACCAAACCTGTCAAGATGGCATCTTGCTCAAACACAAAATCAGTCAATGAAAATAAGTGCCAGCAAGTAAATAATGTCTTCTGTGGGTGAAGGAGTAAAGGGAATTGCAACTGTAACTTGTGTTTCCTCTTGATACTTGTGTGTATCTCATATCTATGCCATCCAAAGGCAGGTAAAGAATCTCCTCAGAGGGTGATCTGTTGCTAGAGAGCCTTGCCTTAGCAACCTTTAAGGTCCCACTGGTTACTCTGTGAACAAAACAGTGATGAGGAGATTTTAATTCAATATTACGAATTTCTTGTGTTAACAAAATTCTTCCCTTTGCTGTTCAAAACATGAGTAAATGGAGAACTGAGGGAAAACTAGACCTTTAAATTAGGTCTCAAGGGAAACAAAAATTTAATTCCTGCACATTGTAAATAAAGCAGTCCATTCCAGCCATTATATTTGCTAAACAGTGAAAATGATAACAAACACTTCAAATGCAACCAACTCAGACATCACAAATGACTCTTCAGAGCAAACACTCTGAGTCTGTGCACAGACATTTGATGACTGATAAGGTTTTCTCCTTAGCTGTGGTACTGGTGAGCTTCATGAACATGAATGAACTTGGAAACAGAATCCCTCAGGTCAGTTTGGGGCTAGAGGCAATTGCATCCCCCCTTATAGAAAGAATTTTGTATTGACTGTGCAGTTAGCAACCAGGATGTCATGGTTCATTTTCTAATTACAGGTCAAGATGAGAGAATTCAAGAGAATTTGAACTGTACTTCAGAGAAGAGGGATATGAAAGGTTCTGATTTTACTCTATAAATTTTCTCCAAGCAATCAGTGAGAAAATTACAACAAATCCAAGCAATTTGTTTAGTGTGGTTCAAATTACAATATCTACGCTTATCTACATTACAATCCTTTTTGGGGTTCTTATTGTTTGTGGCTTCCTCTTCATCTTTTTTCCTCTCAGACTTCCATCATTTTCTGTCATTTCCTGGCTTCATCATGACTATTTCTGACAAACCTTCTGTTGCTGCAAGGTGCACAAACATGCATATGTAAGGACTGAGCAGAAAAGGGGCAAGTTGTCAGAAGTATGATAATTGCCCTACTTAATGTATGCATATATGCTTTCACATAAAAAGCATGGTGCCAATCATTTAAATTCAGGTAATCAGTAGGATTGTGAGAAAAAAATATAAACACCTGGAAAGGTAGTCCATGAATTTTTAAATTTTCTATTTTAATATCCTTTTCCAAATCAAGAAGATGCAGGAGGGGAACCCTTTCAAGGTCACCAGCTTAGGAAGAGTTTACACAATTTGGTGACAAAATCCACAAGGAGAAAAGATTAAACACTTAAATGCAGTAATTTCGTTTCCAGCTTGGAACCTTTTCCTTTTTTTTGGCTGTTAGTCTCCCTCAGCCAAAACAGCTGTGTCAAACCTCTGTGTCAACACTGGCACTCCAGAGGTTGGGCTTCCCTTCCACAATGCAGTGAGAGAATGAATGGCAACAATTCTGTGACTTCCCCAGAGAGAAAAGAGAGCTGCTGGCTCACCACATTGTGAATCAACAGTGAAGTACTTACTGGAGCTCTGTTAATTATTCTGAACACTTTTATGGACTTCACAAATAAGAAAAGAATATAATTTTCCTGACATATCTGAATGGGAACAGTTACTGATTCTTTCTCCCTGTTTCTTTCTCTCTCCCTCTGTATGTATACATGTATGCATGTTTATACAATTGCATGCTCTGAAGAGGGCTTCTTAAATGCACAGTTAAAAGCTTGAAAGCCACAAATGAAAACAGTCAAAACTTTTTTGCTGCAAATTTAACTTTAATAGGAAGCTTGATAGCTACTTCCAAAAAAACTAATTTAAAAAAAGAAATTATTAAAGCAAAAAAGTATCTTCCTTTTAGGGAAGGCAGCACAAACAGTTAAATATTTCTTTCAAGGTTCTTTTATGGCACATTTTAGTTATAATCTATTTTAATTTATGTCTACTGAATTTCTCTCTTAAACTCTGCTTTCTTCCATGGAGATTTAATATTCTTAGTTATAGCAGGATTACATCTCTCTAGGACTGGAGTTGTGCAGAAGAAAAGGAGAGGAAAATTTGTGGAGGAAGAAATAATAAAATTGGATCTTTAAAATCAAATACTAAACATGATTGCATCTTGACAGACTTATCAACCTTAGAATTCATGTACTTCCATCCCTCCAAGATAATCACACAGTAAAATAATTTCTTTTTGTCCCCACTGTAGAACAAGTGACATAACAAACCATAGTAGGAAATGCTAAAAATAGATCCTGACCAAAAATATAAGTGTGCTTTTTTTGTTGTTCTTGCTTCTCTTTAACACATATTCTTTTCAACTGCTTATTTTTGCTTTTTTTTAAACAACATTGATATCAAAATGTTTTCATGGCTTTCCTTTACATACATACACATATACAAACATACACACATGTATATATTGTAAATAAATCAGTATTAGTATCTCATTACCCTCATCATAGCCTCACAATAATACATAATCATTCTCTGGGAGAATGTTGTTTAGACAAAAAAAAAAAAAAAAAGAATCTCTAGTATTCAACCTGAAGGGCTCAGTTGCTTATTACAAAGAAAGGCAAGATTAAAACAAACATTATCATTGCAATAGCCTCTTTGTATCTACAAATGCCAGCTTGGTCTCTAAAGGATATTTCAGGATCTTTACAGGTTTTGCATAAAACTGATGTGGAAGAGTGGGTGTGCAATGGCATTTAACAGAAAAAGCATCCTAAATATGCAGCTGCCTACAGGGTGGGGATTGACTGTCAGTATATATGAGAAAAATGTCATACATGGCAAAGCCATTACACTTTTTGGCCACAGAATGAAAATGAGTGGGATATTTTACTACAGCAAGGAAAAATGTGGTACTTTCTGTGGAGTAAGAGTTCCTCACTCAATTGCAGTCATATGTGAGTTTGGAATCAGACCAAATACAACTTATCTGGAAAGGGTGTAAAGGTCTGGAGAGTTTGTTCTCATCACAGATCCAATTTATGCCAGTTACAGAGTCATGATTTTGGAACAGCTGATAGGACACCACCATCCATAGTGAATTGCTGTTTTCATAACCTGTAGAGAAACACAGTCTAACCTATCTGCCCACAGAAACGACTTCAGGCTTGAACCCAGCCCAGCTCTGAGGTGTTGGCCAGCTCCAGTGGGTCATGGCATTTGCCCCTTTTCCTACCAGCTCTGCTGGCTCTCAGTGCAGCCCGTGCTGCCCACAGCAAGCTGGGTGTTGTCCCCACCAGCATATACCCTGGTCAAGCAGCCACACTTGCACTGACCTCCCAGCAGCGGAGAAAAGCCCATTTCCAGACCAAACCAACACAGCTGGTAAGTGATGAAGATGACTAATTGTTAAGGCCAGTATGAGAACTGAAACATTTCTGTTGGATTTTGGGATAGCTAAAGTGGCTTTCTTCTGATTTATGCAGTGTACACCTTTAACTGCCCTTCCGCTTACAGATGAGTACTTTTAAAACTAAACAAACACACAGTGTGTCCAAGCATGTCATCAATGACCTCCTGCTACCATTATTGATGAGTTACACCTGTTTGCCAACAAATACCCTCCTTATCACTGTCATGTGAGTAATCAGGTAAATGTTTGAGTAAATAAGTCTGCCCAGCATGAGGCCCTGGCAGCTCTCTTCACCGGATGCAGAGGGAGACCCTCAAGAGTTAATGAGGAGGTAAGGCTCCCCAGTGGCAGAGAAGTTCATTGCTGGTTGTTTTACCATGTTTCCAAAGAGCCACTGTAAGGACTAAATTTAGAAACTAAACTTTACAGATCACAGTTTTCTCTGATTCAGATTCTGGCATGGCACAAAGGAAAAGATACACACACACATGTTGGTATTCATGGACACCCCATCAAGGTAGTCCCTGATGAGCTGGGTCAGGCTGTGAGCAATTCAAACAGCAAGCTGGGGTGCTCCCAAATCCAGCGGTGAACAGCAGCACAGTAGTGTTATGGCAACAATAAATTAGCTTTCTGTTTGCACAGGAAAAAGGCTCTTACCTCTGATATTCACCCACCTGTGAGGGAACCCGAGACCTGGGGGCTTTCCAGCTGCTGGGGTGTTCCCTGGAAACGCAGTGACCGGGGACTGCAGTATTTGTTAACGGACTGTCTCAGGTAGTGTCAGAACCAGAGGGCTAAATAATGCTTGTGTTCAGATGGTGTATGTTTGTCATGAATGCACAGAAAAAAGGAAGGATTTGAGAGCCCAGCTGAGCAAAGCAAGCAGTCAGAATTTGGCAGCTCCAAGAAAACACACTCAGAAAGATGATGGGCAAGAAAAAGGGAGTAATGGGACCCCTTCCCCACCCATCCCAAAGCATGTCAAGAACACACAATGGAGCAATCTCTGTCATCACAGGCATTTTGTGCAGCCTTTTTTCAAATATCCCAGAGGAAGTATGGTGCTGCCCTGCCCCTGCTTTAGCCCCTCTCTAAATATCACCATTTAGCATAGTCTAAGCGGAGTCAAGGTTGCTCTTTTTTTCTTTCTTTCTCTGCAAATTATTGCTTTGTTCACTACTGAAAATGATAGACCCAAGTGTTTGTTTTGCTTTCCTGCTCAAAGAGTAGGTAAATTATTATCTGAAGTTCAAGCCACAAATATATTTAGTTCTTATCTTTAGTAAACATTTAGTAACAGTGAAGCTCTCATTATCAGCAAGAGCTACGTACCTAAATCCCTTCCCTCCCACCCTGATGTCTTTTACTCCAGAGTTGATAAAATGCTTTCAGTTACAGAGCTCTGCTCACACACAGACATGTGAAAAGCGTGTGTGTGAATTGTGTGGCAGAGGCTCTGTACATTGCTTGGCATTAGAGGGCTCATGATAAAAATTGGTATGAATGATTGGAATACCAGAATGAGAACAGCTTAGAGAATAGTGTTCAGTACTGCAGCATCTGCTAGTGCTGCTATAAATAAAGAGTTATAAACAATTCCTTATTATGAACCCTAATTTCAGGAATTTATGACCTGGATGTTAAAAAAAACCACCCTCCAGATAACATTCAGAAAAATACTAAGCTTGGATATAAATTTTACTGAATACATGGTTAGATACATGTACAAAATCTCTATTTGTAAATCTGTAATTTTCTATCATTACTTATCTCTCTATCTAAGATGTCATACTGGCTTCAGGAACCCTTTCTAAAGTCAGGGAGCATACATTTTAATTGTTAACTAATGTTTTTAATGGGACAATTCAGTGTTGGAGATTTGCTTTCTTTACATATTAAATCATGGTGTCATATTTAAAAAAATAAAAATTCTCACACCCAAAATTCTGGAATTCCTTCGTATGTACCTTGTAGGTCACCAGTGAAAATGAGCCTGTCCACTCTGTCTCTGCACTAGCACTGGAAATGAGCTGCACAGACTGTAACTCTCCTTGAAAGAATGGCTCAGGAGTGTGATTATTCTCTATACTTAGAGATATGGTGCTAAAGAAAAGGTATGAATATTAAAACCAAACCACTGTTTTCAAAAGGAGGATGTATATTTGAGTCTCTGGCCTTGTGTATCTTTATGTGTTCTTCTAAATTAGCCAGAACATCTACCATCAGGGACATGGGTTGTTACCTCTGCTCTGACCGTGCAGAAAGCCCAGATCTGGCAGCCCAGAGAGTGGCCAGGACAAACCCTCTGCACAGGAGTAACACCACCTGTGGCAGGTGGTGGAGGAACTGGGCATCCAACACCTGCTCAGATTTCAGCTGAAGAAGCTCTGACTCATTGTGACAATTGCAGTAAGGTCTCATGAGAGCAGCACGCATCTCTGGGGATCTCAGGAGATGGTAGCTACCATGCTCATGTGCTCTCCTGTTCCTGCTTCAGCTCCTGTTTGTGTAACTGAATATTTGCCACTGATTGCAGAGGGACTAGCACTTCATCCTCTCTTTCTACTGCCTTCTCAGCCCAGTATCTGAACCCTGCTCCATAAATTCAATTTAAATCAAACAGAGAAAAAAGGATGTATTAAAAAGTCACGGAATGGCATTTGGATTTGCCAGGTGCAACAAAGGATGAAAAGGATTATAGAATAAAGTGGTGCAAAAGGCAGATGGACCTCTGCACTGTTCATTTCCCAAGTACAATGAGATTTTTCTGTGTTTATGACTTGACACTTTACTCAAAAGCTGTGGAGAAGCAGTAGTCATCTGTAGTTGGGAAAACCTGACCATCAGGAAGTGAATATCAGCAACTGTAGGCAGGGATAAGAATAATTTCTAAAATCAACAGAGGAGTTCAGGCATGCTACATCAAAATAGTGTTGTTTCAGACAAATGATGTGATGTTTCTTTGCTTGGAATTTTGTGAGTATTTTGGGTGACATGTTTTTAACATATCAATTATTCAGAGCTATTATTTAGTGTAAGACAGATTTGGCTTCATGCAACCTTTTAGTAAATAGTAAGCAAAACAGGGAAACATTTGCAGAAAAAACTAAGAAGATAGGATAGGCTTATTAATTCTTTTTAGACTGTCAAATAGGAACAAATTAGTGAGGAAAAAAAGAATAGACTGATTTGAAAAACAAAAACAATGTTGTGTCAATACAACTTCACTGTTGAAATTCCCTGGGAAAAAATGTGGTTTAGCTACTAGAAGTACCCTTCAGGTCCTATGTGGAAGGAAAAAACTGTGACCCATTAGGATGTGGAGGGTCAGGCACTCTGATTGCAGGTAAGGTTGAGTGAGTCATTGCCGGGTGTACGAGGTGAAAAGAGAGAGGCACACAGCTCTGCACTCTGGCTGAAAGAGCTGCTTGTAAAGGTGTTGATGTAAACAGTCACTTGCTTTTCACACACAGTCTCCATATCCTGCATCAGTGATGGGAGCAGTAGAATAAATGATTTTGTGGGAGGAGAAAAAATGGCTACTGAAACCCTTCCTATTAAAGTCTATTAAATAGTGTAAAGGTGTTTAACAAAAAAAACAAACAAACCCCCAAAAAAACCTTTGTGTTGTACCCACAGATATACAGCTACGGCTTTAGCCACACAGTCAAGGAATATAAAAAATGGACAGTCACCTATTCCAGCGCCTTTGAACAGTATGCAAATCAGTCAGGAATGGCATATATGCAAAAAAAAAATTGCAGATAAGTTAAATGCTTCCTGGTTCAAACACAAATTCCTCAAAAGCTAACATTAATCCAATATTTGGTTCAGAATATAATATTGCTTGACAATTTCACTTTTCATGCTTAGTTTTTAGTTTTAAAACACTGAAAGACACTTCCAAAAGACAGCTACTTTCCTATGCCTCTAGCAGGGTCTATCCCTGTTTCGAGCATATGCTTTCCCAGATAATGCACACAAAAATATCCTCAAAACATTCAATCACTGTATTATCCTGAGAAATGGTTTAAATTAGGAACAGTTCTGCAGAAATTAATACAGCTCCACAGACAGAGCCACAGCTCACAACTTTGTATTCAGACTACATTGCTTATTACGTTAGACAGTTCTGTCTTCTTCCACTTCCTACTAGGAGGAGGCTCAAAGTGGACATATCCTTAGGAATTTTATGCAATAAAGATGAAAAATTTAGGGGAGTAGACCACAAACTGCAGCTTTTTTTGTTTGTTTGTTTTAGTGGGAGTTTTGATAGCTTCAATTTCATAAGCAAAAACGTACAGATCCTATCAAATATTTATTCCTGCTCCTTGTAAGTGCTCTTCATCTTCTAAGAAGACAACTTGCAAGGGAAGAGTATTTGGTCCAATGATCATGAATTTTGTATCAAAGTTATTAGTTCACAGCTTTAATGCTCAAACAGTTGTTCTTAGTTCTCTCAGCTAATTGGGAGAAATATTTTCCATTTAATTTACAAAACTTGTGATTTCTATGACAGCATCAGAAAATATTCTTTTGAGAATCAGGGCTCTCTCCTGGCATCAGAGGTAAGGGAAACCCTATGGTCCAGCAGCTACAGAAGCAATTTTAGGCTGGACAACATTCTCACTATTTGGCAGTTTTCTGTGTGCTTTGCAACAGGGAACTCCTAAAAAAAACCCAAAAAAGTGTATGCTCATATGTACTCAACACACAAATAGGAAACAGGTTGAGGAAAAGAAGAAAAAGGAAATTCAGACTAATGGTCATAACTCCCTCTCCATTAAGTGGAGCAAAGTTACTACAACCACAGATGAACATTACTGCAGTACTGCCAAGGAGCTAATGCAAGTGTGCCAGACGATGCCATCATCTTGCACCATCTCGTGACTCAGGCTGAGTGGGAATGTGGATTACGAAGGCGCTTGGCTTGACATGCTGATAATGGGAAGCTCAGTCTGAACCAAACACCTCATCCTCCTGGCTTTGTTAGGTTGGTGTCTCTGGGGACGCTGGAGGAGCCTGGGCCTGAGTGACACCTGGAGCTCCAAGTGATTTGGCAATCTGCATGTACCCTGTGACAGCCTGAATTTGGTCACTTGGCTGGCAGAGTGATTGTTATTGCAAAAGAGTGCAGCATTACAAAAAGGCTGTGAAAATAGATGACTATTGATTTGGTAGAGGCAAGTGAGCGTATTGGTGAAATACATACGCTAGTATGCATACTTTTGTGATAACAATCGTATTTATCCCTTAGACATTTATGACTTCTTTAGAAATTTTATTGTTGTATAAATTTGTACTTAGGCATCTTATAAAAGTAGAGTTGTGACAGCATAATAGTCCATAAAGAAAACACAGTTTTAAGAACTGGACTAAAGGTTTTGTGGTTTGCCATCTTAATGCAGTGCCACTCAAAAATACCAAAACCAGATTTTGAGACCTTGAACAGCCTTTCATGATACGCAGCCAGACCTTCTTCCTTCCTAAAAGCACTCATCAAAAATGGATCATTAGCTTGATATCAGGTGAATCCAGCTGCTTCCTCTCCATATACACATTCAGAGAATATGAAAGTCTTTCTAAAACATCACCAGCAGAAAATGCACTGGGAAATTCAAAGGTTTCCAGTACACAGAGTGTTAGCTCAAAACAGAGTTTTTTCCCTCAAAGTGCCACAAGAGATAATGTATTAATCATTTGTCAAATTACTATTTTCAAATCCAAGCTCTTTATTATTTTTAATTATTTAGTTCCATGAGGACAGAAAAAAGTCTTTTATCGCTTTCAAATATATTTCCTACCTATTTCAGATAACAGCAAGTTAGAGGAAAAACATTCACTTTCAAGTTGTTTACAAGGTGAAGTTCAAACATGCAAAAATATTTTAGGGTAAAAATATTGTCATTCACTTACCTCTAATAAATAGACCTGGCAGATTGCTGTAACAAGACAGTTGCACATAATTTTGAGTATTGTATTAATAAAGCCAATTGTAAATTGGGGTGGTCACTGCGATGAATAATTGCGAATATTAGGCACTAAAACAATTAATATTAAAAGGATCTGTGGCTTCAAAAATTTACTACTGTAGTTCTAATTTGTAGGCAGATTCTGTAATGAAGTAGTAATAACCTGAACTGAAAATCCACAGCAGTCTTCATACTTAATCAAATAACGCTGCACTAATTAAGTTTGCCACAAAAAGGTAATTCCTTGGAAAAGCTGTATAATTTTTTTAAAAAAGCATTATGAAGACAACTCCTTAACCTCATAGCATTTTAGTCACCACTAATTTTTGAATTGTGAGTAAAGCAAATATTGGATATTTACAGGAATTCCTTATGTCTTTTCCACAGTCCTGCAAAGTGAAATTGTTGCTGTTCCTCTTAAGATTATCTGAAATACAGTAATGCAAGCAAAAAAAATGTGTTTCTAAGTTTTTAGGTATGTGTAGTCGTTGTGTTAGGATCCTTCAAAGAGTTTTTTTTTTCTGCTTATGCTCCATTTACAAAGGGGCAAATGATTGAATTTGCTTCACTGAATTGAACTTATACAGCTTCCTGCTGGGTTCTGGGGAGCATTTATGGAACACCACCTGGAGGGCAGCTGGTCTTTTCTCCTAGGCCTGAATATCATTAAATTTCAGCAGCAACATGACACACTGTAGAAAATTTTGTTTTAAGACTGCACTATTCTGTGCTGCTGTTGTCAAGAGCAAAGAGAAGTGGGGGCCGGGGGAATTTCTGGAAAGCAAGAGTGATAGATTTCATTCCTTGTCAGCAAGTGCCAACAACCAGGAAAAGCAGAAGGACTGGAAGTATAAAAGGGACCTTTTCTTTTTTTTTGATGGTGGGTGGAAAAAATATCCACCTGGAAGAAATGTATTTCAGAATAGTGCATTGTTTTTTTGTAAATATAGGTAATTATGGCCCTTGCTGAAGCATTCACAATTTAACTTCATATTTGAGCAGCAGAGTATCCTCACTTAGAAGACCAATTGCTAGCCTTATCTTGCACATGTGGGTGACACTGCAGCTGCCCTAAGAGCTCATTTTCTTGTAGCTATTTGCTTAAGCATTTCCCTACCAGATGAAGCCGAAGACAAGATTGCTGTGAAATGCTGTGAAGGACTGCATAATGCCTGTGCCTTCCAAAGGGACCAAGTAACTGTGGCTCAGACCCTCTATGGGTTTAACACATTTTGAACAAGCTTTTATCATTGCAGTTAAGAAACCTTTTGCAAGAGGAGAGGTAAGATGGGACCAGCTTGTGGCACCTTACATCTCTTGCTGTGCTTCACGTTTTTCCCTCCTCTAGTTTCTAGCCTTTAAGTGTCAAACCCAATGTGAAGAAAGGACTGCATTCCCCTGGGAATTACAAGGTATGGTCCAGCTCACCGTGGTTCTTACGTTCCCTGAAGTCTACAGAGGTCGTCTTGCCGGTGGTAGCAGGAACACTGGCACAATGATCAGAAAGAACAATCTATATACAGTAAACATTACCAATGTGATTGACCTGCTCTGTGCCTTGCTATAAAATTTTAGTATTTTTCAGTGGACTATGACACTTAACTCTTATTTTTGCACATTTTGACCTCTACATTTACCTCCTTCTTTCCATGTTGCACCTTTTCTCCTCACCCTCTTTGCCAATTGCATCAGCTCCTGATTCCCCTCTCATTCCTCCTTAGTTCACCACTAAAATGCCTAATAGATGGTCTCCATAAGATGGTCTCCAAAATGAGCTGGAGTGTTGTAGAATTGACCACCAATTAATATTGCTGTGCAATACAAATGATTGACAATTTCTTCTCAAAGAAAAATTCTGAAATACTGATCTTGCCAAAATCATACTGTTACTGAAAATGCATTGCTTTCAACAGCAGCAATAAATTACTGTTACAGATGAGAAAATTTCAATAAACTTAAAATTCACATTTCTTGTTCATTTAATTTAAAAGTTTGTTTCAAATAGAACAGCTGACAGAAAGTTATATCACTTTCTTTCAAATTGAAATATCTATGCTCTCATGCAGCATTTCTAAATCAGAAGTTTGTATAATATTCTTCATGCGCACCATTTCAACCAGCAGTTCCAGTTTTGTCTGAGTAGTCTTTCAAAATTCACAGTGACTACAAGTATTGGCACTTTGGGAACAACAAAGGACCCCTGATCTGGACCAAAGAATCACTGTGCTAGGCAGAGTGCCAGACAGAGGCACCAGGTCATGGATAAATATTTTGGGTTCCTGAGAGAAATAGTGGAATGGTGACTACCTGACTTGGACTTGATGGCTTAAGAGTGTAGTCAGAAGCGGTTTTCCCTCACGGCCACCAGAACTGACTAATGCTAAACTTTTTTGCAGGAAGAAAAGGTATTCAAAACAACTTTAACTCTTGAGTATTAGTTGAAGAAACCAATAAGGATCACTGTTTGTAAAGCAGCTCCCATCACTGAGATTACACTGAGTAGGAGCTTCAGGACCAGCACTTCCAGTGATCCAGAATCCTAGATTTAAATACAAAATTATTTTGTTTCTTGAGGGAAACAATATTTGCCATTCTTAAAGCCAGAAGGGCCCAGGTGGGAGAGAGGCAGATTCCATGTGGAGGTGAGGGTGCTAAACTGTTTTCCAAAAGGAAACAAGAGCCAGGCCCACATTTTCCAAGTTCAGTGCCCAGGGAAACTAGAAAGGCTTTTTCTATATTGCAAGAAAACTCATACTTAGTGAAGGCATTGAGTTTGTCTATATTTCTTCTGCCAGAGCAATCTTGCTGGAAATAAAAGCCTGCAAACAATGAACATCAAATAATGGATTTTCAAACTAGCATTGAAATGAAAAAGATCTCTCTGGGTAAGACTGGTGTCTAGATAAAATGTAAATTCAATCTCTCTGTGAAGCACTTGTGAATAATCAGAAATGCATACAGTCACTAAAACACATTACCAGAATAACACAGAAATGGAACAACATGACAGTATTTTTTTTTATGATGGAGAATAGAAGTAGATGATTCTCCCAAATAATTATCTTTTTCAAGAGAAAACTGTCCACAGACAAAAAAACCCCATGCTTCCTTTTCTCATATCTCACTCCTTGGGTTGGCTCCAGTTTTGATCTTTACCCTGTCCCCAAATGGGAGCAATTGAATGGTACAAGCTGTCTTTTTAAATGTGACTCCTCAGCTTACTTATTCATTTAGTCCCAGAACTGCGGTGAAGAGTCCTCAGGACTCTAATGGGGAGAATTCCAGGGCTATTCCTGTCCTGCCAGGCTCATTGTGTAACTTTAGATAAATTATCTTAGCACTAGTTCAGACCTTCCCTTCCTGCTTTGTTTTGTTTATCTGTAAATTGCCAAATAAAGAGCTTGGAGAGCACTCTGAACTTGTGGGTAGCTAGTTAGCTGCCCACTTTCTTTTCTGGAAGTTTGGGAAGTGAAGGAGAAAGGAGATGCAAGGTATGCAGAAGGGGTTGAACAGACCTCTGTTAATCTTATCCACAAGAGATGTGATTCTTTACCGTGAATTTACCCTGCAAGGTGAGGCATATACTGGACTGTTTGTACCTGAATGAAGGGTTTGGGCACGTACTCAGGATTTGGGGCGAGTCTGTGCTTAATAAATGGTTCTCTCTACACACTACTTAGCTGGCAGCACAGATATTCCCCTGGGTCACATAGCCAGGCCCTTCTAAGCAAAGCAGATTTCTGGCTCCCTGTACCATCCTTTTTTGACCAGTGGTTGGTCACTGATGGTGCAGGGAGAACCCCAAAATGGCAGCTCCCTTCTATAAATTGCTGATAATTATTCCATATGTCAGACTTCACACTGTCATGAAATATCAACTGCTGTGCAAATAGAGAGTACAATTAATTATTAATTTCTGGCTTATTATTGACTGACCACTTTGTCAAACAAACTATATGATAACCTGTAATATACTCTTTCAATTTGCTGCTCTGTCTTAACACTTCGTAGTACAGCAAAACTGAAAAAATAAGATCAAGTCTCATCTGACTTACAAAGATCATTAGTAACCACGTCTTGTATGCAAGAAC
Organism: Dicrurus megarhynchus; assembly: GCA_013399195.1. Lineage (NCBI taxonomy): Eukaryota > Metazoa > Chordata > Aves > Passeriformes > Dicruridae > Dicrurus > Dicrurus megarhynchus. The sequence goes on along the minus strand of VXAD01012707.1, from coordinate 217,725 downwards.
TGGATTCGGGCCATGCTGACACAAGACAATCAGTTTTCTATACTTGCAGGATGCTGTAATGAAATGCCTGATTTGATGAAGTTAGAGGCGTTATGATATTTTCATCATTGTGTAATAAAGCATCAGGAAACCTTCAAGCCTCTAATGTTATTGAATATCTTGGTGGTGTTAATATTAACAGTGCACAGTTTGCAATGTAAGGGAAGGGGGAGGGAGGAGGACGGACAGTTTGGGCTTCTGGTTTAAAGGTGAACAATCTTCCCCAAATTAATTTGTTCTCCATCCTTAAGTGATTGGTACAGCCAGGGTTTTGCATGCACCTGGAATCTCCTAGCATATCCATAAATAAGAAATAGTGGATAGAATAAGTGAATGTTTCTCATTTTTACTACAAAGCAAAGGCTATTAGGGGGAACAATATGCTTGGGTTTCTTCAGTTACCTGGTTTTGGTGAATATTTAGTAATATTCTTTTAGGAACTAAACACAAAGTGATTTGCATAGTAATTAGTAATGTGCTTTTATATACATATACATTTCTCATAGGTTAATAACCAAATTTATAACAAATTAATAAAAACAGAAAATTAAACCCAGTATTAACTGAAGTGCTACTTGCCCAGTCACACTCAGCATATTTAATTCATTCCTGTGAATTCAGTGGGGCTTTGTGTAGAAATAAAATAAACAACATTTCTATGTGCCTTCATTGTTTAGCTACTGTACAGTTTCTTTTGACTGCTGATATTATTTATAACTAGGAGGTTTGTTTGTTTGTTTTTCATTTGGAAAAAAAATAGGCAGTGAAACATTTGTTAAATTTATTTCTTTTTTAAACAATGGTAATAGAAAGATTTACACGGACATAACAAAACAAGGACATAAAGAGCTTTATATAGAACTTCATATAACCTTTTTTTCTCTAAAGTTATACAACCAATAGGAATATTATGTGGTTTGCTTCTTTGTTCAGTAACGAAGCTCTAATTTCCACTTCCACTGTGGAATTATTGGTTGAATAATTGAAATTATTCCACTGTGGAATTATTCCCACTGTGGAATAATTTCCACTATAGCTGTTGCACTTCTCTCACTTGGACTTTGCCTGTACAAGCCCAAGCTCAGGATTAATAGCAAGAACAGCCTGGAGGGAGAAGTCAGGGCAGCTCAAAAAGCCCACATCCCAGCTTCTCCAAGCCGAGCCCCGCCAAAGCCGGGCAGAAGCAGCTCAGATGGGAATACAGTCAGGGCACCTGCAGGATGTGCTGACTCCATGCTCCAAGTGGCTCCTGCCTGTGCTATGAAGCTTCACAGCTCTGTGGGAAGGGCATTACATCGTGCAGGCAGCACACAGCCCCGAGCTCACCAGCTGGGACTCCAGACACACATCCAGCACACACAGGGCTTTCACAGCACACACGTGAGAACAACAAACCTCTGAGCTGGTCCCTGCTCGGGGACTCCACGCTGATCTGAAAGGACAGGTCACATTATGGCACTGCCCTTGGGTATACTCAATTTTCTGATTAGGAAATGGCATGGGACTTAGGTGGCTTTTAGGGCCAGGCCCTTCTAAGCAAAACTCCTGCAGATTTTTGCAGAATCCTGCTCCCTGTCCTGCAAATTAAAATCTCTCAGGTATATGCCTCAGAGTAGATTTTTGCTTACTCTATGATGGTGTATTCAAAGGGCAGTAATCAGCAGATCTAAATCCAGTGAGCAGGTGGGACATGAGACTTGCTAAGTGTCTTTCCTGCAGATCATTTTGCTGCATCCTTCATGATAGCAGACCCAAAGAAAACACCCTGTGTCCATTTTATAGGTTCCAATGTTATTTGGCTGTCAGTGAGGGCTAGGCCAGCTGCAGCCCTCCACTCCTCTTTAGGAGGAAGAAAAAGGTAAATGATAAATCTCTGTGTCCGTGTCTATTCAACTGTGCACATGCTTTATATCTCTAATGGGTATATTGGTGTGACGCCTAATAAATACATTGTTACGCATTTTTGTCACATCCTTGCTAAATTTCCACATTCTAAAGAGCCTGAAGGACTAAAGGGAGCTCCTTCCCCCCTCCCACCCAAAATAGTAAGCAAATCCAATGCTATAAGTATGATTATCATTCTAGACTTCATAACAAGGAGCTTTAAGCATATTGCATAAATTAAATACATAATGTAATAAATCCTGTATGAGTTGTAAATAGTCTGCAGCTAAGCAGGTTAACTGGCACACAAGTGTGAAATATTACACAGTGAAACCTGTGTGCCCTAAGAGACTACCCTAGGGTACTGACAATACTTTACAACATCAAATTACCCATATTAAGCAAACTGGCTCTGCAATTTAGCCAGAAAGGGTCTATAATTGGTTCAGGGTACAACACTTTTTCCTAAGAGACCTGCTAAAACACTGTGGATTTCAATGTCTATAAGCCAGCAATAGAAATGTATAGCATTATGAATAAACTCTGTCACTTTGAATTGTTTTGATCTTTGTGGAAGATTTCATATCAATCAAAATCAAACATGTTAAAAATAAGTGTTTTCCATTTAATTTCATGTAACTGGTGGCTGAATAATTAAGATAAAATTGTTTTAAATTCATACATTAAATTTATTTGCATCAATTTTTCAGCAGAAACAAGTAAACATTTCTATTTAAACAAGCCTAGAAACAGTAATTTCTGATATCAAACATCTGCAATATAATCTCTTATGGGATTCCCTCCACGTTTTTTCAAGTAAGATTTTCAGACACTTTTAATAAGAGACAGATCTCTTCTAAATTGTTCTTCTGCCCTAAAGTGATTTGGTAAAAATGGCACGGAGGGCTTTGGATTCATTATCACACTGATTTTTCTACCCAATGAGCTCAGTTTGCAAGTAAATTTCTAACTGCCAGCTGCACAAACTCAGCCTGAGTCCTGGATCCCTTCCATCTCATGCATCACCACCAGTAATAAATGTCCTGTATACCAGAATATGCCCTCCATGGCATCTGTGCAATCCCAGTGCCATCCGTGAATTTGCACAGGTGTTGCTGGGGGCAGACGCTCAAATCAATAGGGTTACACACAAGTGGCTGAGGAAATTATCTCCCAAACAAAACTACCAGTACTACAATGATTTGTGGGATGGAAGGGACCCTGCCTGACTCACAGAGCCGGGTTTTAATCTCACAACCAGTAAGAAAAGTGTTTTGTCTTGCAAACAAAAATCCGAGAGGGCTGCAATGCATGTGGAACATCCCAACACTATTTTTATGCTGTTTCTTAGAGCATAAAATGGTTTTGAATGTACACATTACTCAAAATAAGATGCACTTTGCAATCAGGATATTATGAAAAATCAGTAAGTGATGCATCGTGGTGTCTTAAAACCTCTTGTTGTGTAAGATCAGTACGTCAGGGCTGAGAGGAAATGGCCCACCCATATTGTCCCAGTGAGACAGCACTGTCCTCCAACAATGCCTTAGGGGAGGGTGTTGGAGCAACAACATACTCCAGGACACAAGACTTGGACTCACCACATAGCTGCAAGGATAGGGTTGCTTTCTGCTCCAGTTTTAAGTCCTGGATTATTTCAACCCATGCACACAATCACTTTGTCTCTAGATGTCTTTGCTGATCATGTGTTTACAAACAGTAAGCAATGTTTCTAGGGCTATCTACAGGCAGCAGGCAGTTCAAAATCAGTGCTGCTGTCAGAGCTCTGTTGTGTGGCCAGGAGTAGAGCTGGGCATTGAACAGTGATTAAGTGGAATATTTAGGTCTGGCAGGAGGTGAGTTAGTAGGAGCTGCTCCTGCTCCCACTAACAGCTTCTCTGGGCTCCAGCCAGACCCCTCCAGCAGCAGAGGGCCACACTGCTGGGGAACATGCCACACTTGGTGCTGAGAAGCCGGAAAACCACCCTCAGACTGCCCTCACTAGAGCAGTATCTGATGCACATACTTTTGACAAAATAAAATTATTTTTGCAAACAAAATCAAGGTGAAACACATCTGGATACCTTTGTCTGCATTTAGTTTCAAATTGGATGTAAATTTTTTCTAGATTTTGATTAAACTACTTTGTCCTCTCAAATGATTACTCTTTTTCAGTTAAATGAGTCCACTTTACCTCTTCATCTGAAGTTGGTTGTTACACCTGTCAGCTCTGGACACTTTCATTTTCAACACAAAGACTTTGTGTGAACCAGCCTTACACAATCCAAGAGCATGGATACCATGCAGAAAAGGGAGGAGAGGATACCATTTTCCTAGCAATGACAAGGAAGTTGGCTTTTTCATGTGAATTAGCATCTTAAGATAAAAACACTAAGGAAGGGAAGATTCACCAAATCTTGAAAAGCACAGCCTGTGAGCCTTTTCACTATTTTAACCTGTGTTAGCTAACATGAAGTAAGACCACAGCTTATTTTTTTCCTCATGAATGTAAGACTGAAGCAATTTATGTTTATTCCAGAGAAGATCTCTAGGAAATGTGTCTGTGAACTAACCTTGGGTGTGACCCCTCTGTTAAGAATTCATCGTACGTTTTCTATTAAGACAAAACCCTCTTGACACTGTAATTCTTTCTTCCATTCTGAATCTACAGCTTGTGACTGAAACCACTTCCCACACCTTGCAGAAGGTGCGTAACTCCAGCTTTCCCACACGTTCCCCAGGCAAAGTCATTTTGGGCTCTCCAGGCAAAAATCTGCAGCACAATTCAGAACAAGCAAGAAATAAATAGCCAAAAGAACACGGTACTCATAGTACTATTTATCGTCAGAGTTAGCCCTGTAAAAATCTCGGCTTTCAGTTTACTCAAATTTAACACAGAGAGCAGGCACAGTAAGGAGAGGGAATATCCTCCATTTTTTTCTGAAACACTATTTCTTGAACAACAAACTTTTTTTTGCTGATATTTAATTCCTCATTGGTACTCAAAATCTTGTAAGGACTGCATAAGGTCAGTCTCTTAAGAACACATCACTTCACCTTTCTAGGCACTGATGTGGGTAGATGTAGGCACATTGGGCCACATGCAAAGGGCCTATATTCCTGCATGAAGTGTTTCCTGCTGGCTTCAGGCCTTTGATTCTTGCCTAAGAAACCTCGGTGCTTCCACTGCCATTCTCATGCTGCACAGCACTCAGAACAACACATCCCCCGAGCTAGAGTACTGGGAAATCCAGAGTAGATGCAGGCCCACAAAAACAGACTCCATCCAAGGAGGAAAGCATTAAGCTCTTTAGTGAATCCTGTTTTACCTGTTTTTTCCCCACTTTCTGGGGTAGCCCAGCCTCCTATTGACCTAGATAATGGGAAAATGATTATTCATTTGAATTTCAAAAGAACGAGTAGTAGGCTGTTAGCTCTAACTGCTGCACTCTAATAGGAATATACCTGCACACATACAATTATTGAACTGCTTTTAGAACATAAAGTTATTTAACAGTAATATCTACTTATTCATGTACATGTTTTAATCAGATTTCTAAAATGCTCGAGATTTTTTTTTGCTTTATAGAGTGTGGCTATAATTTGTCAGTCTGTTTCCAGTTTCATCATCTTCCTAGTGCTACCCTTAAAATACAACAAAAAACAACCAAAACATAACATGAACAAGCATGAGAAAACAGTAATGCTGTTTATATTTAAAAGATCACTTTTGAGGAAAAACTGAAATGCTGCCAAGACACTCAGAAAATGAGATAAAATACAAAAATAGAAAAATGGGATTTATGAAAATTATGTGATACCCATGGCATTAATACACATCTTCACAGGGACACACATGAAGGAGCAGAAATATCTCAGAAGTCTGGTGTAATGACAGTGGCTTCAAATTACACCAAAGCTTTATTAAAAATGATCTCTCCTGATCTTAATGTGTTAAATGTCAGATTCTGTCACCTAGGTGTATGGAGTCCCAGTCTTATCAATATTGATTATATGGCTTCCATTGCAGTTGAATGAAAATTTTCCAAAATAGTTCATGGCTTTTGTAAAATGTTTTGAAAAAAATAGAAGTACTTCGTGAAAATTCATTGATTTGATTAATTTCACAGGAAATAAAGATTTAATTTTTATTTGATCAGCTTGAATTTTATGCAATTATATGACATAATGAAATCTCCCATAACTGCCAACAACAAATTAAAACATTTTGACACTTTTCATTTTGCAAAATTACACCATTATTTCTATCTGGATTCAAAAAATACATGTAAAAACCACAGAATCTCTCACTAGGTATCTGAATAGTAGTACTTACAGAAAAATACTAAGAAATAGGGTTAGGTGAGACACTGGAATTCTGCTGTCATCCTAGTAAGGGCCCCAGCGGCATCAAAGCTGCCTTCCCTGGAGGCAGTCAGGCACCTACACACTCCCAAGACTCCTGTCCACATCATCATTACAAGAAACATACTCTCAATTTTTACGAAGCCCTGGTCACACAGAAGGCTCTACAGTGTGCCCAGTCTGAGCAAATCCTCACCCAGATGGAGCAGGAAGCGCCAAACTCACAGTCCTCATGGAAGGAATGCCCTGTCCTGCCAACAGCCATCCCCGGAGAGACCACAGCTGACCACAGCTGTGACAAGAACTCAGGCACTCCCTCCCAGAGGTACTGCACCCTCTCCTCATGTGGTTTCTCTAAATTTTAACATTTTATGACAGGTTGAGAACCCTGCCAGTCAAATTTTCCATTTTATCTCCTGTGTCTTAAAGGATAGACTTTATTATGGAGCTAGATTGTACCACAAAGTGCAGTCACAGGGAGAGAGAGGTGATAACAAGCCTCAGAGCAGAAATCACGGCTGGGGGCAGTCATGGAGAGGCATAGCAGTGTTATTCCAAATCCATCTTTACAATGAAGTTCCTTGAAGTAACTTACAATGAAACTTCTTCAGCTATGCCCTTTTCCTTCCCTCTACTCTGTACACCCAGCTGGGGTCGGGCAAGGAAAGTGACATAATACTATGTATCTGCCTCAAATGTATTTTTCGAACTCCACCTGACTCCTGACAAGTGCAGCAGAGACCTGGTAGCCCTAACATATCCATACAGCTAAAAGAGGTGTGTGACATTTTTGGAGCTTTTGTTCTGTTTTGTTTTTGTTCCTGTAACAGCACTAGCCACTCTGCAGCCCTATGATATCAGAGTCACATCATCCAAACACTGTAATTTTGCTATAGTCTGAGGAAAATGAACCACTGGGATAATTAGAGGATGATGTACCAGGGGACCTGCTGCCCCATTAGCACCAGTTCATCGGATGTGTTCTGGCAGAGGAGAGGCTGTGCCAGGGCTCATTCCTCTCATTGCCATTATGCCTGTATCCAGCCAGCAACCATCACAAAACTTATTAAACTTTTATTTTTCTAAAAACTGCAAACAGTAGCTGGAAAAGCACAAAGGAATCCACAAAACAGTATGTGGATTCATTTTCAGCATACATTTTGCAATTAAAATGACCATAGGTGCATAGCACACAGTCACCTTTGGATTTCAGACATTCTGCGATAAAAACAAACATGGGATTATCCGAATAGGCGGATCCGCTACGGCGTCCTGAATAACTTGATGCTTTCGGGAAAACAAACACACAAACAAACCAACAGAAAATCAGCACTGTTTGATGCTTTCTGCATATTTTCACCCTATACTTTGGGGAAGGCGCCTTTATCCTCTGCCTACACCACACGGTAAGAGCCTCCAGGTGGGTGCGACGATTCTCACGTCCCTCCTGCAGACAGCCCGGGCCTTCCCGGGGGACAAGGGGACCTCCCCCGCGCCGGGCACCGCCGTCCGTATCCGCATGGAACCGGGACCGCGCCAGGCTCTACCCTGCGTTCTCTCAGCCCCGTTCTCTACCGAGCAGACACCGAAACAAGCCCTGGGAGGACAGGGAACCGAAGCGCCGGCAGCGCTCCTCTGGGGGTCCAGGGGCCCAGCCCCGCCGCGGAGGAGAAGGAGGCCATGTGCGGACGGCGGAGAACGCCGTGCCCAGCCGAGGGCCGCCCGGGCCCCCGAGGCGGGGTGGGTCCGGTCCCGGCGGTGCCGCCAGAGGGGCCGTGGCCACGCCGCTGAGGCGGCCACGGAGCGCCAGCGCCCCCTCCCGT
>VXAD01012707.1:153830-205940 GCA_013399195.1 Dicrurus megarhynchus | reverse complement strand
TTTTTTTTTTTTTTGACTTTTAAGAGCCATCGTATTTCAGTTGCGTGCTCTGAAATACCTGCTGATGGCAATAGACAGACTCACGAGGTGGAAGTTTGTTTCTCAAGAAGTTTACTTTTTTATCTGATAGGCATTGGTAAATTATTACTACTTTTTTTTTTTTTTCTCCGCTAATTAATGATCCAGCTGTTTACAGGGACAATTCACTGTGCTGGTATTTTGGTGGCAACCACTGCTACAGGCTTTCAGACTTGCTGAAATGAAAATCCTGCATACGCATTTGTAAGGCATAATAAAACATAACATTAAAACCTGCATGCATGTTATGTTTAATCAAAGACAACTCTTAGGCATTTAAGTGGTGAGATATCTTACTTTAGGTTAGTTAAACTGGTAGTAAAATGATTAATATAATCTGATCTCTTTCTAATAATAATAATAAAACACTCATGATTCTAAATAAAAGTTGTTTGGCCTAAATCTTTGCTATCAGAAAAGAGATATAGCATATCTGGGAACTCAAATTTATGTCTTGCATTGTGATAATTCTTTATGAGAAACTGTGTTTTAAAACAAACTTAATTACAAGGTACAAGATATCCCTGGCAATGGATAGTCCTCAATAAAACAGAGTTTCTTGAATTTTCAGTTTTTGGTCTCAAATGATTAGTGTGTTCTCCATGTAATAACTTAGAAATCAGATTGAAAACAAATGACATTTATCTCTTCTAAGGCAAAAGACTGAAAGAAAATTGGTACACTGAAGTGCCCTAGCCTAGCCATTCACTATTCTGCTATCAAAAAACCCATTTTGGGCTAGGGTGATGGAGTAAGTTGATCAGGTTCTAAGTCTTAAAACTGAGCCAAAATTCTCTTAGTAATTCTTCAAGCTATCATGAGGGTAGGGTGACTTGTTCTTTCAGTCCCTTTCTTCTGATATGCATCCTTGTTTATTAAAGTGATAATAGGCAGTGTCATTAAACATTTGTGCTTTACAGATGTTCAATGAGTTATGAATGATTATGGTCAAATACAGGCTGCATTTAGTTTGCATTGTAATAAGGTCTGTGTCTCAGCCTACAAAACTTTTGACTGCATATATTTTTGGAAGCTGTTTTTAAAATTACCATTTAAAATATTAGTCAAGGATAACTGATTTAAATGATCCAATTAAAGGGCAGTCAGGCATATTTTAAAAGAGCAACAGGTCTACTTTAGTCAAAGAATATAATACCCACTCAGAAGTATATCTTTTCTTTCTTCTAAATGGGAATTATACTGTACTATATCAGAGGAATATTTTGAGTATAGGGTGCAGGGAAACAATTTTTTTGGCCAAACACTTGCGTTGCTTTTATTTTAGAGTTTATTATTGCATATTGTTCAAGGAAAAATTAGGTAGTGTTCTGTTTAAGCCACTGCAATAGTTAGGGCTGAAGTTTGATGCTGTTGAATGCCTAAGCTCCTACTGATCTCAGTGAGAGTAAAAAACAATCTTTTACTCATGAAAAATAGCATCTGCTAAGCTGCTCTATTTTATTTTGTCATTAACAGTATTCATACCTTCTGTTTCTCTCTCTCTTTTTTTTTTTTTTTATGTACATAGGAATCTTTGTTGACATGCTAGAGCAGTCCTGTTGCCGGCCTGGTATCTCCTGTGGCCTTTTTCCCCACATTCCTTGCATTTGTCTCTGTACAATACTATTCTACATGTAATAGGACTCAGTGATAGGAGGGAGAAAAATGAGCTTTTCTATGTCGAAAGATAATTTACTTGCTAACACTGAGGATGTCAACTCAATGTAAAAGCTAATCAAACATGCTGATTCTTTTTATCTTTAAAGTGAACATTTTTTGCAAACTTTTTTTGCCCTTTTGATGTTTTTACTCTGTTTTTTCCCTTCCTTTTAAAAGAACCACAATTAAGAAATATTTTCTTTCTTTAAGTGCAGTCTTTTACAAATGTGGTAGAAAGGCTCATTCCAAGCGTCCTTTAAGGGCTACATGCTCTTAAAGGCATTCACTGACATTCAGATGAAACTTCCAAGTCCATTGAATGTGATTTGCATGCGTGCAGTATGATCCTTCACTCCTGCCTTTTTGAGGAAAGTGCAACTCTGTTGTTACACCGGGGAGAACTGGTGTGGGGTCAAAGTCAGGGCCATATAAGTTTTAGGTGTTTGATAATCAAAACAGTTCATGAATTCTGTTTTACATCTTCACAATTGTTGCCTAGTAAGGCCTTAAACCTGCTCTGGTTAAAAAAAAAAAAAAATTCTCATTGAGCTCAATGGGAGTTTTTGCCTCAAGGGCTGCTGGCAGGATAGGTGTCTTAGTTCCTCCTAACCTTCATTTGTAAGAATGGCCAGGAAAAAATAAACAACAAAAACTTAATACAATGAGTTGCCTTACATTTCCCCTACTATACAGTTGTATTTCTTTGATTAATTTCCTTTCCCCTCACTCACATCCAAGGCTGTGATTGTTTTTGTTTTTCTTAATTTTTTTTGCACACTACCTATACCAATTAACTGCCTAATTAGTTTTATCTTCTCTACATGGATGCAGTGAATTTGTAAGAGAATTTCACAAGCAAGTAGTTTTTTAGTGAGTTTAAAGTAAATAGAGTTTTAAAGACCTATTTTTATATTCAATATAAAGCACAAATGTGCAGAAAATGTAGAATGACTTACAAAAAGGGAAACAAAAGTTCGTAATATTTCATGTATAAAAGTAATACCTTCTTTGGGGTGAGATTCTCTTAGAAAACCCAATACTTATGCCAGTGCAAAGATAGGAATATTTTAAAAACTCTTAGAAAAATTGTGATTGACAGCAATTTAAAAGGAATGACTTCTGTAGATACAAGGAGACCCCTAAAGCAATATGGATAAGAAGGGGTGAATGGTTTTCAATGATGAACAACAACCTGGAAGTGTGAGAATGGAGGTTTCAATCCTTATTAATTAATCAAATTTCTTCTTTTGTGGTTAGTTACATCTGGATTTTCTGTGAAGTGCAATCTTGCAGGATGAAAAAATGCAAGGGCGCCAAAATTCTAAGAGTTGTGAAAGTTCAGAAGCAGGTTTGATTTAGAATTATTGAATAGGGCTTCAGACTTTGGTAATTTACACTTCCAGTAAAATCAAGACATTGATTTACTGCTTGAAGAAATTTGATCAAGTAATAATGATTAATCCGGGAACTCCCATTGTCACAATTTGTTTTCGTTTCCATCGTCCTGCTTATCTCCAAAACCAACTTGCCTCAACTCCTGGCAAAGCCAGGGAGAAGAGTTATATGCCATTGTTAGTTCATTTACAATTTGTATCTGGTTTTGCTCTTGTACATATGTTGGCGTTTTGGAGTCTTTACATAAATGCTGTGATACTTTTTTTCTTATTTCCTTCTATTTTTTGGTGGGCTGTTTTAAAATGGAGGCCTGTTTTCCAATGTGGGACTTTTGATGGTTACAACATTTCAATGATGTTGCATGATGGCCACAGGTGGGGGAAATTGAATGTTTTAGAGCAGTTTTTCAAGCATGACACTTTTAAAATATGTAATTTCAAAGACTTTTCAAGGCCACATGAAATTAGTTTTCATAGCCACTCCAGGTCTTGGGGGGAAAAGCTGAAAAGTACTTTTGTTTAGAAGTCTGAGTGATGGTGGGGGGGAAACCTTTTCTTGAGGTTTTTGCATGCCAGTGCACGGCCTATTGCTGTGAGAGAAGGAAGATGGTAAGGCTGCTTGAGGCAATGCACTGGAGGACAAAGTGTTTTCTAGCACTAGAAAAAGAAAATGCATGGCAAAGTTTTGTCTTCTAGTAGACTATATAGCATGCAGAGTTTAGTATGTGTCAAAACAGTGTATGACATTGCTGTATCAAAGTTGTAAAATTAAGCATTATTTATTGAAAACTATGTATTTTTTTTGTAAAAACCTGATCACCTAGAGGATTAATATCAGTGACTTGTGCTAGTGCTACAAACTTAACCAGCTTCTTTACTACAGTACTTGATATGCAGTGTTAATGCTCAGGGTTGAAACCAGTCCACTCCAATGTCTTTTTTTGCAAGAGTTTTTAAATAAAGGAACAACATAATGCAATTGTTCAAAAGACTCTAATAAAAATGTGTGATCAATCTTCCTATGTGGTTTTATGTGGATTTTTTTTTTTCTGCTGTTGCATTTGGTAAATGCAGTTCAGCTATTACAGTGAATCCACTCCTCATTCTGTGGGCACCTAAAGCTGAAAGTTAATGGCAATGTTATATCTTTCAAGAAAACCCTCGACAGATAGTCATGGTCCAGGTAGTGTGTACTAAGTGCTGTTCCGGGCATACCTGAGAGACACTGAAATAGAGAATAAGCCAATTAGCTTCCTTCTTCTTTTCTGGTTAAGACTCTGGATAAAACAATAAAGTATTTTATGACAAACATTTTAAACTTTCCTTTAAAGCTGACCATGAAAGAATGAAATAAGATGGATTACATGCCAGCAAACCCCATTTCTCTCTGTATCTTTTTCTACAAACAATTTACCATCCAAATGTATTTTGGCATAGAAAAAATCATTCTGTATTAAGATTCTAGTTATGAAAATGTTTTTATGAAAAACCTGTAATCAATTCTTGAAATTATAAAAAGGTGGTTTTAATGTGTTTATGTGGTGAAAGTTTGTTGTATATTAAATATTGTTTTATAGAAATGATGGAGTTATATTGTTACAAATTCAAAATTTGTAATTAATACAAGCCATCTATTGCAGAAATTAACCTTCTAGAGCTCCTGCCAGTAGACATATTCCCATATCCCAGGAAATATACAAGACACATCTCTCAATTGTATTTAATGTCTGTACCTCTGCAAGTTTACGTGGGGTTAAAAATATCAACTAATAACACCTTCCTTTCTGCTGGGGGTGTTGTTGGTTACCCTTAATACCCAGGAAGTAATAGAAAAATTCTAATCAACTTCAGCTGTAGCTGATAGAAACCTTTAGACCTGGGGAGAGTCAACTTAATAAATAAAAAGTTCCAGATTATTTCATATGACTCTTAAGCACTGCTCTTCCCATTTTTCCAGTTCTTTCCTTATCCCAACAGTTAGCTGAATAGCTCATTTCTCCAAAAAGCAATTCTTGGATGACAAGTGATTTCTGTTTAACTTATTGGACCTATTGAGAACACTCTGAAAGCAATCTATATAATTTCAGGAGTCTGCTGTAGTAGTATATTTTCGTGTGAATGGAGATGTGTAACTGATGTGAAATAAGGGTTTGAATGTGACATGTCATAGTAAACATAGGAAGTTTAAACTGATCATTGTAAATCAATGAAATAAAATCTTTATATACAGCCATGATACCACTATCCTTTCTGTACATATCAAAAAAAGTTTCAAAAAGCATTTTTAAGGTATTTGAGAAAGTATTGAAACAATGCTCTGAGAGAATTCCATGATACTTTGGTTTTTCATTCACGGCTTGGGGGTGGAGGATGTTTGTTTGTTTGTTTTAATTCTTATAGAGATTTTTTTATTCAAGTCCTGTCATAGTTAATGAAAGACAAAGTAGAAATCTTCTAGAACAGACTAACGTAACCTCCCTGCCATCCCAAAACTCGTGTTCCTCCTGAGTGAGAACAGTTATTACTGCCTTGGAAAGTCAAGCGTCAGTTCTATATCACGTCTTAATACCAGAGGGAATTTCTGCATGACACACTGGAAATTTTCCCTATCTAGTGTTTGAAAGTGTTTTTGGATTGATAAACCACAAGTTACCACATCTTAAAATTATCACTGTAGAGGTATTGTGCGGCCTGGGTGTTGGCTCAGTTTTATATGGAAGAAAGGATAGAAGCACATGTTTGGGAAGAAAAAATACTTGGCATTTCAGTTTGAATACTATATTCTCAAGTTTGAATGTTAGATCTAACCCTAGAAGAAATGTGTGAAAACATGGACTGTAGTTAACATAGACCCCCACAGGTACCTGCACACATTTGCATCATTACAGACTTAACACAGGCACACACATGGATTTGGATTTTCATTACAATGCTTGCTGGCTGGACCACAAAATGGCTAGAATGTAGCGTCCATTAAAATTTATAACTTTAAATCCTGAGAATTTCATGACATTTTCATCTGTTGGACTTAAAGTGTTGTCCCTGGAGTTTTGTGAGTTTTAAGACAATCTTTTTATAGCCTATTAACATTTTGATAGAATAGTAAAAAATACCCCCAAAACCCCCACCCAAATGTATAGCAAAACCAAACCAGAATGCAATCACACAAAAGCAAACAAGCACACCACCCTCAACAAGTACCCTCAGCTCTAGAAATGACAATTCCCACAACAGCCAGAGTAAAAGGATCTTGGCCCTTTCCCTTGCAATCTGACCTTACATTTACTGGCATTACTCTGATATTTGCATAAGCTGAAGCATCTATGATAGATCAGTTTTTTCTACAACTCTGAAAATTCAATTGAAAGATGATGATCATCTTCAAGCAAAATTGGCTCACATATATACTTTAAAATACAAGTCTTATTTTCTCAAAATATAGTGTTAACAAATACTGAAATGTACACAGGGAATGAAGCAGGATTCATCTGCGCACAAGAACAAGATGGTCCAAGAAATGCATAGTGAAAAAGAAAATCTAGATCTCAGTTATAATTGTCCTGTTAAGTTTCATATTAATATGACATTTTGGCATTTCCTATGTACAACTAGGTGGGTTTTTTCTTTCAGTAAGACACCAAATATGCATCAGTAAATATGCAACAAATTCATCTTGAAATTGCTTTCTCAAGTCAGTATTACAAGAGCTTCAATTTTGTGTCTAAACCTTTGTAAAGTAGGTTACACTTGAACCTAGCCTTTACTCGATGAGACTTCCTTTGTCTGCATAATCTTATTGTAATAATATTCCCTAAATCTCTTTAAAGCCTGCCTTTCATTCACCTAATTTCATTCACCTTTTTCTTTGGGTTTTAGTGCTCATATTCTTCAGCAATCAGAAGCAAACTGCTCCTCTGACAGGAGCACTCTTTTTCAAGAGTACAAAAAGGGTAGAAAATCACTGAGAAGAGCCCACCCATTTTTGTCCTTGGAAACTTTGACTACTATCTCTTTTCTGGTCTATGGGCAGGCATAACTTGAAAACAGTTTTTCCTCAGCTATTTGTGGTTGTTCATCAATTGCGGGTCATCAAGGCAAGAGTGTTGCAAAAGATTCATTGAATTCAACTAGATTTCTGAAAACCACCTACTTAAACTGCTAAAACTATCCATCCTTATTTTGCCTGAAGTTGACGTGAATTGTTCTACGAACAGAATTGTGGAATATTAATGTCTGTAAAAGGGAAAATAATGGCAAAAATGCCATCACCACCTCCCCCAGGTAACTGCCTGTTTGAAATGTGAGTCTTGATGTAGCCATGATGACCTGAGATTTTTCCAGCCCCAAGGAAGATCTTTTTGTGAATATACATTTTTGTATATTTCCACTATATTAGTCAGATGTAAAATATCACATTTCCACAACTGTATTTTGCATTTGGAAGACAAGCGAAAATATATACAAAGTCACATACAAATGGAAAATATTTACAATAATACTAAAGATATTTGAGAAACTATGGCATTAGTCTTTCAAAAATATTTATCTTTGCTTTCCCCACATCAATCTCTTGCACACATGTTCTCCCATGAGCCTTTTCCTGAGCGCATATATTTTTTTACAGAAATGAACTGATATAAATATTGATAGGTATCACAGTCTTTCATGCACAAATGCAATTAAGCAAACATTACTAAAGCTGCTGCATCAGTCATGCAAGGTTAAGGAACAATGTAGGAAAAACTGCAACTTTACTCAACTCCTTTTTAATACGTACACTGCCATGAAAGCAAGTGTCCCAAGTAGGACAGTACCTGGAAGTTAGACACCTGGCATCAGCTGGCCATCCATGGTAGATCTCTCACCCTTTGTGCTGGGAGAGGAGCTGTCTGCAGCTTCACTGAAAAAACGGGATGTTTGGTGTCCCCAGCATCTGGCCCAGGATTTCACATTAGATATCTCTGTCCACTCAAGGGCTCAAGGAGTTAATAGTTTTGTTCTGATGACAGCTGACAAACTCTTTCCACTGATACATTATCCTGTAGGTAGAGCATGTGCTTGGGAAATAGAAAGCACCAGGAAGAGATAGAAAGCACATCTAGAATAAAAAACGAAAACAGAGTCAGCACACAGTCCAGGCGCTGGAACTCAGCTGTCTGTATTGTTAAATTGCTAGAAGACAAAATCCCTGACATGGTTTTGGCTGGTGAATGCTAGCACTCTTCCAAAAAATCACTGGAACAATTTGGAAATTAACATGGGCCAAAGATCATTCCCAATAGGCAGTTTGGATTCAGACACTCTGTTTTGGAAAGTAAGAGAGTTTAATAGCATAGATGTGGGCAGCTCATGCCAGCTGGCTTCTGAGCCAGGGAACAGACCTTGGTTTAATTTACTACAGCTACAGGTTACAAACCCTATTTCTGCAGGATTTTGACCGTAAAGCCCCTATAATTTTGGAGAATACCTAAACCTCAATCTATGGAATAGTCTCAGAGAGAAGCTGTCACCACTGTGTATGACTGGAATGCAAAAATCATGAGGCTAAAGACAAGGCGAAAAGGAATTTGCCCTAAAACCTCTTCTGCTCTATTACTGACATGTACTACCTCTCATTGTATACAGTGTCAGTTCTGCTGCTGTGGCATTCCTGTTTACACGGGTCTTAACAGGGGGAGCAAAGAATGAGACTATGGATGTAAATTTTTTAAAACTCAGAAATTTCTTAGAGAATTTGGGATAGGATGAGTGCTCCAGCTCATAAAAATTATAACAATTTACACTGAAGTGGCTTCACTCCCAAGAATCCAAAATCACTTTACGAATATTGTTGGCCAATTTTGTTCTTCCCTTGTAGTCAAAACACCTACTGAAATCAATTGTAAAATCACTTCTATTGAATCTCCTCCAACTGCAGAGCTGAGTGAGAATTTTATATGTTGAACAGCTATAGAACTGGAGCCTTGAAATTGCTTTTTAAATTATACATAAGAATCATACAGTTTATGTTCTTCGAGCACTCTCACAGTTAGTTTAGACAATATTTTCATAAACTGCACTCTCAGGAAAAGAAATCAATCCATCTGGACTAGATAAGAGAGAATCATTAAGTATTATCCCTGCTTAAATATTAACATAAATTAGTAAAATTGATTTAGTGTCCTGAGAAAGGAATGCTCCCCTTGGTCAGTACATCAGTGTTATGGTCTAATCTCAGTGATAACTGAATCATAAAAAGACTTGTCTTCAAACATGAAAGTTTTTGGGTGTTTTCTCTTTTATAAATGCTAAGGATAAGGGATTAAACTAAAGCTAGAAAAGCTTAAAGGATGATAGAAATTTCAGACTCATTTGGGTTGTTTTACTGGTATTTAATCAAAATGGTGCATCTGCACTGCAACAGATCTTATGTTTTTTTCTGATGTTCGATGGTTTCTTAATCTAATAATGTTCCACTGGTGTTAATGGTGGTTTTGACAGAATAAATACCATCTGAGTTTGAACTTAGACACAGGCAGGAAAAACAGTGTAGAGTAGGCTTGAGTTGGAAACAGGAAGAAAACTAACAAAATTAAAAGAGAAAGGCAAGACAATTGTCATGAGCTGCCCACTGAGCTCTGTATTTTCTGGTATTTTGCACCAGTATGAGAGGCCTGCCTCAACAGGATAGTTTCCAATGTGCCCTGAACACTGAAAAGCTGCCTCTGCTGCTTGACCCATCAGGATCTGTCCTAGTTAAACAATTTCTGAGAAATGTGTGTGCCCAGAGCACCACTCAGCAAGATGTGCTGCGTGTGGCTGCCTTGTGCCATCCCCGGCTTCATACAGGGGGCATGGTAACTCCCATCACCACCAGTTCCTCATGGTGAGGGACTTGACTACAGAGGAAAGACAAGAAGTAAAAGGTAAAACTTGGGTTTACAAATGATGAGGGTAGGGACATGCCAACCCATATCCATGCTAATCCCACATGCATGCTGGCATTCACAAACAACTCCTCTCCTAACTAACTGGAGGTGCTTGGAGGGCTGGGTCTCCACACTGCACTTGTGGAAAACGAAATCCTGAGCTAAGGAATGCTGTTACTGCCTGACACCAACCTTTTTGTAACTTATGATTTCAAGAGAAAATTCAGTTATGAAAACTTACTGAAAATAAAAGTGACATTTTTTTTGATGTATCTTCATACAGCTCTGTTTGATTCCCCCAGTCATTTAACCAGCAAAAAAATTAGAACAGCAGCAGATTTTATCCACTGTGTCCTAGAGTATTCAATTAATGTGAAAATACCTTTCTCCAGTCATGCCCAGAAAGTCACTTTATATGAAATTGGAGACAATATGTATTGAATAATGACCTGATATTGAATAAAGATTCCCACTAGTGTAGGATTAGTAGGCTTAACCATTAGCAAGTTTCACAAAATGCTAATAAAATATTTATTTGGCTATTACTTTTCTTGACCTATCAGTTCAGTTCACTAATGGATTCAGTCTTTCCAGACAGAACCTTATACATTTATCTGAATCCTAGCTAGCTGTTTTCCTCAGTGATGATATATGAATTTTTTGGTCAGATATATGTTTACTCTATGTAATTTGAAGTGTATCTATACATATATATGTACATATATATATACATATACACACATAGCATTATGAATATTTAAGAAATAAAACACTAATCAATTTTAACTCAAATATTTTCATGTACAGAAGATTTAAAAGAGATATTCACTAGTTGGTCCAACAACCGCTAGTTTAGAATATTCCATTAAGAGTCAGAAACTGCTTACTGCAGACTTTATATTAGGATAGACTAGTCAAATGCATACTCACTGAATAATTCCATGACTTTTTCCCTCTATATAAAATTCTCCTCTAAGAACCTTTTAATGCATCTTGATTCTGAGAGTCTCCTTGCCATACAAATCACTCTCATTCATATTAATGTCCTTTTTGCATGTAAAAGAGCTGGGATGTTGGAGGTGATATATATCAAAAAGGTTTTTTGAGAAAAGATTCCCAGAATTCAGAATTCTTGTCCTTTCTGTGACACATAAAGCAAGTACTAGAAATACCACATAAAAATATATTATTATAAAAGTTATTTTCAATTTAATTTATATGGATTGTGGTTTAAAGCAGACACTTAGTTCTATCTATATAAGATGCCTTGAACATTATGGTTGCAGAAAAAAAGAAGTTTGACTCCATCATAAGTTTTGACAAGCCTTTAAACCAAGGGAGTATCTGGTAAGGACTGGCAGGGTAGCAATAGAATAGAAATGTTTTCTTCAAGGGAAGGCACAGTTTTTCTACTAAAGGGCAGCCACCAAATCCCAGCTCACAAAAGTTAGCAGGGACTGGAAATTTTCATTGCCTCCCAAGAGCTGCTTATATTGTGCTCAGCAGGGAGGTTGATGCATGATATGGATTTCCCAGTGCAGTGTAGAGAAATAGGTTGCCTCCAAAATACAGAAAGTTATTCTAATTGGTTCTTATCATTCTCCTTTCAGTAAATTTGTGATGTGATTCAAAAATTTACATGTTTCATATATGTAATAAATACAATCAAATGTAAATAAAATAACCTTTAAAATGACCTCTTACTGAGAAAAGATCAATATATAAGATATTTAAGAACCTCTCTTTTTTTTTCAGTTAGGAAAATAGCAGCAGGTTGGGGTTTTTTTTGGTTGGTTGTTTTTTTTATTTGTTTGTGTGTGGAGGGTGGGTGTTATGCTCATTTCTCTTTTCCAGCCTTTTTGCTACTATTTCATGCTATCACAATTTCACCTTGGATTCATTAATCTCTCCAAAGCTAAGTGTTAGCCATCAGACATGTAAAGTACTATGGAAACTCTTTACAAAAAAGGCTTAAGTGAATGACGCAAACAGAATAGTTTACCTGCTATCTGAAATGTCAGTAATGGAGAAAATGAACAGGCTTCTGTAATTTTTTCCTCTTTTTCTATAAATGTATATTTTTAAATAGATGTTTCAGTGACATTTGAAACAAATATGTATATGAAGTATATGTACTAAGAGGAAGGAGAAACAGTGAAATGTTGAATCATGTTGCTGCCTTTTTCCCTGGGGTGCAGCATGTGTAATACATGAGAAAGATGACATCACCCACAGAAGGGACTGGATTCACAGACAGGCTATAAATAAATCATTCAACAAAATGAAGAACCAGAAAAAGGTACAGTCAGGGTCATATTCTTAAACATGCATTATTTACCCAATAATCTGAATTATCTCCTATGGTCTTCCCAGTTTCATAGATAAATGCAATAAGCAGTGTCGTCTGAAAAACAAGCACACACCCTGTGCCCCTCATTTGTATTTGTTTCTTTATGTTTACAGCTGATGTGTACAGAACGAATTTAAATAAATCCAACTCTACACAGTCGCTTTCGTGTTGTTTTTATAGAACCATACATGACTATGGTTTTGGGTTTGTTTTCAAGTGCAAGATGGACACACTCCTGCAGTTCCAGCAGGCATGGGATAACGTGGGCTGGAAAGGCTCAGTGCACAGAGGCTGTGTGTGGCTGGGCTCCAGCAGTCTAAGAGGGAGACAAGGACACCATTCGCAGGCCCCAGGCCACAGAGTGAGCCCCAGGGAACCTTCCTGCCCCATGAAAACTCCCTTGATGCCACTCTCAAAAATTATTTTGGGATTTAGATGCCTGCATCTCCTGGACTTTCCAGATTTCAGGTATTATTCAGAGTATCTACACACACCTAGATCCCTGTTGAGGAAGTAAAGTGATTTTGATGTCAGGAAACTCATCACTGCCTAACACTGCAGTGACTAGAATCCTGTGCTGGGACAGGAGGATCCCCAGCACTGGTGGGGGTAGCTATACCACCTGCCCAGCTGTGGTTAAGTGAGCACCATAGAAAGCAGATGTCTTGGTTTTCTGGTCATTCAGAAAGGTTGCAGAAAAGGGGCCCTGCATCAATTGGATCACTATGTTTATCACAAAGTTACATAATTTTTATAGTTTCTTCCTAGAAAAATTGCTTTTCTATGAGAGATATGTCTCTGGCACCTTTCTGAGGCTGCAGCTCTTGAGCAGGGCCTTTGGAGACTTGCCTGGGGCTTGGATAGATCCATCTCTCTGCTGCTGGAGTTGGACCATCAGCACTGAGCACAAGATTCATGGAGGCAGACAAAGCAAAAACATGCACAGTGATATTTACTGTCCTACAGCTATTTGTATAAATCATGGCAGCATCAAAGAAATGTGTCTTCCTCTTGGGGTAGAGGGTGCTGAGATTCCTGTTTAAATTTAGTGCCTGGGGAAGTGTGTTTGCAGCAGAGGCCTCTGAGAATGCTGTGTCTCCTTCACAAACGAGCTTCACTGCTATTTACAGCCTCCGACCAAGTGCCAGACTCTGCAACCTGGTAAATGTACAGATAAATATGGATATGCACTTTTATGAACTGGGGCCTTATAGATTGCTTTTGAGTTGATACATGGATCCTAGTCATAAGGGAGAATGCATTTATAAAGAAAATGCATGAATAATGACACAAGTCAAAACTGTGTTTTATTTTATACTGTACGAAATTATACAATTTTTTTTGCATAGCTTCAGAAATTACTTTTTTTTATTCCTTTGTCCTACAGTTTTACCCCACAGCTTCCCCATTCTATAAAACATGCATTAAAAACTGTGACCTCTATTCTCCCTATTCCTTATTTTTTACATTTTGCTTTTTGCCCCTCTGTAAATTTGAAAATGTCACTAGCTCTGGAAAACTGTAAAGCAACAGAAAATTGAAACTCTGTAATTCTGTCTTTCTGTTATATTTTAAATACCTTTTTCACCTTTTTGAAAAGTTATAAAGTGACAAAGTTACAGAGTTTTACTTTACTTGTTTGCTCTTTACTTCTTCCAAAGTTGCAGAGGTTTTGAAATGGTACAAAATGTCAGAAACAAAACGAAAAAAGCGAGAAAACATCCCGGACCTCTTTCATTCACTCACTTTCCCAGGAAAAAGAAAAAAAAAAAAAGAGAAAGCAAGGAAAATAAAATAAATCGGGGAAAGAGACAAAAAACAAACAAAAAAAATTGTTAAGCTATCTAGATGAATAAGGGCATAGGAGCAGTACAAAACTTTTATTTTGAGAACAAATAGTTCTTTTCACTGTGAAATGTTTAAATGAAAATATTTGTCAAGCTTTAACTGATCTCTGTCATGCTAGGCAATGCTCACAGGAAACACAGATCTCTCTGGAAAATAAGTGGTATTCTTTGGATTTTAAAAATACCAATATCTTTATCAATCCTCTGGACAAAGGGATTGAGTGCATCTTCAGTCAGTTCCAGATGACACCACATTGGGCAGAAGCATTGATCTGCCAGAGGCCAGGAAGGCTCTGCAGAGGGGTCTGGACAGGCTGGATCGATGGGCTGAGGCCAACGTGTGAGGTTCAAAGAAGCCAAGGGCTGGGTCCTTCCTGCCCTTGGCTCACAACAACCCCTTGCAATGACAGGCTTGGGCAGAGCGGCTGGAGAGCTGCCCTGTGGAAAAGGTCCTGGGGGTGCTGGTGACAGCAGCTGAACATGAGCCAGCAGTGAGCCCAGCTGGCCAAGAAGGCCAATGGCATCCTGGCCTGTATCAGCAATAGTGTGGCCAGCAGGACCAGGGCAGTGATTGTCCCCCTGCACTTGGCATTGGTGAGGCCACACCTCGAGTCACATCCAGTTCTGGGCCACTCACTACAAAAAAGACATTGAGGGGCTGGAGTGAGTCCAGAGATGGGCAACAGAGCTGATGAAGGTCTGGAGCACGTGTGAGGTGTCTGAGGAAGCAGTTGTTTAGTGTGGAGAAAAACAGGCTCAGGAGAGACCTAAAAGGAGGTTGTAGCCAGGTAGGGATCAGCCTCTTGCAGTAACAACTGATAGGACAAGAGGAAATGGCCTCCAGGTTGTGCCAGGGTTAGGTATTAGGAAAAATTTCTTCATCAAAAGGGTTGTCAAGCCCTGGAATGGGCTGCCCAGAGAAGTGGAGGAGTCACCATCCCTGGAAGTATTAAAAAGACTGTTGATGTGGCACTTAGGGACATGATTTGGTGGTGGACTTGGCAGTGCTGGGTAATGGTTGGATTCAATGATTTCAGAGGCCTTTTCTAACCTAAACAATTCTATGGTTCTATTATTTGATTAAATTATTTGATTCCTCTCATCCAGCCTTTTCCATGTGCTCTTAATTTCACTTAAACTGTGCCAGTCTTTTCTTTCCTTCTTAAGCATAGCTAGAACTGAACAGAAGGATGTATATGAGGCAGACTTGTGTATGAATTTAAAAGTAGTGAAAAGAAGCACGACCCTGACATATAAGATGACTGGGAGGTAAACTTTATATTATAAAAGAAAAAAATCAGGAGAATAATAGCATTTATTTAAAGACAAGATGAAATGCATGTATAACAACAAAGCAAGGCTGCAAGAGTAAGTATGAGAAGAACAAATACATGGGCCATGATTGTAGCAAAGCTGTGGACTAGGATTGAAGAAAGGGAGAAGAGAGTTTTAGAGTTTTTGATTCTTCTCCAGCCTTTTCCAAGTGCTCCTGATTTCACTTAAAATGTACTAGTCTTTTTTAAAGCATGGCTAGAACAACTAAACAGAAGGTTTAGTGGTTCTGAAACAACATTACTGTACAGTCAGAAATCAGGACATTTGGAGACAGAGGCTGGTAGCAAGAGAAGGATGAAGATAAGCTTGCCTTATCTTTGGTCTCTCTAGAGAAATCATGGTTCTATGAACTTGTGTAAGGCTGTAGTAGCTCTATGCAGGGACAGGAGCTCAATTTCTCCAAAGGCAAAGAATCCTTCCTCTTAATCCCTCTTAATTGTCAAAGAAAATTATAACAACTCAGGTTTTGGTAGATTTCAGGGCTCATGTGAATCATAAGGATAGAAAAATAAAAGAGAATGCATGTTACCACTTGCTCGAGCAGGACTTGAAGAACCATTATACAGACAAAAAATTAACATACCTAACAGAGCCTGTTCCCCAAGGGATATCAGGAAAAGTGACATAAATGTCCTGCAGATTTTTTTTGTGTGTACCTAGAAACAACTAGGATGAGTCACACTGAGACTTGATGTCCTTCCCATGTGTCACAAATATATTTATCCTGTTGTCCATTCTCTGAATTGGACAGACCAGACACCAAGTAGGTTGTTCCTAAATAATCAGTACCCTGTCCTTTAGTGGAAAGGAAATGTCTGAGGAAAAGGAATGGATGAAGGCGTGTGAGAAGTGAAAGAAGATTGATGTGGTCCTCATGGTCTTTCTGTTCTCCAAGTAATACAGGCACCAGGAATGAGCTGGACCAGACTCTGAGCTGTCTGAACTCAGGCTGGTGCTTGATGGGGAACAGAGAACCATCAGAAGCACTCCCTGTTCAAGGCAGTGCTCCTTTGAGTTCTGGAAGGCATGGTAGGCATAGGTTAGATCAATGATTCCTAAAACTATTTTTTTCCTTTGACCCACCACCCTCCCCACTGCCTGTCACGTGTCTGTGGGGCTCCTGAACCCACTAACCTTAATTGCTCACAGCTGTGACCTAGAGTTTGGGAATCACTGACTTGGGCAGACATAAACATTTTTCTTGTATCATACACAAGAAACAGGCCCTATCTATCTATTCTGGGATAAATTATTTAGCTAGGGTAAAATTTAGTTCTTTTCCATGATGGTTTGTACTGTACACATCTCCCTCATATAAAAAATTCTCACTGCATTAATAAAAACTGTGTAAAATCCTGGGTAAATGTAATATTGGAAAAATGTTGATTAATTGTAAATAATTCAGAAAAATATAATGTAGAGGGAAAAGACACTGGAAAATTTGCTTCACAAGGAAAGAGGAAAAGAATTCTACATGTTTTTAGATTGACCAAATGATGGGTATGGTAATATCACAATTATTTGCAAACCGGAAATACCATGACTGAAAGGAATGGTTTATTTTGGCACAAGGATTATAAGTAAGCATGACAGGATGAAACTTAACACCAGACCTGTCAGTCTGCTAGATGAAGGGAGCTCCACAACCACTTCTATTAAAAGCTGGATTTGACAAAGAACTATTTTAGGAGGGCATTCTCTACTGGCAAAAAACGTGTCCAAATGTTTTTTGGACCTCTTTGCTTTAATTTCAACAGTTCAAGTTGAAAAACTGCTAGCATATTTGTGCAATGCTATGTGTGTTAACATAATACTATCAAGTAGTATGAATGAAATTGAATGTCTGCTTAAGAATTTTATATGACTACTTCTATTCTGAGCTTTAGCAAACTAAAGAGGGGTAATGAACCTGTCAAGCTTATCAGAAAGACAGAGAAACATTTGCTACCAATTTTTTTTAGAGCAGGGGAAGAGGTGATGGAGGTCGGCAGGATTGCTAGTAGGATTCCCTGTGGTTTCCAGTGATCTCACAGTAATATGTAAGAAGTATTTAAAACCTAAATGGAGTACTGGTGGATGTGAGTGGGAATGGGAAGTTCATTCTGCACTCCAGCTTCCTTAATTCTTCGCAGTGTGAGCTGATGAAACCACACTATTGCTGTCAAAGGCCAGGTTAACATTTAATAGCCCTGTAAAACTTTAAACTTACTTTCAGAAAGTCTTAAAACATTCTTATAGCTTGGATTAAAATTCAGTGGAAATATTAGGCTTAACCACTACCTTTCATTTAAGATAACTTTAACAAGTCATTAACCTCTGTTAAAGGAGAAGGAAGCTGAAGTAATAGAACTCTCAAACAACAAAATATAAACACAAAACACAAACACAAAACACTGTTCGATCTGGAGACAAATGCAAGGTGGCTCAGGGATCATCCTTACCTGAATAGATGTGTTTGGATTTTGAAAAGCAAAGACAAGTGCCCCGACAGAGGAAAGGAAGAGAGTTGGCACAGCCGGAACGGTAACTGCTCTGGGGCTCTAAGGCCATGCTTGCAGTGATAGGATGCAGGATAAGGTTTTTTAAGTAGAAAGCTGGCTAAAAACCATGATGACTGTGAATGGTGAAATTTGTGTTCAGATTTGTCATGCTTGAAGAAACAGGATTATGTACAGCTTTTTAAACTGTTATTTTCTTTGTCATTTATTTCTCTTTCTACATAAAACAAACTGTAAGAGACCAAATAATAAACCCACTAATAGTGATGACAGTAGGATAATCCTTCCTTCCTTTTGATCATTCTGTCCTTGTCTTAGCTGAGAACTAATCTATTCAGAATTTGACATACTGTACCTGAATAAAAACTCATTAAAATAATTTAAACAAATATCAATAAACCACATGTAACACAATAATTATGCTTCAGATCTTGGGTTAACTAAGTCAGTGACAATATTTGTGCTTGCTTTTTTTTCCTGGACCACAGAAGTGCTGGTACAAAATTCCTGGCACAATTGAATGAGAGAGACAAACTTTAAATACCAATTTTCAGGTTTTCACTAAAATGAATCTGATGTATGATTTTCTTCATAGGTAAGAATGATTTCCCTAGACATAAGAACTAAATAGATTTTCTGGGTGCTGAATGTTCCTCAGTGCAGAGCCACAATGAGAGGGTCCTGTTCATATGACTTTTAATTCTTCCACTCAAGGCTTCTCAGGAAAACAAGTCCAGAATGTGCAATATTTCCAGGACTTGTTCACATGACAGCTGAAAATCTCCTCTGGAAATCAAAGTCATTGAGAAAGTACCACTGTGGATCTGCTTGCAACTGTTAAAAATTTGACCTGCCTGCTGCTTACTGTCAATCACCTGAAGATTACCATCTCCACTACAATGTTGCCACAGATCATTTTAGTATCCCTAGGAAAAAATCAGATAAATTCTTTTAATTTGTCACTGAAAGAGATCTCCTTCCAGCAGAGGGAATAGGTACATACACCACAGCCATTTTGAGCTTCTTACATTGCAGTATTGACCAAAGTGAAAATAAGTTTATTACTTGAGAAGCACACAAAAATTCTTTGGGAGCTATCAAAAGAAAACAAAAAATGTAATTCCAATACACAGGACATATTTATTTGTATATCTCAATTATGACTTCATGAGGCATCATTTTCATTCTTCACCATATCCACCACCTCTCAAAATAGAAGTCTAAATCAAGTCCAGCATGAAACTTTATGTCATCTACTAGGTCCCACTGTAAGAGTTTATGTTTTTCTCTCACTGTCTTCCAGTAATTCAGCACATTTTCTGGGTAGTTTTAAATACCAGTAATGTATCTCTCTCTATAGATGGACTGCACATGAAAGTATTTAGGCTCAGGGAGGTCTCAGTCCTTACCACTGCTAATTCCACCATGCAGTCCAAATTCCATATTCATTGCCATCTGTTCTTGCCAAAAAGGGATCAAAAATATGATTCCAAGATAACCCAATGGATACAATAACCCAATAGTCACAGTTCTCTTCACGTCTGATGTTGCTAACAGGAAAGATGGCAGTGTGAGATGGCCTTTCATACCAAGGCTCAGGGTGACCTTCTGTCTCCAATGAGGATGGTACTGAAACGCTCAGTGGTTTGGAATGTACCAGTATTTATTTTATCCTTATTCTATGCACCTGAGTTTAAATGAGTTCTTTTTCTAGAGGTCATCTCATCTTCACCTTCAAAGGATGAAAGGGTTGTCCCTGTGGGTAGCATTCATCTCACTTTAGCCATTTAAAAGTTAGGGGTCTATCAAAGTGCATCATTCAGGTTGCTTCATGTGAGAAAATGGTACCTAAAGCGGAGAGTCTGAATTGTCCTCCAGAGAGTGATAATGAACTCTTAGGTGACACAAGTGGATATCTAGATATTAGGTCATTAAAGAAGGTGAAATTAATCCCATCTCACATACATCATGACTAGCTTATAATTAATATTAAAACCAAGAAAAATATAGTGAGCAATGAGATCTATATTGTGAAGTATCAAACAAAGGCTGATAAATAACTAACAGTATGTTAATCAAAGAAAGGGAAGCTATTAGAACTTACCTTCTCAATTCAAACTCACTGATTAATCTAATCAGATAGAATTTTAATACAGCCGTACCATTTATTCTGTGGAAATCTTATCATTACTCTGTGCAATGGGTTCTGTTTGTTGAAGGCTGTCTGTCTCTGACATGCACCTTGCCATTCATTTCATGATAAGGCAGCTGTCAATTATGCTTAAGTATCTTATTGCTGTTGGCATGTGTCTAAATAATATATACAAAGTATTTCTAAAACAATCTAATGGCTCAGCTGAGCTAAAACAAGCTTGCAATGCAACACTTTGGAAGCTGACAGGCTGTCTTAAGTGTGTTGGACACGATATGTTGCAGTAAGGAGACTTTAAGTTTGAATGTTTTCTAAACACAGTAGCACATGGTGGTTGAAAATCTGATAACATCCATGTGTGGTAGATACAACAAATAAGTGTTATGGCCATCAATAAACTTTTGATACCTGCTACTTAAAAAGGAAAGATGCCTTTGGTATTCCTACCTTTCAGTTACCTGTGAATGATTAGCACTCGATTAATCTCGAGTTTGGTTCTGTCTCTTCACATCTAAATAATATTTTTGGTTGTCAC
This sequence comes from Dicrurus megarhynchus, assembly GCA_013399195.1. Classification (NCBI taxonomy): domain Eukaryota; kingdom Metazoa; phylum Chordata; class Aves; order Passeriformes; family Dicruridae; genus Dicrurus; species Dicrurus megarhynchus. The sequence goes on along the minus strand of VXAD01012707.1, from coordinate 185,184 downwards.
TGAAAAGCTTTTCAGATGCTTCAAAGTCAGATAACATCACCTTAAAATCCATTATATGCCCAGTCTTTTTATAAGCCAAGTATAATTTCATATATTTATCTTCATCTTTATGTTGGGTAGGGGTTTTTTTCAAATTTCTCTGGATTTGTCTTCCAAGGACAGCATGAGTTTGAGATGTTATGGTGGCTCTGATCTGCATGAATTCTTCAATCAAAAAGCTACAGAAAATGCAATGTAGGTACAAGTGACATAGATAGACAGATAGATAGATACCAATGTCATAAAATATCCATAAAATGACACTGTTTTCTGAATTTTCTGATTTTGCCACCTCCTCTGTGGTAATTAATTTCCTTTATTGCCCTATGACATCTATTTGACTTCATGAGCCATACAGCTTGCGAAGTCTCAATATGTAGACTTTTTTCTTCCTTTTTCAGCCAAGGAGAGTATACAGTATAACTAATGGTATTGGAAAACTCATCTCACAATAGGAATGTAGAGGTAAACAACTACATTTGCAGTATATAATCTCCTCTGCAAGATTTCTAATTATTGTTATGCTTGTGTAGTCAGGAAATCATGGTCTATAAAGCAAGCCTAATTTCCTGTGGCTTGCACCTGAACACGATAAAAGCTCTTGATCTCCTTTCCTTCTCCAGAGGCAAATCACAAAACTGTGACATTGCTGTTTAATCCTACAATGAGTACCTACTTCCACCCATGTAATCCTGAAGGTGTTACCTTGATGAATGCTTGACCAGGGTCTCTCTGGACTTTCTGTGACTGCTTTAACGTTTCCTTGTAATAAAATGAAGATATGCAGCATTGATTTTTTTTTTTGTACTCTCAATAATTGTATAAGTCTGGCAAAAGACACTGATTAGTTTAGGCAAAACTGTTTTTCTTCTTCAGAATTCTATGCCAGCTTGGGAGGGTGCTTGCGTTAGACAGAAAGTTAATTACTACTTCTTCCTACAACAAAGAGAAGACTGTATTGATCAGATGTAGCTGTGAAAACATTTAAGAAAAAACAAAGCCCCAGGTTTGTCCTATGTAATGTGAGCTTTAGTGCTTGTGACAGGTGCCAGATTTACAACACTAGAGACTAAAATCCTCTTTACCCAAGGCAGGTATGGCTTTCCCCTCCCTGTCACTCAGCCATGCTCCAGTGGGAGAAGCACCAGATGTGCAAAAGCACTTCATTGCTGTTTAATCCTTTGGTGCTGACTTAGTGGGATTGAATCAGGGACATCAACTTATTTCACATGGGCCAACAAATAACATTGACTTTGCAGCCTCTGTCCAACAAAGCTGTTAAGCACATACATAACTTTAAGATCAGCCACAGCACCAACTCCATCAATTCCAGTGTTTTAGGTCCCTATTCACTTCTGCCTTGGAGAGGATTTGAACTAGTGTCTTACAGCTAAAACATTTCACATCCTTTCACTAATCGCCCCCAGTCACTTCCTAACAAACTGCCTTTGGAGACACATAAACCAAACCTCACACTGAACTCCTTGGCAGTATCTTCATGTTTCACAATGTCTAGCATCCAACATTCCCCTGTATCAGAGAAATCCCTTTTATTTTGCTGATGTTTGTCAATCTTCACATCATGACTTTTAAGTCTCCTATTCTGAACAGTACTTCCTTATACATTTAATCCCATGAAAACTCATCACTTATTCAAGTGAATTAGGTCTGCATACTCCTACCCAATGAATACTTATTACTTTGGGAAAAAATAAATATCTTCAGCAACATATGCAATCTTATATACCAACAACTTTTCAAATGATCTGCTTGTGGTAAAAGGAGCAAAAAGAAAATATATATACTGATAAATATGAAGAAGGAGTGGAAACTGAAAGCAGCACTAAAGTGTTGCTCTGAAAATAATTTGATCAGAGACAAAATCCTATTAAAATACAATTATGATAGTTTTGATGCTATAAATTACTTGGAAGCAGTATATATGCAAAGTAGCCAGCAGAGATGTCTGATTCACACCTTTGCAAGCACTTTGCAGAAGAGAACATTTTTTTTCCAGCTGTGGGGGAAGTGTCTCCATCTGCATCCCACGTGGAGAGGATTCCCCTGTGTTAGGACCTTTCCCCCCCTGTCACACTGGGACTCTGTGCCTCTGTGGCACTGAGCCTCCTGGCTGCAGCTACCAGAGAGAACTCTTGGCTTGTCCTGGGAGAGCACTGGGCACGGAGCCATGGAGGTCTGCATCATGTTACACCAACACAGCTTCTCAGTGAGCCCTGTCTGGGGAGCGCAGGAAGGGAAGCAGCTACTGCAGGTCTCATGAGGGCAGAAAAAGAAATCCTGAGCTGAAGGCTAGAACAGGCTTGCTGGGCTATCAGGTCCTGGTTCCTCATATTACAAATGACCTTATATATACACATATTACTTAAGTTTTTTCATTATTTGGTCAATTTCCATCTCAGCAGATCCTGCTACTGAGAGAAATTGACCACTTCATTGCTCTACTGATTTTAAGTATATTTGAATTTTAACCTAAAGCTATGTGTGTTACTGGCTTTTTATATTGGCACTGCCTTTGAGCTGGAGCCAGTTTCCTACTGCATGAACCTGCTTGCTGCTTCCCACCTCACATAGCCATGAGCTCTCTGCCCCTACCACAGCCTCTTTGTGCCCAAGTTTGGGTTATAGTTTATGTCCTAGAGTTGATCAGGCCTGTATACAACATTCCCAGCCTGGAGCTGACCATATCTCCATTTGTTCAATGGCACCAGGTTTTCCTTATCCACACTAGAAATACTGCTGCTGTCAACATTGTTTTTTTGCAGGTACATTACTTTGATAGTTAATAGTTATCCTGTGACTTGTTAATATGCCCAGGTTTTTCTCTTCCTCAGTCATTTCTAACAAATGAGCTCTTAGCCTGTAGCAGAGGCTTTTGTTATTAGTCCGTAAGTGCATGACCTTGCATTTTGCAGTATTGAATTTCAATTACTCTAGCCTACAACGTCACGCGGCTCTTCCTGTGTGTTCCATCCCAGCCATCCTTCAGAGTCATATTCCTTCCCAACCCTGTATCACTAGGACATATCAGCACTACACCAACTATTTTTTACCAAGGGCATTAAAAAATGCCCACAAAATCAGCACCAAGAATCCATGCCTGGGAAGAGGAGTAAGAACCTGCCTGATGTAAAATACTTTACACCCAACACCTAGTTCTCATGTCAGCACTGACTGTTGGTTAGTCCTCTTTTATGCCCTTGTCCTGTTGTGATCCCTATTTTCTCCAGTTTAATTAAAAATTTCTCATAGTATCACACAGTCAATTACAGCGTCACATGTTTAACTGGGATCAAGAAGAGGTAGCAGTGACACATACAGTTTTCTAAGGAGAAAGCTGTCTTTTCAAAGGCAGACTACATACACAAAATTAACAGGTATTTCAATCTAAATATATGCATCTATTTACCTAGCAATCATCTACCACCTACCACTACATGTCTATAGAGAATTTAATTTTTTTCCTTTCTTTCTCAGTGCTTGTTTTCTTAAACCTTGCCTATCAGTTGGGTGACTAACAAGTTCTGTAGCCACATCACTTTTTCCTCTTCCTTAATACAACACTCATATGGCACCACTTCTGCTTTAACTAGATAATTTACTGAAAAGATTGGAATTGTTTTGTGATTGTGCTCTCAGTGAATCCAGTAGTCTTCCAGAATTACCCATTTCCTTCAATTGGGCAGTCCTATTTTCTGCAGGGGCATGTTCTTACAAACTACCCATTTCACTTATCAGCTTCTTACATGCTTATCACTGCACCAAGTCCCAACTACAAAGAATCCTTAAGATAAATTCACCTAGACAACAACAGACATAGGGATGCTCCCGCTGGAACAGCCTCAAGAGAGCAGAGTGAGAGTTTTGCTTTCAGAATAGACCCTAGGCTGGTGTCTGTACTTTGCTCACGTAGTTGTTGGCAGGATTATATGAGAATTTCTAAGGGTTTTACTTCTAATGGCAGATAAAGGAATAAGTAGGCATCTAAGTCTCTTCGGAAATCTAAAAATCCTGCATTTCTAAACAGATTTGGCACCTAAAACTGTTACGGCTATGGGTTATTAATCTCTTCAGTCTTTTTTTTTTCTGTATGTGTGTGTGGGTGTTTATCCAGCCCTTGCTAGATGGTACACAACAAGGGAAGAAATCCAGTTCACCTTTCCCTACCCATTCTTGCCTCCATGGGCTGTGACCTGGGCAGTTTGGTTTAAGCCAAAAATGAAGCAATGATTATTTTTCTTACCTGTTGAAGGCAGGCTTGGTGTCACAGGACTGCTGCCTGGAGCCCTTTTTCATGCCCATGCACTGCACACTGCTCAGCCACCTACCCAGGAAAGTAGAATGAAAAGAGTAACCTAAAAAGCTAAGTTTTGAGCAGGTGCACAGAGGTTATCTACGCTGCCATATGGATATACTTAAGAGGAATGAACAGATGAAGTAATCTCCATATTTCAAGGAGTGTTTGGGACACAGTTCAATAGTTCAACAGAACCTTTTTTTTGGGATTTTTTAAAATCATATATAGAAAAAGAATGCATCATTTTTAATTTTCTTTAATTTATTGTATTCACAGCAAACTGACATTTCAAGAAGCATAAATATGTTATCTTAATCTTTGCCCAAACCAGTCCTTGCTAAGGCTTTAATATCAGATCAGGCCTTTATAAAGGCAGAAGAGATGACACATAGGCTATAGTGTATACTGTCACAGATCTGTGGTGCCATCTTTGCATTTTCATTGTCTCTACCTAATTAGATCAACTGGCAGTTCTATGACAAGGAAAAGGTTATCATTGACTTGTATGAAATGCTTATTTTGCCTGCTTTCACTGATATTCGCCAGCATACAACTCAGTTTTGATCTCCTAGCAGCAATTGTCTTCCAAATATCACTGTGCAGTGATTGGGTGAAACCTTTAATCCAAGTCTAAATTTAAATAATTCTCTAGATAGCTCCTTCTCTCAACCATGAGCATGCAAGCACCTGAGCACAGATCGCTTTGCTGTTTACAGTTTTATTTCCAGAGTGCTGCTGCATTCATGTGGTGTCTGGTATCATCCTGAAGGAAATGAGTGTGTGGAAGCTGTGCTCTGGGACATAACCAGTGCTGATGCTGTGGAGCAGCAGGCATGAGTCTTTTCCAAGGTATCCCTGCTGCATGTGAACTTTGCTGTGCAGCAGAGCACATGCAATGGCCCAGGCAGGAGGATGGCAGCCAGGTGGAATTTACAAGGCAAAATTCATGGGAGGAACCAAGTGGGCAGCATTTAACTGAGGAAATAAGAAAGCTCATATTCAACAAAGCTCTAAAAAAAATGACTTGAGAAAAAAAGAGAATCTGTCAGACTTAATATAGATACTTCTTATATTTGCACCTTATGTCCCTTGTTTCCTGGTTTAATGGGACTCCAAAGGACTCTTTGGCTTTTATGTTTTCTTATTTTTTCTTTATTTTTTATTGAAATTAAAATTTACAAAATAGGAGAAAATATTTAAGGGACAATTAAAATGTTTTACAGAACTTTAAGGAGATTGTTAAAAATACAGTGGCTTGTTTATATTAAAGTAACTTCATTTATATTAATGAATTTTGCTAAGGGACTCTTGCAGAAATAAAGTACTTTTATCCAAGCATGTCCTAGGAGATGAGTGAGACAGTCATGGCATGCATATTCCTTTCAAACAAAACATGATAAATAACATGGCAAAATATCATGTGTGAAAATTATACACAGTTGCCTTTAGACTGAGTTCTGTTATAAAAAGATTATAAAATCCTTGTAAATATTTTTTTAATGTTCCAAATCTAAATGCAGGATGTTAAGATCAAATAATTAAACATCTCCATCTTCAACAAGAAAATAATAATTCAGTGATGTCAGAAGAGGTAAGAAACAAAACATCTGAGTTCCATACCTGATGGGAATCTTTTTGTTTCTCTATATTCATTCAGTTTTATTTCACCTTGTTCAGGATAGGTGACTACAAAAATGTGGATATAATATCTTCTTTATAAGAATTTTTTAGGAGTTTAGTTAATATTTTCAAAACTGCTTGAAGGATGAGAATTGCTGAGAGCTGTGGTGCCCTATGGCAGGAGTGAGTCACAGTGAGTGACATGCACTCCAGATCTGAGAATGAAAGTGACCAAATTATTATCCAGAGAGGGAATACCATTGATAGATTCTCAAAGCCTTGGACCATTTTTTTTCTTACCCAAAGAAAGATAATGGTTAAAGCAATAATTTTGTGAGAAATTCAGTATGAGAAATGATGGATTCCTTGCTTCTTGAGGCCATAAAATGCAACACAAATAATAGCAGACAAGGCTAAGTATCCTTGTAAATGTATCCCAAACATCTATGTACCTCTGCATAACACTACCTTTCTAACTTTCAAGGCATTTTGGTTTTCAGTTTGATCTAGATTTTTCATATTTTTTTTATCTGCTTTGATTTCCCCAGACCCTTTTATTGCTTTCTTCACAGAGGTAGGATTATCCATACGTTCCGCTCCTGCAAGCTGGCACGCTCCCTTTGAAGTCCATGAATCTGTGATCTGTGCCAATTTACACCACTGCAGACTTATTTGATATTGTGTTATAACTACAGATGGCTCCCAGCTGCAAACCTTGGTTTGTATCCAAGCTCACCCCAAACTAGGGAGTGTTTGGATTCATGATTGTGGCTTAGACCCCTCTCTATGGGTGTGTTACAACAGAAAGAGAAATTAACTTTCTGAATAGGGTAGAGGGCCAGCACCTGTCAGGGAGGCTCCTCCATTGCGGTTAATCTGCATGAAACTGGAGACCAGTGTTTGTGGAAGCATAGCAGAGCTGTCGAAAAAGTGAAGGGCCATTCAAAAGGAAGAAAATATACAAGAAGCTAAAATTTGTGCCTGATCTAATGCAATTGTAAGATGAATCTTAATCATCATGAATTATTGGCTTACTCAATGAGGTTATACGCTGCATATCACTGTCCAGTACAAGAGGCAAGGAAAGAAAATCCCTATTAAAGTCCAGCAGAGCAATGAAAAATGCATAAAAGCTCAGAGAAATTAGCATATATTTCATTCTATCAAATGAATAGTTAAATCCCATATTGTCTTAGTTTTTCTTCTCCTGCTAAAGCAGAAATGAGAAATTTTTTTCTATTTCATTTAGCAGATCTACATCTAATTTAAATAAATTCACAATATTTAATTAATGCTTGTTGAAGCTTTGTTCTACTTCAGTTTTGACCTTGGAAGATGATTAAAAGTATGTGGGATGTCATTGCTAGTAAAACAGAGAATTCCTGGAAAGCAGCTTTGATTCAAGGGATGAGCAGGGTAAAATGGACTTGCTAGAAATGCTGAAACAATTTTGAGGGGTTCCAAATATAATTTTTCTTTTGACAGTTTAAGCCCCTCCCTCCACCCATCTTGATTAATATTGTGCGTGACCACTATTGTCAGAAACCAGATTAAATAAACATCAAAGATCAAATACAAATTTCAGATCAGACCTTCAGAAGTTGACATGAATGATATGTCAAGGTTCTCTACAGACCAGGAAGAGAAGCAGGGTAGACTTTGCCACATTATCTTCCCAATTGGTTTCTGTCCTGGTGAAAGATGACCAGAAAGAGGGCTTGAGTATTTCATGTCCACTCCAGTTGCTGCTGCTCTGCCAAAGGTATTAGTTCCAGTTGTGAAGGAACACCATTTTCCTAGCACAGAGGATGTGGAGGATGTGGAGTCAGAGCTCAGACTCCTAAATCAGTCCCTGCTATCTAATGCATGCTAGTACTGTGGCTTCACTTTTTTTTTTGCAGTAAGTCTTCATGCCCAGGATTCACAGTCTGTTAACCACCCATTTGAGCAGACAGCAGAGGTACAGATATAGTGAAGAAGGAGGCTTAGGTGAGCTTCAAAATGGCACATTTACTGTATGGCCTGTGACAGAGCATTGCCCAGGCAGTCCTGCCTTCCTCTCATTCACATGAGAGCTGCATTTACCCCTGGAAGAAGGAAATGTCACCACTGCGTATCTGGATGGTGTCTGAAGCAATAACTTTTATACACTGCACTCTATAAACACAGAAGCACTTACAATACATATGTATCTTCTGTACCTTTGCAACAGCACACTGAAGCTAGTGAATAATTTGCTATATATGACATTTCTTACATCACTGTAATTAAAACTAAAATTTTGTTAATAAAAAAAAAAATAGACTATTATGAGATGTTATTTTTCTGGCTTCAGAGCCCTCCAATGCTTTTGCTTCCTTGATACTGTTCTGTTGTAAAGAATAAGCATTACGCACTAGCACTGTTAACTTTTCATGAGCAAGTAGAACAGAGAGGGAATCCTGTCAGTCCAAAGCACACTGAGGAAATTTGGCTTGAAACAAATGCTAACAAATTTGTAGGCAAAATAACTCGATTTATACTTCATGGTTGATAAAAATATTACAGTCAATATTTGTATAAATTTATCTTCCTAAACTGTAAGATATGCCACTGCCTTAGTTATATTGACCTTTTCTAAAAATAAATGCTATTTCCTTAAATTATTGCCATGTGCCATTCCTGTCTCTTAATTAATGCATTATTAGTCAAGCATCACTCCCTCAACTGAAATAAAGCAGCATAAATATTTTACAGAATATTCCATTTTGACTAGAAGTTGAGCATACTAAGAGGAGGGTATTTGATAAGATGGTAATATTCTTTTTCTTCAGTAATCGTTCAAACCCCAAAGCCATTTTTTCTGCATTTTTCATGTCACATGGGCCTTCCTTCCAAGAGAGCATGGTATTCATGCCTCAGGTGAAGCCTAAGTTGAGCTCTTCTTCCACCAACAGAATGAATGGCTTGTACTACCCACTACCTAGGATTTAGCACCAAAGGCAATCCCCCTACCTTTGTCCATATAAAACAGCCTTAAGTTTGCAGATTGCATTAGGGGAATATATACATGAAAGAATATTTTGCTAGAAGCTCAAAGACCCTGCTCCTCAGGGTCCAGATCTGAAACCTTAGATTTAATTGTCCCATTATTTATGCATTATTTACACAGCATTGCCCATTAATGCAATTCCCAAAATACATTGAGCTAGTGGCTGGGTATACCTGACATGACTAAATGTTGGAGCATGGCACTAAATCAATCCGCTGTGTCCCAAATATCTCTGAGGAGCACGTCTAGATCAGTTCTGTGGTGTATCAGACTTGCTGGTGGCTGTACACCATAGGCACAAGGAGTCCAGTGCAGTCCCACTGCATATACAGTGCAGAAGTGATCTGCTTTGCTGGTTTGATCAGAAGCTCACACAAGGCTGCCAGACTCTCAAAAATGATTTAGAAAACACGAGGTAATACCTGTAAGGTTGTAGGTAATTGATGAACTTTTAATTTACTGCCAAAACAGGCACAGTAGGATAGTCTGAGTACAGGGAAAAGATTTAACCAGATATTAGCCTAATAAATTATGTTACCCAGACAATTTTTAAATTACACATTTAGGATGTTTTTTCCCATTTTAAATTCATTTTTATATCTCCATGCCTTGCTTCTTCCTCTAAGTGCTCAAATACATTGTCTTTTGTGTCTGTGGGATATTTGGTGGTAACATAGGGAGTTGTATTTACTTGAGGATAGATTCTCCAGTCTCACTGACCTTTGATTCCTGAAATATCTGTAGGTCCAGTCTCAAATGTTGCATACAGAAAGAAGTCAAACGTTCTCATCACAGGAGAGCTCCTGCTCACCTGTGCCAAGTTGCATAGCTGTCAATGTGCTGAAAGATACAAGTCTGGTCCTGAAAACACCATTCACGTGAGAAAAATGTATTCACAAGGGGCCTGACATGGCAGGGACCCAAGCAGCTCTGGCATCTATCCAAAAAAGCACTTAATGCATACGCTTAGAGCTACAATTCAGCTGCAAGTATGTGAGCAGGAGCACTGCCTTTGATTGACACTGAATCAACGAGATGTGAGAGGTGATTAACAAATTTATCAAGCAAGGGCAATATTTGGCCCAGGACTGGACTTCTGTTGTTCAGTTCCTGAATGAGGAAATAGAAACTGTTTGTAGGGGCTGCACAGAACTTCCTTGACACAGAGATTTTTCAGGCAGACACGGTGACATTAGACACAAAAGTATCAGGGCTTTCCTAATGTCTGAACAAACTAGAAATGTGAATAGATATGTTAACACTAATAAATTAATCTAGGAGCTCTGTTCACTGGCTACTGTAGAAGAAGTCTTAATGAAGACAACTGAATACATTCTGTTTACTTGCACAGTACCATTCCCCTATGTGGATAAATTTAGCAGAATCTGGTCTTTTCTTAAAGAACACCCACTTTATAATATGCACTGTTGTATTACCGATGGATCGAAAGACCAAGACAGAAGACTTTTTTTAAGATTTAAAAAAACCACAACCTCCCAAATCTATTCAGATTCATAACCAAGAAACATCTCTACTAATTTAAGATTGAAAGATGCTGAAATTGATGGAAAATGGGTCCATTTATTCAGAAATTACATTTTCTGATATGGTGGACAAGATTATTGCATGATTTTGGTCACAGTTCTGGAAGCACGGAAGTGTAAGGGTAATAATAATCAGGAAGGGAAGCGTCAAAAGGGGAATTTATTTTGGAGAGGAGACATAGAACAAAGTTGTTTGGGACACATTAACCCACAAGAATGGTTTTCAAAGGCAAGAAGAGATGTTAGTGTAGTCTGAGGACTTGTATCAACCTCTTCCAATTTGGGGGGGTTCTGAAGCTTCCTGTCAATGGCAAATACTTCTTTCTGTTCTTGCCTGCAAATTGGTGTCCAGATGTCACTAAAAACCAGTGAAATATGGTTTGCAGTTGTGTTTTTGTAAACCTTTTCCTAAATTAGGATTTAACAATTTTATTTTAGGATCCTAATTTGTGGGGGGGGGGGGTATGATGATGACACACAGAGAATTGTCAGGACGGAAACACACTTAAAAGCACTTCTTCTGTTCCAAGTAGAAATGTATAATCCCCAAACTTCCAGAATCCATGGACTTTCAATAGTTTATACTAGCATCAGCCTTTTTTTTTTTTAACCCAGTTTGGTGTTTTTAGCTTTTAAACAGATTATATTGAGCATGCACTTGAGGTTTCAAAGGAAATTTTTAGTCTATTGGGTAATCAGTTCCTTAGTTTTACATCCAAGCCACAAAATATGTATTTGTGTCAAATTTTGCCTTGCTACATGAAGTTGTTGAAAAATCTGCTTGAAATGCAGTTGGTCAGGTTTGTAGCTAAATTATATACATTAAACCTCATCTCTTCATGAATAGTTTGGGTTCAGCATTTTCACTGTCTTGAGCATCAGCTTTAACTTTATAGACAGCTATTTGCAAGAGAAAGTACATTTAATTCCACAACAGTTAACATCAAGAGTATATTGTTGATACAGGCTTCAATGATAACCTTGTGTTTTAAATTGTTTCTGCCCTAGTTTACCAGCACAGTTTATTGTTAACCAGTTTCCTTTTTATTCCTTCTAGCTGCAGATTTATTAGCAGAAACACATTGTACAAATGATGATTTATAATAGAATCATGTTGCCTGAGAAAATGTATTGATTTAGAATGAAATTGCGGTCTTTACTACAAAGGCAGAATGAAAGAGATGAGAGTGATCTGCCTTGATTTAAACTAAATTTCTCTGACTGCCCTATACCTGTGTTTTCTTTCTTTTGTAATATTTTACATGAAAGAAAGGGTTGCATTAGGCATTTTTTGTATGCAATTCTTGCAATCTACATTCCTCAACATGCCACAATTACTATGATTGTCTTTGTTCAGTTCTTTCATCAGTTCAAAGTACTACAGCATTTACCTTGGTAGCATTCAAAATGAACCGATCAATAGCTAGATGTTCGCTATTAAGAATGATGAAGAAAGGTTGAGTGGGAGGCAAACAGGGTTATCTACTTTTAATATATTACCTAATTATTTTCTGTGTTGGAAGGAAGGCATGCCTTCATTTAATTGATTTTAATACATACACACGCAATTAATGCAGATGGCCAAAAGTAGACACAACAAATCCTGTTCATTTTTTACTGCTTTCACTTATTTTTTAAGTTTCATGTCTTTTCTAAGGAAAATACATTGCTCTGTTGTTTAAACTATTGTTGAAATCAGAATTTTAAGACAGCCAGGCAGCTTCAGTATATAAAAAGGAGGGGGAAAGTGTGTGTTTATTGCTTAAGCCAAGGCATAGGGAAGTTACCCCGTTGTTGAAAGAGTTAGCTTGCTTTTGCTACAGCATTTTTTAGACATCTGTGAATTTTTTTATCTTTTAAGTTCTATTGCAGTTTCTGCATAGAACTCCTTTTACTTGATACTTCTATTGCAATACAAATTCAAACAGTGATTTTTTTCTGCTTTCTGAAATTGCAAAAAGCTGGATTTTTGTTTCAGAAATATTTTGGGCTAACTTATTCTCCCTCTGCTACTATTTCTTCCTTTTTTTAACTAATCAACTCCTTTGGTACAATACCAGGACCTTGTATGCCTAAGTTTGCAATACCATCAAAAGTAGAGCACTATCACTAGCCATGGCCCCGGATCTCGTCAGACCTCTCTATGACAGACCATCTCCTGAGCTCCATCCAGCTTGTTTTCCATCCACAAAACCACATCCTTTGACTGCCTCCAGCTTGCCCAGAAACCACGCTCCCTGCCCTCAGGCTTTTTTCTGTTTCTGAACCTCCACAGCTTCCAGAGGCTCCTCCAGCTCCTTAGATGCCAAAATGAAGTCTGAGCATCTCTGAAATGACAGGCTGCATGAAACAGCAAAAACATCCTGAAACAGCATCTGGGGAGCAAATTAACAGATGGGTGCCCTCAAATTGCAAAGTGATGAGGAAACATTCAGTATGCACATGATGGAAGCTGCAAATGAGGGAGGAAATTTGGTGCTAATAACACCCCATCCTGATCCAGTTTTCATTGGTTTGTGTTATCTTTAATAGAAATTGAATCAAGATCAAAGAGGAAGAAAATAACAGCATACAATGTTGGAGAGTGACCCAACAGCAACATTCTAAACAACAAAGGGAGTTAATTTTCCTCTTGCTATTGATATGAGCCTAATATGGGTTATTTTACATGAAATCAAGACAAACATGTACCTTGATTCCTGTGCTGTACCCTCCGTCAATACTTGTGGTCACAATGAGAAATATATTCTACTTTTATTTCTGAAGTTGAGTATTGTTCTAGCTTCAAATGAAGCTGTAAAGCTCTTCTGTGTTTTCTTAAAGCACCTTTGCTTCTGTGTCCTCTAAATAATATTTTGGCCACCAAAATACAGTTATTAGCATAGCATTTTCTGTGTTTGCCATATCTGTGCTGACATATCACAAATTCTGGCACCCCAACTCCTACCTAATTTGATTTGGAAGTAGTTAAAAAATCACTTTGTACAGAGACAGAAGTATTTTTCTGTGCCTAATACATTGCTAAGAGGTAGTACACTGCTATTCTGGTCAGTCACCACATTGTCATTGTTCGATATCAAAACCTCACTTGACACAAAGAACAGATTTATTTTAATATTCCTGCCAAGATACAATGATTCTGTAGTAAGTTTGTTCAATGTTCGTATCACAACAGGAGCTGTCAAGAGTGTTTTGATAAGACTGAAACTCTAATCGAATCTACCGCAATTATAGTCATAAGGGTGGGAAGGAAGGGCATATTTCAAATATCCACTTCTCTTTGAACTAGATTTCTGAAAAATAAATCTCACTAAATAAAATAATATGTATGAAATTTCAGCACATTTATCTGCAGAGTGACATAAACTGTAACTGCGATTTTGGCTGTAATGTGTAAAGATAATGTTCCAAGATTTGGTATTCGACTCAAGACTGATAGGAAAGATGGGTGCTAATGTCTTTACAAACAACTCGATGGGAGAAGGTCTTTAGGAGAAATGGGTGTGAATGTTTTTGGAATGGATCTTAATGTCTCTGCCAACCTCAAGCTGCACAAGTTTGTTACAGAACCCAGAGAGTTTGACTCCTGAACTTTGGGGTAATAGAAAAATGGGTCTGCACAAAGTCTATTGCAGAACCCAGAATACCCTGAACTTCTGAATTTTGGAGGAAAATGACATGTTCAAGAGAGGAATATGTGGTAGGCAGTTCAGGAAAGCTGTACTTTCTTAGTACCTCAGCCAGTGGGGAAAGGAAGAGGGCAACATGCGGCCGGGAGTTTAGGACAAAAGGAGTCTGCGTCCTCTGAAACCTTGAGAGAGAAACCTCACGGGGGTATGCCCCAATGGACTCTCTCTCCCTTTACTCAAATAAAATTGCAGGACTGCTCTGTCTCCTTTATGGATACTGGTTTTTCCTAGCACAATTTTCTGCACAAGATCGACTGAAGTATTTTATGGCCTCAAATATTTTTAAGTAGATGTATCCGTTCCTTGCTGCTAAATTCCTTAGTGATAACTGCACTTCAAATTTCTCCTGCCACCTTGAACAGTAAAATTCCAGTTCTAATTATTATCCATAATTTTGATATTCTTCTCCATCTACAGAAAATCCTTATGTTAGTATGGAACAACAGTATTTTATCAATAATAGATAATAAATGAAAGAACAACTCATTTTAGTCTCAGAGACATATGCTTCGGATTTGCTTCTGCTCAATACAACAGAGGATTAATCAAATGTGTTATTGATTTAATTACACATACTGAGTAAGATACCTATCATACATATATATATAATATATTATATATACATATAATCTTAGCTCTCCTGAAAGGATCATAGAATTATAGAATGTTCAGGGTTGGAAGTAACCTTAAAGACCATCTCAACTCAACCTGCCCTGCCATGGGCTTGGACACCTCCCACTAGACCAGGCTACTCAAGGCCTTATCCAACCTGACTTTGAACACTTCTGGAGTTGGGCCACCCACAGCCTCCCTGGGCAACCCGTTTCAATATCTCACAACCCTCACTGTAAAGAATTTCTTCCACATATCTAGCCTAAATTTCCCCTCTTTCAGTTTGCACCTATTACTCGTTGTCCTATCACTACAGCTCCCCATGAGCACTTCAATGCTTAGAACTAATGAGTTTAAAGTTAGGCGAGGACTTATGCACTCTCCTAAATCTAACACTAAACTTCATAATTCTTAGAGAATTGGATCCTAATGCCAATATATAACAGATAAAGACACAAGGCTTACCATGAAAGCAAAGCAATTCAGCACTAGTAGATAACATCAGAAACCACCACACAGCCTGAATGAGGAACTGCTTGCCAACTGTTGGCCTGGAAATGTTTCCCAGTTAAATAGGATGAAGGCAGAAGTAAAAGTCATACATGTATAAGCATGAAGTAACAGCATTTGTTGTGGACAACAGGAATACCAATGCAGGTTATTCAAAGAGAAACTTTTGCTGTAGATGGTCCCTTAACACAAAAGGCCAGTTTCAGAATCGTGTTGTCAAGATGACTCTGTTGTCGCTTTTGAAGATTTTGCTGTTTACTACATTTAATAGTTCCTTGCTATGGCGCATTGCTTATATTCATAGATGAATGACAGTTGGGGATCTTTTCCTATGTGTCTCCCCTTTTGAGCTGAAGCAAGTCATGGAAGGATAATTACAAAGCAAATTACAAAGTTGATCGAGCAGCTTAGGCATTTGCTGGAATTAGTGAATGTATTCAATGAGTCACAAGGTGCTCATTAAACAAAGACAAAAAAGAACTATCACCGCAACATTTTTTATTTTATACACAAGCCTCAAAAATGGCAAATGTATTCCCCAGGCTTTTTTCTAGATGCTTTTGAAGAATCACTAAAGGTTGAGACGAAACACTGGTTTGTTATTAGAAGCAACTTTTATTCTACAAAGCAATATCCAAGCAACAAAAAAAACATAGTCCTGAAGCCAGTAGCATCTTTTGGGACTTTATTCTTCTTTGGAAAACTGGCTTTAATAGCATCTGAAATGATAAGCATTATCCTAATTCCATGACTTGTTTACTCAGAGACAAAATACTTTCTATATCAAAACTCGAAGACATACAAGGGCAAAGATTAATAAGTTGTATATGGACATGTAGGGACTAACACTCCTCATGTAGCTCATCAAATTATAGAACACTTTTGATTTACAGTGCATATAACACTAATCCTTTGGAAAATACTAGCTGAAATATTACTAAGCACTGAAATTCAGAAAATGTGTGTAGAATTGCTGGTATATTCTGCAGTCAGGCAGTTGCATTATATAGCAGCACCTCAGAAGACTAAAATAGTTCTGTCAACAGGGAGAACAGACTGTGCAACTGTGATGATCTATCAATTTGCTGTCAAACTCTTCTCTCAGTCTGACAGTGGTCCTCACTGTTAAAACCAAAGTGCTGGCATCCCATAAACTATGCAGAGGATTAAGGTTATTTAGGATCTCTCTGCCTTGATCTTGATGGTCACTTAATTATTCCTTATGACCACTGGAAATAGTTCTCACTGACAAAAGTGCCTAGAAACATTCAGTATATGAAAGCAACTACTAAGAATAAAACTTTTTTATGTGGTCTTTTTATTTTTCTTAATGGAAAATGTTACATAACAGATGCTTGCTTTGATTTAATAAATAATTGACATTTTCACCTCTGAAGACCTTCCTCTAGACCCACAAAGAGAATTTTACTTTTAAGGTACAATACCCTTCATTTTTAAAAACTACAATAGCCCTCAAAGTCACGTTACATTGGTTGCATGTCCTAAAGATCCCTTCTTCAGAATGTAGTAACACTCCACCACTCAGAGCATCTGTAGAAAAAGATAAAACACAAATAATCAGAGCATTTCCTAGACAGCAGACAGGAAGCCCAGGATATACACGAACACTTGCAAACATTCTGTGCAGCTAGATATGCTAGCCAAATTTTTCACTTGAAAGCAGATTTCAAATTCAGCTCCTAAATTTGGCCATTAGATAAGGAGTAGCTCCTGGAAATAATAAAATGAGATCACAGTGTTTTTATTAAATGGCGAAACTTTTCTGATAATGATGAAAGCAAAATGTAATGAAATCCACTTGTCCACCTTGATGCAGTTAAAGTCACTGATCTGCTTCTTAGATATCAAAAAGATATTTGACCAGGTCACATAGACCTTCCTTTCCTATGCATTGTGAAAGCCTGAATTTGACTTTTTTTTTTCTTTTTCTTTTCCCCATTGAGGGTATGTCAATGATGGGTTATCATAATAATTTTTTCTTTAGTCGATCATTGGACAAGAAAATCAATCATATCTTGCTCTTTAATTTCATGCATTTTTAAGGGAGTTCAACTAATAGGAAAATGCTCAAATTTGAAGTATCATTGATGCTAACAGAAATAAATCAGTCATGTAAACAGGCACTTTTATTTTTAACCTCTAGTTTGTACCTCCTAATTTTGCTTTTATGCTCAGGGAATTTCAATGCAATCTCCATACACTAAAGCTATGTATAAATTCCAGTGCTATTCAAACTAATTAAAACCATTCTTTCTCATTAGGTGGATTCCTCTGAAGTTAGGAAAGATTCAGCAACAAAGAGATTATATAATTTTAAGACATTAAATTTTAAATGTAGAATTGAAAACTACAACTTTCTATTAATGTCCTGCCAGAGAGTTTTTAAAAATGTAATACAGTCTCATGTGTATAAAGAAGACTAAAGAATAAAGTTGTAAATAAAATAAAACTCTGAAAGATAAATTTGGGTTATTACTTTTTTGATTATTTTTCTTTGTTGGGGTTTTTGGTGTTTCTTTTGCTAGTAAGACCAAGGTCAATATTCTCAAGGAGAGAACCTTGGAATTTGATGGAAGCATGGTTCATACCATTCCTGCCCTTCTCTCTTCCCTTGATCACATCTTGTCCACTCCAGACAAGAAGTGTAAAGGCACAATTGGAGTGAATGTTGCAAATCTTCATTTTCATAAAGTAAAAACCGATGGAATAATTATATTTTAGCCTTGGAAAATTTCTCCTTTAGGCTTTTGCTCCATCCATTTCTCCCATCAAAAAAATAGCTGCCAGTTGAGACAGGTGCTATTCTTAACTGGCAGCCAAAATATTCATTTATTGACTTTTCATTTTGAATGCTCTTTTTCCCCCATCTCACTGAATGGCTGTTTGGAATTTTAGAATTCATTAGATTAATCCAAAGATGTAGATTAGATGTATTTCTGTGGAAATGCCTACAGCAGGTCACAAGAATCAGTTTGCTTTTCTTGTGTTCAATCTTGCCAGCCTGTCTTAATTTAGGATGAAACAAACCACTGCATTTAATAGACTCTGGCATGCAAAATTTAGGTAGATACAGAATCAAACATGAGCTACTTTGCACAATTTAGTGCATGCCACCTGACATGCAAAGAACAGGAAGTCTTGTTCAAATGAATTTTTGGCCCTGTTTCTATGTGAATACCTGTGGGAACTGAAAGAAATAAAAGAAATTATACAAATATTTAAATATTCTTGTCTGCTACAGTTCGTTATGAAAACTGTGAGGAAAGAAAGGACAACAGTTTACTTTACATTTCAGACATTTCCTGACACCTATCAGGAAATTCATCTAACCCAAAGGAAGAAGATTTCAGTTTTATTTTTTGTGTTCAGTGACTGCTCAGAGGTGAGGAGCCTGGTAGAGGTCGGCTTCCTACAGTGGTGACTTTCCAGGCAACCAGCCCTGGAGAACATGAGCTGGACCGGCTGCCTCACACCAGAGCCTTCAGAGTTATAGCTTTTCACATCATCCCCTTTCAAGTACAGAAAGGAAAAATGAACAACATTAAAACTCTGTGTCCTCTCTGATACCTATAACTTAAAGTGAAGTGGTGCTCCTTTGGTGGGAGAGTTCAAATACACCACCAGCCATCTGAAAGTCAGACCTCTTAGCCTAAACCTGTTATTGTAAGTCAGTCAGTAGAGGAAGGTAAACATCTTCACATTTATCTCCATCCAAAAAAGACCTGCTCTTCAATCTCTGCTGCCCCATGCTGCTTTGTACACCACAGTGTTCCTCTTGGTTTTCTGTGGAGCAGCAGGTAAATCTGTTCTCTCTGGGGCTCATCTGTTGTGGACAGACACTCTTACACCCTCCACTCTGGGCTTGGAAGAAAGGTTTCCATGATAACTTCTGAAGGACCTAGACTGGGTGTGTAAGGCAGCAAATTTTAGCCCATGATAAATGTCTCAGCTGCACTGGGCTTGTAACCATACCATCAGTTTCATTCTTGGTATCCTTCACTAACATTACTTGAAATGTATCAAAAATCCCAGGGGAATGATTCAATGTGGAATGATCACCCTTGGGTATCCTACAGTGTCTAAAATGGCACAAAGAAAGTACATGTAAGCATCTGAATTGCTCCCAAAATTTTGTAGCACCGGGTGTTGTCAGAAATAATGTTACCTTCTGGTACTTTTCTTTTGCATGTGCATCCAGATTGCACAGAGTGTAAATCTGTTTAGATATCCACACTGCTAGAAGTCTCAATCATTCAGGGCATCCTCCCAGCGTTTATTTTATTCCTGACAAAGCATGTGTTCCAGTCACTCCATCAAGAAGTCTGATAGGTTCTTTATCAGCATCTGAATTTTAGGTGCTGTGCATTGAGCAACACCAGCCTTTGCCCAAAACAAAAACTGACTTAGAGCCTCTTAAAGACGTGTCTGCTCTTTGTCACATGTTGAAGGAGGCTGCCTTCATTAGAGCTTTGCTCAGAAAAGCCTCTGTGTTCCGTGTGCATGGGTGTCCAGGGATGAGGCTCTGTTCCCCAGCACCGTGCACCTGTGCGATGCACACGATGATGGGGTCCACCACTGCAGAGGTGGTGATTCCAGTCCTCACCCTGCCCTGAGCACATGTGGAAAAGCAGTTCCAGTCAGCCAAAAACTGAGCTCTGCTCTTTAATTTATAAAATTATTTATTTTTACTTATCTTAGTGCATGGAGGGCAGTGTTCCAGAGAGAAATACTGAAGTGGAATCACTAATCTGAGAGGCTGAGAAGGGAGGTTGGGTGGGGGCTGTACTGGTTTTGTGTTGCCTGGTTACGGTAGCAGGGGGGCTACAGGGTGGCTTTTGTGAGAAGCTGCTGGAAGCTTCCACCATGTCCAGCAGAGCCAATCCCTGATGACCTCGAAGATGGACATGCTACTGGCCAAGGCTGAGCCAATCAGAAATGGTGGTAACGCCTCTGTGATAACAGAGTTAAGAAGAAATAAAACCCTCATCCTACAGCTCTCTCAAATTCCCTCGTTATTTTTACGCTGCTCATCCCTCAGCACAGCCATGAGATCTCTGACTCCTGTCACTCTCCACCTTCAGCCTGGAACAGCTGCAGTGACTGCTCTCAGGCTGACCTTGATACTTGGAAAGAGAGAGTGAGGTTATACCATAAATGAGATGGTTAAATACAAACTATCATTGAAGGAGCTTGCTGCTTTGGTTTAATTGTATTACTTGTGTCTTTAATTGATATTTATGTGTCTCTGACTACCCCAGCAGGATTAGGAAGGATGAAGAGAAGGTAGACACAAGCACAGAACCAATAATGCACTGTTTTGTACTAATGGTGCTCTATTTATGATCATGTGAAGCCTAAATTACATTCCATCAAAATAGATAGAGGTTTTGTTTTTACTTTGTTATGTCAGAAACCAAGTGCAAGATTTACCTTTAATACAAAAATAACCTAATCGAGCTCAAGGAGCTGAGCCAAATCCTGTTGGTATTTACCCCCACACTCCAGCCCTTCTTTCTCCCCCACCCCCTGGGTCCCATGGCTCCACTAAAGCCTCTGATTTGCAACAAGATGAGCGAAGAGTTTACATCCCACATACTTTTTCAAGCCATGCACAGGAACTGTAATGCAGCAGTGCAGAAGCACTCCAACTAATATACTAATTGGATGCAGATGTGTTCTGCCTCTTGGAAAAATAAGACCAACTGGATGATCAACAAGAGCCAAATGGGTAATTTCTTTTTAAACAAATTGGTTTTATTAACTTTAAAATGCCCATAATCCAACTAGTCTGGCAGACTTTGGTTACTATGAAACCACAAGCAGTATGTGATACCTGTTATTATCTCATACGGCTTTTGGCTGCGATCTTGCCATTTTGAATAAAAGACTAACATGTAAGGCTGAAGTCTCTCTTAAATAAAGAGTAGCATGTGTGAGTGCTGCCCCAGGAGATGGCCAGGAAATGAACTGTTTCAGACTAAATTCTTCCCTTGGTCCTTACTTTTTTCAGTAGGAGTGCAGTTGTACACTCCGCCCACAGAAAGCCCAGCTCTCGCCCACCCTCTAAACAAAGAAGGATGCTGTCAGTGGGAAGGAAGCCATGCCAGTCTTGCTCTTAGTGGAGAGGAAGGATTTTAGTGATGGCTTTCAATGCTACTCACAATCCTATCAGCCACCAACTCGGAGGGAGTAGCAGGGCTGGCATATTAAAAATTAACATGGGGCCCTTTCATCTAAGAGATGCTTTCTGTCACAAAACAAATTCTTATTTAGCTCACACCTTTGATACTGATGGGAGGAGTGTGATGTCAGTACAAATGGAGATGCTGCAAAGTTAAAAGGAACCCACTGAGTATGAACCCTCTGCTGCTGCTTGACAGCTTTGAGTTTCTGAGTGACAGAGGACCAAATGAAGGGCCAAGAGTTGCACCATTTGTTGAATAATTTTCTTCCTTTTTAAATCAGCATATTTTTATTCCATTCTGCCAGTTTTATTTCTGTGGAAAATAATCCATCCTGTAAAATGACTGTTATGACTTTACTAGAAACATGATCAAAAACAATGGATATTGTCAATACTCTTTGGAAAGGAAATGTTTGGAAGAGCCAATACTGCCAGTGTCTGTAGAGCTTGGGCATCCATCTTCTTGAACCCTCTGGCATCACTTGACTTCTGCTCTTTGGGTGATGACTAACAGTCTGAGAGGGCAGCCAGAAATTTTAATTTCAGAATTAGAATTACCAGCTACTGAATGACACCAGGGAGTTACTGTGGGAGGTCTCTATTTTCCTGGTCAGTTTAAAGCAGATGTTTTTTCAAAAGACACGCATAATTCAGCAAATGAATGCAGTGCCATTGAAGCCCAGCTACAGTATCAATGAAGCCTAAGTGTGCACTTCAGCCTTGGAGAGCAATGTAAAATAGTAACAATGGTCTGTGAAAACAATAAAATTATAGGAAAAGAGAAGAAGGAGCTAAATTACTATAGAATAGAGAAACCATAGAGACCGGCTGAAAGCAGCAGAAAAAAACTTCAAAATGTTGGTGTTTCCTATTGCTGATTTGAGTGAATTTTGAAGTGCCTGTCTTACAAGTATAGCCTTGCACCAGAACAGTGGGGTATGAATAGCAGATGCGAATAATTACCTTTGAGATGATTGCCAGTTCAGATTCTTTGAGATTGCAATCACTTCAGATGAAACTTCTTTTATTTTTAATTTTAGAAATGCGATAAATTAGAACTACAAGAAGAGTAAATAAGAATCTAGTGAGACTCAACTGAAAGATCTTTGCCCTCTTAATTTTTAACAACAGAACAAGTGACAGCCAGAGACAGGTTGGGATGCTCTGGTCACATGAGATTCAGGAGCAGACACTGTCTTTCCTTTAAGAGGTATTACACATCATAGGCTCCAGCCATGCTGTGAATCTGCATGCTCTGTGCCAGAAGGTAGTGGCAGGAACCCAGACTTACCTTTCAGGTAAATTCACTTGTGTTAAAAAATGCACTTTTCAAGGATTTTCACTAGAAACCAACCAGTCCCTTAAAGCCACATAATTTATCTAATGACTGATTGCAGTATTCAAATACAAATGTCTTGAGGTTATGCTTGAAAATATGACCTACAAACAAAGATTACTCCAGTGCAGCTCTGGAAATTTGAGAATGACCATGAAGTAAAGCAAAAATATTCCAGTTAATAAATTTTGAGAAATATGTTTAAATCAGTCCTTTCCAACTTCTCAATTAACGAAAAGAAAATTTGTACGAAATTGTCTCATTAATAATTCACAGATTTTGTCGGGTTTCCCAAATAACCTTTTTAGCTGCCTGGTATGCAGATGCTTTTCCTCTGTGGGTCAGAGCAAGGTGCCTTGGCAGTGATCAGGAAAGAGCAGGAAGGCTCTGGGTGCGTACACATGGCTCGGAAAGTTTTATGGTTTTCTTTTTTAATGGTAGACATACCTTGGAAAAAGCTGCAGGATTCCTATTCTAGGTTTCATTTTCCAAAGCTGTGCAGCAGTTATTTTGGCATCTAACACATCCGGCCTTTAATCATGTTCTCACTGCTCCACAGTGTTTGACAGACTATGTGGTAGAGCTCTTGCATTCACAGGATCACCAACAGGATCAAACCACAGAAATATTTCATTTGGAAAGGACTTCTGGAGGTCATCTCAGCTTTCTTCTCTAAGCCAGCCTAACTTCAGGACTAAAAATCCAGTTAAACCTTTACCTTTTATTAAAGGTGATTTTTTTTATTTTCTTTTTTAGTCTGGCAGTTTTACACTCCAAATGGTGGTTTCCTAGTTTTCTGTTCTCAGGTAATTTTGTCTACCTACATCAGCACCATACTAAATATAGTTGTCTGTGTAAAAGACACTGTCTTTCAAATTGCTGGGAGAAACAGCTATAGTTCACCTACCATGGCTTTGCAGACAGTCAGTGGTTAATTTTTTTTTGTTTTAAAATGTAGAGAATTGTCCACAGTTGCATAAATGGCTTTAGCCTAAATAAAGTTCTACTCTCATTTGACATAATAATAATTACTTTATAGAGTCCTTTTAAAATTATTATGGCAGATTCAAATTAGACCTAGATACAGCTACAGAATCCATATCAAATGAGATACTGATACACTAAGATCTTCAGGAGAAGCATTTCAAACTTGTAAGGCAGGATTTGTTTTTGTAGCTTTTGTTCACACCCCTGTAATCAAAAGACTGACATGATTAAATTCCAGGCTTGTTGGAGGACTTTGCTTCTCAGATGGTAATATCTTCTGTACCTGATTTTCAGTTCTGTTTTTAAAGGTTAATTTTTTCCACTCTTTTTATTCACTACGCTATGCAATTTTTGTTTATCTTTCAGAAGTCTGCTCTGGCAGTATTTCATGAACTTTTATACAGTTCTGACACTCTGGGCTCCAGCTAGTCAATGGCTTTGTTTCTGTCCTGGCTATATTTTTCTGTGGCTCAGAGGTACAATCACTAACAATGTGGTGAAATGATTTGCAATCACGTAGGTTTTGTCCCAGATTTGGATCGACTTTCAGAAAAATCTGCTGTGTAAAGGATTACAATGAGATATGTGGATAGCTTGTATCTTAACTTCACAGAAAATATCAGGATAGCTTTCTATAATAGGAAGAATTGTATGGCAAAACAGGCGACTGGTGTGTATAAACACATAAGCCGCTGTCCTGCTGGGCTCTGAAAAGCCAGATGGTTTTATTACTCTTGCCACTTGCTGGAGGACCCGTTGTTTCTGCCGGTATTTGGGTAATAGCTCTGCCCTGGGATCTGTCAGAGCTATTGCACATTCATCTGGCGAAAGGTTTAGCGCTGCACGAGAGCTCCAGCCTCCTGGACAGACAGAGAGCAGCGTGCTCCGATGCCAAACGCGGGCGCTGTCAGAGCCGCCGTGCCTGGCAGCTGATCGGTGCACACGCTGCAGCTCTGACCCGACCCCAGGCACGGGAACCCACCAAACACTGACTGTCCATCCATCATCTCTGGAGGCTGCTCCTCCTGGAAGCTGCTAAGACAGCAGTCTGAAATGTACACAAAAAGCCCCTGAATGTAGAGACAGCAGCTACCAATTCGTTTTGTGCGGAGGACTGTTCACCTATTTTGTTCATGTGTAATGTGCATTACAGTAACCTCA
The DNA here is from genome assembly GCA_013399195.1 of Dicrurus megarhynchus. Lineage (NCBI taxonomy): Eukaryota > Metazoa > Chordata > Aves > Passeriformes > Dicruridae > Dicrurus > Dicrurus megarhynchus. The sequence goes on along the minus strand of VXAD01012707.1, from coordinate 160,135 downwards.
AAATGCAGACAAATAAAATACAAGGCTAGCTTAAGAATTCATGGGAAAGAAAAATCAGGGTCAGCTCTGAAAAGCTTCTAATATTCATTAATTTATAGGGTCTATGGAATAGAATGTGTTAGTGGGAAGTTAAAGTTAGCTGCAAAACAGCGGGGGCTGGTGGAATGAACAGAATGATGAAATCAACACGCTTTTATAGATAGATAAAATATCTAAACCCATATCCCTATAAATAATAATGGCATTTAAAACTCGTTACTGTGCTGTAATAAAATGAAACAATAGCAGCTGTTATAAAGCTTTTCATTTTCTGGAACATCAGAAGTTAGAAATTAGAGCAGGAAAAGTTACCCTGAGTTTAATTGCTGGAGGAAGCACAAACAAAATACAATTTTGACAGTGATCGACTATCTCTGAGGGGTACTCTCAGCAGTGCCACTGTGACTGTGAGCTTTCTGAGCTTTCTTAAAAATTTCAAAAGCATCTGTACAAGGCCCAGTCTGAAGGACTTGCCTCTAACAAATCTTTGAGTATATGGGTCAAAGAGAAAGAGTAACGAATTCAGTACGTTGGTCACCATGTGATCCTTTTTTAATCTAGCCTGTGCCATTTGACTGGTGACCGAATATGAGTAGTTTTTATCAACAGGTAATTTAATTATTCGTGTCATAAGGTCAACTTTTCAAAATCTCTCTGTAGAGATATAGATCTAGCTGCCTTATGACAAATACTAAGCCACATCTCCCTATCACTGTATGAAAGTACTTTATTAAAATAAACAAACCCTGAGGTAATGCAAAAAGTGAAACTAAATTAAAATAAGTGGCCTAGAATCACCGTGGTTTTGCTTGAAAGTGGGAAATGGAAATATAGTCAGCTAGTACTCTTCTTTCTAAGTATTTCTCAGGCCTTGAGAAAGTATCAACAAAGGCATCCTGTGTGGAGCTAAATGATCTCCACTCTTTTCAATTTGCTGCTTCATTATAAAAAAAAAAAAGAGCAGCCAAAGCATGGATTTTCATATTGTACAATTATGCCTTATTAAAGGACAGGTTATGTTGAAACTGTCACTTTGGTTTCTTTTGGTGCAGTCATATACAGCATTGAGACTGACACAACCCGAGGCAGTCATTTAATGACTGACAGTCAGTGTCTCCTCAGTGTAGATACTTTCTGCTTTACTGCTACTTTTCTTTAAAGAAGTGAGAAAAGTGCATGCCAATGGCTAGCATTTTTCACATATGTAAACTCTCCTCCTTTATATTCTTCTCAGAGGATGATGCACTTGGCTGCTCCTGGAAAATTAATGAATCATGGTTTCCAAGGTCTTTGTCATGGCTCCTATTGTAACAAAAGCTAGATGGACAACTGGCAATAATTTATGCAAAGGATTTAGCCCCTTTATCTATTTTGGAAGTTAACTTCTAGACAACTGTGAGAATTATGAATTTGCTCAGTCTCAACTGCTGCTTAACTCTTGAGGTGAGTAAACTGTAGTCCAAAGGTGATTTAATATTCCTTGTTGTAGGAATATTAAACCTCAGTGCAAATATTCCTTGTTGTAGGCTTTGTCCCCCTGCTGCTCTACTTAAACAGCTGTTTCCAACCTGAGTGTGCAGCACTGCATGTGTGTGAGCACGCTGTCCCAGCTGGTCACTTCACAAGGTACATGAACAAATAAACTTTGTGATTTTGTGGGTGTTAATTCAAACTTCAGAGATTACAAAAGTTCCTGGATGGCCCTACACTGTTCCAGGGAAGGAGTGAGTAAGCACAATGGAAAAAGAAAACTGCTAGAAGTATAGAGAGCATGTTGAAAAATTTAAGTTTTCCCTTTTCTTCCTCTGCACAAGGAATATCCTCATATTGGCCATACGCATATCCAGGCTTAAAAATAGCTGGACTCTTTCCTGACTGAGAGGGAGAAAGGTATAAACCATATGTATTGGCTGTCCAATGTACTTACAGCTACATGTGAATACACTTGTGTGGTCCTGGCTGTGACTGATGTCATCGTGTGTCTGTACAGATGCTTGCCAGGTACACTGGAAACAAATCCATTCCCTGCTGTACTAATAGCACTATCCTTCCTGCACGGAGCCCCAGCCAGCTTCGAGGAGCTTGGAAGGGAATTTTAAAGGAAGTCTATTGATGATTTCAATGAATAAGTGATGTGCACACTGCAAAGCTATTTATTTATGAATAATGTACATAATGTCCTTCTCACCCTTATAATAAGAACAGTATTTGAAAGCTTTTGCTTTTCTTCTGAGACTTCTTTCCAGCTACTTCACTACCCAAAAGCTTCCTCCCCTGATTTTCTCTCAGGAACATGGCCCAAGTGTTTTCTAGCTGGCTTTTTGGATTATTCCACCTACATGGTCTCTGGATGCTGTCATACCTCTACCAGCATTGTTCTGCCCTGTGCTTCTGGAGACAACCTATGGAAAGTTAATCTATTCACAGAGCAGTGGGTGGCTTGGCCAGTCTCCTCCATGCTCCATGGCCACATTTAGGGTATGGACGTCTGTATTTCATCCCTTTTACTTCCAAAAGTATGCTTAATTACACCTTTTTCTTCCCTGAATGAAATTTTTTTCCCTTCAATTTCAAGATTGCACCCAGTTTGTGCCATAACAAGAAAGAACAGGAAATAATAAAAGCTGAAATACTTCCCTAAGCGTGAATTTTCACTCTGAAAGGACAAAGGGGACAGTTTTGATGGGGCTACCACTAACATGTATAAGCTGTACCAACATTGGCATAGTGATGCTGTAAAACAAACTGCTAAATAGAAACGCATTTGGGATTGTTAGACAAGATGAAAAAGAAACTAAGATAAGTGACTGAGAGAAGATAATTAAATACAGAGGATTTTGCAGTTCCAGAGAACTCGAGAGGACTGTCTACCTGTGGGTAGAGAGCTTCAGGTTTGGTTCAATCAGTTGGTTTTTTCTGTTTTTAGTGTATGATGTGATGTTGCTGCTGATAGAACTGCTGCCCAAATGCTAGTTTTTCTACCACCTGTTTCAGATTAAATAAGAGGGGTGTTTGTTTTTTTTTAAGTAGTGAAGATAGAAAGTAGTGGAAATTTTGCATATAAGCTGAGCTGCAATCCTACAGTTGAGTAACTATGTTTCAGAATATTTTTTCAGACTAAAATTTTCTTACACAAAGGTTCTGTGGTGGTTTTTTACTTATTTCAGAAGATAGCTATTTTGCCACGACTAATCAACCTGTCAATCTATCTATCTATCTAATGGTCTTTCCATCCCAGAGAAAATAATAGCGTCAAATTATTCATTAAAACTGATGTTTGGGTTCTAGCTATGGAAAAAAATTGATACTTTTAAAAAAGCTTTCCCATTCCCCACATCAAAAGGATGCATGCAGCTACTACCCATATACAATAATTCCCAAACATATTGTCTTTTGTTTGCTTCTAAGTTCTTCCTGCACATATTTTTAATAAGTTTTGCCTACACAACTTTGTGTTCTACACTTCCCACCCCCATCGTCTCATAAAGTCTGCAATGCATATGAATATTTTGAACTCCACCCAGTAAAGCAGACCAATCAATTACAGAATAACACAAAAAACCCTGGAAATGAACCAAAATATACCTCCTCTGAACCTGAAGAGCCTGAGGCAAGCAGAGAGTAAAGAGGTGTAATTTGGTCCCTCATCAAATAGACCATTCCTCCGTGAGAAATGAGATTAGACCAGAAATGGGCACAAATATATAAAGTCCTGAAATTTCAGAAAAAAATTTTATTCCTACCACTGTCTGGAAACTCTCTCTGATAATGTTTCTCTCCCATCTCTGCCCTTTTATTGTGCTGGACTAGTTGCAATCCCTGGTAAAGGAACTCAGGCAGGATTGACAATGTTTTTTCTGTACTTTGCTAATACTTGATGCAGTGTGAAAGATGCATTCTGTCTCACAGGAAATATAATGTTTCTGTTTACAAGTTTTTCTTTTCTTAGAACACATTAAGTGAGGAAAGGTTTTGCAGGTTAGGTGATAGTGAGCATTTTGGCTTGGTGTACTTCCGTCTGGGTTAAAATGAAGACTTCATGGACGGGGATCGAGTGCACCCTCAGGAAATTTGCAGATGACACCAAGCTGAGTGGTGCAGTGACACACCTGAGGGACAAGATGCCATCCAGAGGGACCTGGACAAGCTCGAGAAGTGACCCATGGGAATCTCATGAGGTTTAACAAGATCAGGTGCTGGTGCTGCACCTGGGTCAGGGCAACCCCAGTATCAACACAGGCTGGGGGATGAACAGATCCAGAGCAGCCCTGCTGAGAAGGATTTGGGGGTGCTGGTGGGTGAGAGGCTGGACATGACCTGGCCATGTTCCCTTGCAGCCCAGAGAGCCAAACATGCCCTGGGCTGCATCAAAGGCAGCGTGGGCAGCAGGTGAGGGAGGGGATTCTGCCCCTCTGCTCTGCTCTGGTGAGACCCCACCTGCAGTGCTACATCCAGCTCTGGGGTCTGCAGCACAGGAAGGACATGGACCTGTTGGAGTGAGTCCAGAGGAGGCCACCAAGATGATCAGAGGGATAAAGCACCTCTGCTATGAGGAAAGGCTGAGAGAAATGGGATTGTTCAGCCTGAAAAAGAGAAGGCTTCAGGGTGACCTAATTGAGGCCTTCCAGTACCCAAAGAGAGCCTACAAGAAAGATGGAGAAAGACTATTTACTAGGCCATGTTGTGTCAGGACAAGGGGTAATGGCTTCAAACTGAAAGAGAGTGGATTTAGATTAGATATTAGCAAAAAATTCTTTATTGTGAGGGTAGTGAGGCATGGGAACAGGTTGCCCAGAGAAGTTGTGGATGCCCCATCCCTGAAGGTGTTCAAGGCCATGTTGGATGGGACTCTGAGCAGCCTGGTCTACTCAAAGTTGTTTGGAACTAGATGACCTTTAAGATCCCTTCCAACCCAAAGCATTCTATGATTCCATGATTCTATGATTCTATGATGACTTTATGCTGGTGTGGTCAGCCTTAGAATACTGGTATGATGTTTATTAGACCTTTGGCTCATAGTAAAAAAAACACGCAAAACAACACAAAGGGGAAAAAAAAAAGCCCACAACACAAAAAAAAAACAGACAAAAAAATGAAGAAATGAAAAAAGAAAATCTGCTGGGACAGGGCAGACAAGAATAGTGAAGGCATACATGGTAATAAGTAATTTAAGCTTTCCTTAGCTGAGCTTTACCCAGAACATTTCCTTGGATGGCCAGGATAGCTGTAATACTTAGCATTGTAACATTTAGGGATGCAATAAGTCCATATGGCTCATCTAGATTCATTCATTTATCTCTCTAGTTTTGATACCTTGTAATATTTTTATCCTCTAAGTGCTTGCATGTCTATTTTTTTTCCCCAGTATGTGCCTGAATAAAGCTTGTACTGTTACTTTTGGTACTAAGAGATTAGCCAGTGCAGAAAGAAGTGAACTCCCTTGGCATATGCTTATTCCATTCGCCTAAGTTTGTGCATTCTATAAATTATTCAGAGAAGTGATATTACTGGATCAACAACAGCTCTGGTTCATCAGGTCATATTAACAATCTTGGACCATTAGGTTGGTGGGGTGCCAAAGTAAAATGCAGAGAGTGAATTTACAATGAATATTTCAGAATAATCCCTCTATACACAGTGTCAAGGTCCATTTGTGAGATATTCCTATAAAATATAATTGTCAATGCAGCCCCATCCTGAGAGTCAGGGATGAAATCTGGGACCTTTTTTTAAATGCACGATTTTCCTGTCATCCCTCTTCTTACAGCTCTGAAGATGATTGCAATCAGGAGCTACACGGAGGCAGCCATTTTATATGTTATCTGTTCACTTCCCCCATGCTTTCAAAGTGCTCCAGGATGATTCTTGCTGAAGATTTTCCAATCACCTTTTTCTTCCTTTTACTGGTCTGTGTAGAAAATATCTATAATGGGGTGCAATTGAGAGATTCTGATTGTCCCTCCATTCAGTTGCCTAGGAAACAGACTTGTGGATATCCAGCTTTTCCCTTCATTACTGAAGATGCCATTTGCTGTTGATTTCCTCCTATGTCTCCTTTGCTGTGTATACTGGTGAAAAGGAAGGGACACAATAATGCTTGTTCTATTGTTTGGTTTGCTGTTTTAAGGTGTTATTTGTTTGCAGAATATTCGGGTTATAAAGTCTGAATGCATTGTTCATGACAAATAGCCATGCCATCGGCAATATAGATAGCTGAAGATACCACATAATAAATTCCTTTCCTTTTTCTTTCTTTCCTTTTTTCT
>VXAD01012707.1:134663-152588 GCA_013399195.1 Dicrurus megarhynchus | reverse complement strand
TATCTCCTTCCTTGCCTAATTCTCTTTTCTGCCTGCTCTTCCTCCCTGTCACAGCCCTCTCAGTGCACTTTTCTCTGCCTCTTTCTGCCTTGCCTCCATTTTCCTCAGACTGTTCCTTACTCTGATAACATCTCTGTCCTTCTGACCCCAGGATGACCGTGAAGTCACCCTGGCTGTTTGTTTTGTTTTATGGTATTTGTCTTAGCAGTGTTTTTCCCTTTTCTTTCCTGTCCTCAGAGTCTCCTTTTCCCCTATTCCTCATCTCTAAGCAACTTGACCTGCCTCAGTGTAGCGTAATCAGCTACCCCAAGCTGGAGCAAAGCAGGTAGAGTTGGACAGAAGTCGAACACTAGGAAAAAAAAACAAATAGCAAAGACAAAACCTGTCATTTACATCAACAGGGCTGGCCCAGTTCAGAGAGAGAAAAGAAAGGAAGAGCAGTGCCTTTTCCTGTGAGTGAGTGCTGGCAGAGGAAGGACAACAGTGACAATGATCTTTGGGGTCTTCCTCTTTATTCTCTGGCCTCGGGTCTGCACTTCCTGCTATAGTTCTCACTTCCACAAAGAAAAGGTACTTCGGGTGTTACTGCATCCTTAGCACTGCTTGAGGGAGCTCAGACAACAGACTTAAGAGAAGGTGAGAGAAATGGTGATCAGAAATTGCAGCAAATTTCTTTCTGGACACACTAATGGAAGAGGAGAGGACATACTGCTGGGTGCATTTTGTGTTCTTACACTTCATCTGCAAGCAGTGCTTTGCTCTGCAGACATTGAGGTGGTAGAGGGATGGTAGAGAGGGATGAACATTAATTTATTGATGTTAATTATCAGCTGAAACTGACAGGATGTTTTTTTGATTAAATGTTTTCCTGTTTTCATCAGAAAATGCTAATGGGGAGAGAATACCCAGAGGTTTTCATAGGAATATATCCATTTCTAACACATTTTTATTGGGAATGCTTTTCCAGTCTAGATGGGGAGTTTTTTCCAAAACCCTCAAAATGGACATCCTGCCCCAATATAATAATTATTTTGGTAAGAAACTTCAGAGGAATTTGTTTTGACTCTCTTTTTTCTATTGAGACATTGATTTAAATCTGTATATTAAATAACTCAGATGGATGCCTCTGTCACAACAGACCTGACTTGTCATTATTGAGGTAACTGTTCTCATTTTCTTAGTGGGCCTTGATTTTACCTCAGTCAGGTTTTAAGATTTATTTCTTATGTTGATAAGTTTCAGGGGATAGGGAAAACTTCATTATTATACAGATATGTCCTGAAAGGCATAGCTCAGAAACCTGATGCAAATCCATCCTCTCTTTCTCCTCCACCCACAGCACCCTAAGTCATCTTTAGCTCCGAGTCCCTCGGGCTCCCCAGGACCTCCACAGATCTCCTGAGGGGGACAAAGAAAAGAGACACCAAATACCTAATGCGAGAGGCAGCCTGAATAACCAGTTTTAAAGAAAGACTCAGCTGAAATATGCAAGGACCAAGTAGAAGAAAGAAATAAGTCCTCTGAGTAATAACTTTAAATATCTTTTTAAATTTGTGCTATAATGATAATGATTAGAGAAGCTCTCTGCTCTCCTCAGTGGTACTTCTTGTCTTGAGTTGGGATGAATTAAAGAGCCAAACTGGAAGTGAGGTGTCTGACTTGTAACTTACTGCATCCTTTTGCTGGTTGGAGTGGTCATGAAAAAAAAAAAATACATAATGAACCTCTGCTCTCTTGAACAATCCAGTGGGACTGACACTTGAAGAGTCTGTTTTCTTCAACAAAGGCTTAGAAACAAGATATTATTATCTGAATAGAACTCAACTTGAAAGGGAACCTAACAGCATGTAAATATTCTAACAATAACCAAACCTTCTGAGTTAGAACATATGACAGCCATGCCCAAAACATTTATGAGTGAGAAAAAAGGAAGAATCCCCTGTCCCTTCCTCCCTATTCCTCTCCATCAGGGAGATTTCTGGAGGATGACTGGTTTGGTTGCAATGTTTGGTCAGTAAGGCACGAGCTACAGCCTGACCTGCACCCAGGAGTATCCATGTGTGGCTTACTCTGCTCCTGAGTGAGCCTGTGCTAGCCAATGGCACCACAGCTGGAAGAGGCTGGAAGGGAAGGCTCCTTCCACTTCCTCAGAAGCTCATCACATGCATCTGTTCAAGGCTGGTCACAGCCCAGCACCACATTATTTTGCTGAATTAGGCTGTGAGGTTGTTATTAACAAAATAGAAATAAATTGAGAACAGAATGGAAAACAGCTTGCAGTAGGGAGATTTATGACTTACATGCCTTGTGTGTACCCTGACTGCAGTCATGACCTAATTTCTCACCAAACATAAAAAAAGGTAAGAAGAAAAAACCCTAGTAAAGGAGATAAAGTGAAAGGCTAATACAAAACATACTAGATAACATTGCTGTTCTCTTTGATGAGTGCATTAGGGACTAATTTATCTTCTTTGAAAATTCTAGAGATCTGTGTCTGCTTATTGAATGAGCCTACAACATTAATATTTTGTTTTTGTTGTTCTTGCACTTCATAGGTTTTTTATTAAACCTTGATAGTATTCAGTAAACCCAAATATATCCTTCCTTGATAGAATTCGATAAAGCAGGTATTTAAAAAAAGATTTGTACTATTTCTCTGTCTTTCTGTGAAGAGTGAGAATGTTTTAGGTTTCCTCAAAAATGCCATACGTTGCCCTATAAAGCCTTCAATTGGGAAAGCCTCCATTCAGGAAAACATTTAGCCATATGCTTGACTTTAACTTTAGGCATATGCTTAAAATCTAGCATGTGCTGAAATTCTTTCCTGAAAAGGAATGGATTTAAGCACTTGCTTATGCTCTTTCCTGGATCAGAGCCCTATAAGTTATACACCAGATCCTGCTGCCCTCACCTACAGAGTTGAACTCAACTACTTGTATTCCGGTCAGTATTTTTAAAGCAATTTCAATGGTTAGGATGGTACTTCATCACTGAAAAAAATTAAGAATAGGAGACTCGAATTTTCTAGGTATTATTGAAGCTCTTAGCTCTCAGCAGAGATTAGCTCTTGTTACGTACGAACGTTCTGCAGAGCTCCAGCATCATTTTGAGTTGCACTGTTAGTGAGTTACACAGTAAAACACAATATTGGGCCTAATTTACCTTTGGATTTTGTGGTCAATATGAAGGTATTTTAGTCATTGATGGCCTGGTTTAAGATCCCTAAAATGAATTTCAGTTATTTTGACAATTTTGTGAAAAATAGCTTGACTTCCCTTATTTTAGATAGGAGGAGTAATAGAATCATTAAGGTTGGAAAAGACCTCCAAGACCATCTAGTGCAACCTTTGACTGACCACCACCTTGTAAACAAAATCATAGCAGTGAGTGCCACATGTGGTCATATCTCGAACAATTCCAGGGATAGAGACTCCACCAGTTCCCTGGGCAGTGCTTTCCAATGTTTGACCAGCCTTTCAGCGCAGAAATTCTTCCTGATGTCCACCCTGAACCTCCCCAGGCATAGCTTGAGGCCACTTTCCCTTGCCTCAGAGATGAGGCCAACACCCACCTTGCTACAACCTCCAAAAGTGTGAATTGGTGGGACTTCTTCCACAAAGGTGGATGCATTTCCATATTTTCTTATTTCTTTTTTTCATTTTAGAAAGTGAGAAAAAATTACAATAACTAAAGGAAAAAAAATCCCCGAACAACCTTTTTTTCCCAGTCCATTCTCATATGCATTAATAATGAAAGAGGCTGTCATTATTAATGCTGAGTGAAATCCTCTTTGAAACAATACACCACTTTTATCCTTGGGTAATTACCAGATTTTAACAATTTCTTTTCATGTTTGCTAAACTTAGAAGAATACACTTTAAAAAAGGGTTATCTGCAGGGGAGGGGGGAGGGAGTCAGGCAGGCACACAAACCCCTTTATTTATGAATGGGATTTGTTCATGCACTTCCTGCACCAACCCAAGTAAGTATAAGAATCAGAAACTACTGAGCAAAACTCTTTCTTGGGGAGTCAAACCCCTGCTATTTCCTAGAGGTCTGACACCCCAGCATTGAATTTATCCTTCATTATGAGACATTCTTGCACTCTATTAACAAAATACTTTGTAATTTGTACGTTTGTCTTCAGACCACATTATGGTTATTTCACACACCCTCTTTTCCTTGGTTCCTAGAGGATCATTAAAACACAGAGTTGAGCACTAATAATAATGTGGTATGTATTCCAGACATTGAAACACCCGCGCCAGAACCACCAGGGGAAATAATTCACATTTTAGTATTCAGTCTCCAGCAGCCTATGGGTCTGTCACTGCAGGCATATCTGCAGACACCACTGCATGCTGCTTAGAGCCCTCTTGGCAGAGAAACTCCAGCTGACAAACTCTGAAATACAGCTGACACTCCACACCTGCTGTACACGTGAAAGGGGAAATGGGGGTGTTGTGCTCTGCACAGAAGCAGTTATGGGGTGCTGGTGGGGCCTCACCTCAGGGGCTTGCTAACCAGCCCTGAACCTGCCTCCTGACAGGGAGTCAATTCTTCAATTCCCTTCTCACAAATGCACAGCAGCTCTGCAGGGATCTCACAGGAGCCCCTTGGCTGCAGACAGTTGCTGGGAAGCAGTGCAGGCCACATGTTTTAATGTGAATCTCATATAAGAAATATCTGTAAGAATAATGTTGTGTTTTCTCCAGGCACATTTCAGGGCAGCGATGTGGACACTTGTTCATCTTCTTTAAAAGAAAGTGGTATTACCTTCATGGATGAAGTGAACTGTGTTTTCACCAGATTCATGTAGTCTCTGGCTTGGACTGGTGACCTTCTTGCTTAGGAGCTCCACACTGGGAGCCTCTGAATAAAGGGAAAAGGGAATTTGCTCTTGACAACTCCTCTGAACTCTCTCTGAACTAACCCTGAACCCCATCCTGAACTAACTAGGGATTATTTCAACTATCCATATCTGATTTCCTTCAAATTTTTGGTACATTTGAGTTTTTATATGAATCCAGATTTAAAAGTAGAGGACCGGATCCATTTCCTCTTTATTTATTATCTAAGCTCTCTAATCTTCTTTGTCTCCTGGCAGTTTGCATACACTGTACATGACATGACCTGTGGAGGGCACTTGCTATTTTCAGTCCTGACTCAGTACTCCAGTCATTGGCTATTATTAATCTGTCTCTATCTTCTATTAGACATAACAATATAACATTGGAGAAAGTCAATGAGAGGTCAGTGAGGGACCCTTAAAACAGCAGACCCTTTGAGAAAGCATAGGTTTAAAGTAATCTCATTTGGGTCTGTCTGAAAATATTACTTAAGTTTTTAATTTCCTGTAGGAAAAAAAAATATAATAAAAATAACTCACGTGAAAGCAAAATTATTAATTAAACATTCATATTAATTACTCAGGTAAGTAACCTAATTCCCTTGAATCAAAGGAATTAGGTGACTATTTAGTTTCAGTCTGCAGTGCATTTCTACACACTGTAGCCTGAGTCTGTGATGGGGACACAGAACATCTCACACAAGTGACCAAAACTCCCCAAAATGGCCCAGGAAGGTAATTTCACAATTGCTGCTCATTTGCAGTTAAAGACTTTGAGTGAAGGGTATCAAATAAGATTTCCAGCACAAGTTAACAAAATAAAATATTTCACTTTGTTTTATGAGACAGTACAGAAATCACCAGAGATCTAGGTATTATCTTATAAAACATGTATTCAAAGCTAATGCCTGCCCATCAGTATAAAATGAAAATGTATTTGTTCACATTTGGCTAAGCTATACACCTGTGTAAATTAAATACCGGCCTCTTCATCATATCTCAGCATGATACAGAGATCTACCAGCATAAAAATTTGTTAAAGATGCCTACTTCTAAGATTTCATCTTCTTGACAAAAGTGCTAAAGCATTTTACTAGAAAGAATCTTAATAAAGACTGAAAGTAAATGTGGAACTATCAGACAGATGGAGGAATCATGCAGAGGAACAGGCAGCCAGCAATGGATAAGAACCTATACAGGAGGGTGTAAAGCTAATTTTAATCAACTTTATTCTTCTTGCTTTGTGGGTGTTGGGTTTTTTCTTATGCTTTTTCAAAACAGTTTTGTGCTATTAAATGGGCAACTGGCAATTACACTCCCCATTCCTACTAGAAATAGCTGGAATGGTTATTGTTGTTGATATTATTCACAAAACAGTAGGGCTTGGAGTCAGCCAGGGACTCCCACTGTGCAAGGGACTACACAGATGCAGAATATAAAGATAGTTCTGTCTTAAAGCCTCATCCTATTTCATTGTGTTGAGAGTGAATCTGTGTTCATACAATATCCCTCCCACCCCGTAATGCCGGGTTGGGAGATCTAAATCTGTGCTGATTTTTCCATAACAAGTAAGGATAAGAGACTGGAAGTTTTGCTGCAACAATAAGAGCCTTTGGCTCTGCCCTGTTCTTCTGGCTTTTGAAGTAGTCTGAGGGTCATATTTTAGAATCTCCCAATTTAGTACTTGTTAAAACTAGACATGCATGAATAACTAGTGGGCAGAGTTATGCAGGGCCAACATTGCAAGGCAGTTGCCCCTCGATCCCTGGTTTGCACCCAGGCTGGAGGGAAATTCCGACAAGCTCAAGTTGCTTCCTCTGATAGGCACAAAAAAATATACTCTCTTCACCTAATAATCGGCAGGTATTTTTTACTGGATTTCGCGTGAGAGAAAAGCATATTCAGTGACAATGAGCCCTTCCAGGAGGTCATGTTAATTTTGATAATTTGGGAGAAGGAATGGGAAAAGGAAGAGAAGAAGGAATTCTCAGTAGAGAGTACTTCGGTAGAGTTTCAACTATATATTTTCCACAAAACCATTTCACTTGACTCAGTGTGACTACATTTTAAAATACTGACATCACTACTATGCCAAAGAATCTATTGTTTGATCATCTGAGATTTCAGTGTGTTGCTGATAACTAAACTCACTTAGAGAAGTTAAGATCTTGGGGCTGAAGAACAATATGGTAATTTTAAAACTTAAAAGGTCAGTTTGAAGAAGATGCCCAGTATTTAAAGACTGAATTAATTTTTATTCTGAGAAGAAATAAAAAAGAAAAAAGTGGTTTTAGCTGATAGTAACACAAGTTCTCAAACAATGTTCAGTCTTCCTAGCTTTGGACAAGAGAACAGAATAAACCAAAATGTGCCATCTTCTCTACAGTTTAGCTTTTGTTTCTTCATAGAAACCCAACAAAATATGGAAAATCACATCTTTGAAATAATATATTTTTTATCAGCTAAGTATCCTGAGGGCTCATCCTCAGTAACAATGAATTATGAATAACTCATACTTCCTAATATACCCCGGATCTCCATATTCAGCTCCTGCGAGGAAGCTGAGCTCTGCTCTTTCATCATCTGTGCTCCTTTTATTTCCTAACCCTGCAGTGCTGTACTCAGCGGGTCTGACATGGCCCTATCCACACACTCAGCAACCTCTCTGGATTGCCAGGGTACCCTGCCTTCTCCAAAGCCTTTCTTGGGCATCCATAGCTGTGCCTGGGAACTATCAGACAATGCTCAAATGCTAAATAAAGGGACAGAGCTAGGACACAGCTGACAGAGCATGTCCTAACACTTGGAGGAAGGGTGCAGCTGCATTCCCAGATTATACTCTGGAGCTGGGAATGGCTGCCACCCCCCAACACAGTGGAGTCTTGAGGAAAATAGGTAGCTTAACATTGCTTGCCTCTCTAATGCCTTATTAGAAATTTAAAAAGAATCCAGCAATAAGCCTTCCTTATTTTCAGGCGGTGAGTATGACTGTGTCACTTCGGCTGATGCAGCTGGTGGGCATGTGGGGCCAGCAGCATGCAGTGGCCTCTCCTGCCTGCCCAAACCACGGTGAGCTGTGCCTCTGGTAGCCCTGCCCCAGAGTGTGTACCGGGACTGTGCTTAGCCTGCTGCGGGGAGAGAGATTGGAGATCAAGGAGACATTTTACCCACAGGCTTCTTGCATCTTTTTTTCTACATACTCTCAGGAAGCAGAGGAACCCAAAGTGGCCCCTGAATGCTATTGGAAGTGCCAAACCTCCAGCTGTGCTTGCTTTTCATATTGTTGTTTAAAAGTAAATAATTACCATGTGAGAAAACCGCAACGGCGTTTGATTTTTATCCCACTCCCCCGCCATGCTCCTGTCCCTCCTCCCTCCCTTTNGTGCAGCAGAAGTACAGCTAGGAACTCAGCAAAAAACCTTTCCCCAGCAAACATAACCCCGCAAGGTCACAAAGCTCCTCGTTATCGTGTTTTGCAACTGCCCGGAGCAGCACCCGCGCAGACACCGAGGGATCCGCATCCCTCAGCCAGGCAGCTCCGGCAGCCGCGCCCTTCCCAGCAGCAGCCAGGGCTCTTCTCCGATTCGCTCCCCAGAGTGAGCTTCACAGCTCCAGCGTCCCTCAGACTGGAGAATGAAGAGAGCTCTACACCACAATGCAAGGTTTTTGGTGTTTTCTCATTGTCTGGTTTTCAACTTGTGATCTTAGGAGCCATAAGTCATTTAGCTGCACCAGCAGGAGCAAAAGATGAGCTGATTTAGCCCACTTCACAATACTGGTATTATTTAGTATAGACATTCCTGAAAAATGTCATTTGACCATGGAAAATGAAAAAAAAAAAATCTATACTTGGCCATTCAGACAGACTTCCAACATTGTAACATTGGGAACTTCGGCTCCCACTGAGGCAAAGAGCTGCAACTGCAGTTTTTCCTTGCAAGCTTCACAAACAATAAACTCCTGTTTGACTAGTGACTAGGATACATCTTTGTATCATTCTTGTTCTGCTGCCGCAACTATCTTCTGGGAAGTACCCTCGAGATCAGCATCTCCCAGGAGGTACTCAGCAAGCTACCGTAATCACCTACACTACTTATTGTATTTGTTAATGGGATTTGACACCTTTGCCTTCTGGCTTCAACTGCAGCCCACACTTACACTCTGAAAACACTGATTAAATTACTCACCTAGTAATTTTCAGGATCAGGACAACATTTTGAAAAACACACATTGCAATTTGATCTTGTTGTATTATATAAACTCATTTGAAAATCTGTTTCAGCAAATCACTTAAGCCCTTGCTGAAGTACCATTGAGTGACTTTACAAAGAAATATTTTTTGCATGTAATATTTGCTCTATGGCATTATCATGTAGCTTTCTGAAAGGAAAGTGGATTAGCTTCAATTGTTGTTATGATTTATTATTTGTTGAGTGCTGACAGTACACTTCAATAGAACTTGAGGAAGTGCTTAAAGTTAAGCACATTTTCAAGTACGTTGCTGATCTTGGGCCAAAAAGTGAATCTGAGACCTTCTTTGTTGGAAAGCATAGACATGACACCAAGGAAGAGCATTCTTTAATTTTCCCTTAAGCAGGAAACACTGGTTAGCCATGTGGGTCTGTTTTACAGATAAAAAGAGTTGACTGTCAACCATTTATCATGTTGATATTCCAGTACCAAAGAAAAAGTGTATCAACTGTTCATATAATAAGTTAAATGTAAATTTAGGAAAGTGGCCAATGGGACACACGTATCTTTCCAGAGAGAGTTGGAAGCACAGAATGCAAATACACCACCTGGGCTTGCAACCCCCATCCCAGCCAGATGTCATGTCCTCTTGGAGGGCTCTGCATGCTCTCAGAATATTTGCCCTGGACAGACACAGAAGGATATGGTCATCTCCCAGTAAATAAAACACCAAAGAACAGCTTCAAAAAGTAATAGTTTCCTCTTCGCTAAAGTACATGTTAATAGTGTAAACACACACTGGATACCATTAGCACAGGAGAGCACTGGGTAGCTCCAAACTGCTGTAGATGGCATATCTTTGCTATTGCTGTGTAAGGTAGTTCTTAATGCTCCATCTAGGTAGTGTGACTGCTCAGCACCTGCTAGGACTAGTCCCTAAATTAATTAGTCTGGGATTGTATACTTGTATCTTTTATTACATGTGAAAACAGAGTCTAACACAATAGAACCTTGTCCCTGACTGTAGCCAAGAGGCTCAATAGGAACAACAACAACAACAACAATAATAATTATGCTTATATGTTGCCTGAACACAATTCTGAAACATCTGTGGCTTGTCACTATTATAGTCCAGAAGCTATAGCCTAAGTGAGACTTTTTTGGAGGCAATACAGGGAAACTCACTAAGGCTCCTGAAAGCTCTCTTGGAATGTAATAACATAAATGAGGAGGAAATATTCTGTGGGGAAAAAAATGCTTAAGGCAACAGTAATTATATTGCCAAATATAGCTTATAGAATCTGCAGAGTGAGAATTTCACATAACAAGGGAAATGTAAAGTCATACTTGGGGTGTAACTAAATTGTAATAGAATGGCTGGGGGGAGCATTATTTGAGGGAGTTAATATTTAATCCCTGACTAGCTGAGGAAGCACAAGACAGAGGCTGTTTTCAAAACTGTATTTTCTTTATTTGTGTGGGAAACTATTAGTATATATTTGGGTGTTGAAAAGTCATAAATAATAATCTATTATAAAATCCACAGAACATACCTGAAATAATACAGTCCTTATCTCTCTCTTCCCATTTTTCTAATATTCCTAAACTGGTAATATAGAATCAAAACTCTGGTTTTGGACAGTTCTTCTGGGTAAAACTAAGCAGGGCTTTTTATTTTTATCTGTATTATTATACAGAGTACTGTAGCAGGAAGGGACTTGTAAGAGTGCTCTCCTCTACCAGCCAGATAAGCAGGACTCCTCTCTCCCTGTTGATCTCATTCAGTCTGAGTGTTGAACCACTGCACCGAACAGAAACCTCCTCCACTCCAACAAAAATTTTGCATTTTTTCATCTCCCTGACTGCTGCTGCCCTTGGTACCTCCTTTTCCCCTTTTTCTCATTAAAAATACATTTATTCTAGCTCTAGCTCTGATAGTCCTTTCTTCTCAGGTATTTCTCCTTCTCTAAGAATCATCTGTCATGAACATGGTTCAGAGTCACCTCACACTTCAGCTGCAATGCCCATAGTGTCTACGGCACCCCACAAACAGTCTCATTCCTATCCGAGGTCAAAATGGGGACAAGTAGCACGAACTTGTGCTTACACAAGCAAGCCATGGCACTGAGCCAAGGCCCGCTGAAGTTATGAGGGCTTCTCCAACGCCTCTAACATTTTTGAATCATAAAACATGCATAAATGTTTTTAAACATAGATAAACATAAGAAATGTTTGCTGTTTCTCAACATTTGGTAGGGGTTTTTGTGTGTGCATTTCCCAAAAAAAAGAAACAAAACAGAAAATTTATGGAAGAAAAAGAAGATTATGACTTTATAAACCAGGGAAAGGAGGCTTTTCTATGCATCAAGAAAATCCAAAAACCTCTTCTGGCACAATCAGATGTCAACAGAAACACCATCATAGAGACAACTGGAGATTTTGTGACGAGGAACTTTTAGAAGTTGAAACTATTCTAAATTCTAGTTTCATTCTTCAGAGTTTCACTTTGGAATTGTTGTGAAATTTGCACATATCAAATGAAAATTTTCAAGTTTTGAAGGCTATATGGAGACAGAAAATATTTGTTTCTTGTCTCTGAGAAAATGTAGGTCTTACCAGGCAGAGGCAGATGTACAACAGCAAGCAAAGATTTCTCTTCTGTTTTGATAATTAATTTTGATCTTTTGATTCCTAGGCTGTTTCAACAGGTGATATAAAAAGGGTTGAAAATCTCCCTCTTCTGGAGGACCTGGGCAAACTGGCACTTCTCCAGGCAAGCGGTTGAGTCACCATCTCTGTAAGTATTTAAAAGAGGTATAGATGTGGCACTTTGGGACATGGTGTGGCCTTGGTGGGCTTGGCAGTGTTAGGTTAATGGTTGGACTCAAGGATCTCGGAGCTCTTTTAAAATGTAAATGATTCTATGATTCAAAGATTGATCAGTACATGAGTGACAGCTCCTTGGTGTGAGGCTGACATTGCAGCCACCAAGGGCAGCAGCACTCGCGGTTCTGTCAGCTACATCAGCTCCGTGGCAGGGCTTGCCCCACCAAGCTGGTGACCGCTGCAAAAAAAGGTATCTAATTTTTTAATGGAAATAATTTAAAAGAAGATTATTCCATGTATTTACAGTGTATAATGTGAAGAGGAGCATCTACAAACTAAAAATAAATTCAAAACTGAAGTTGCTGGTTAAAAAGGAATTCAAAACTTGGAATTCGAAATCAGATTTTAAATAAGGAAAATAGCAATAACAAAGAAACAATGATCCTGTTTGCTAAGAAATACTTGTTGAGTGGAAATTACTTTACTGCAAATGCAGCTATTCAAGAGAAGTGAAAACTAAACCAGATCTGAAACAGAAACAATTATTACAGGTTGCTTGATTGGCTAAGAAATACTAATTCTTCTGAAGCCATGGAGCAGAAATGAATTGTGGGAACAAATCTGTCAATCCATCAAATTTCAGTTTGTGACTTTAGTACTGAATTGGCAGAAAAAGTAAATTACATTTCAGACAGATTCAAATTTATGGTTTTTTTTTTTAGGACTTTGTAGTGTTTTGTGGTCTTTCAAACTCAATGAAACCAAATACATTTTTAGGCAGTCAGTTCATTACTAATGAGAGTGAAGGCTCTGACAGCAGAGCTAGATATCCCCCGCGGCCTCTGCTGCCAATGTTTCTGTAGCTGGCTACAAGAGAGGCTCTCTGCACTGGATCTAAACTCTCATCTGCTTCAGGTGCTGCTCTGAAAACACAGAGTGCAGACACAGCATATGTGTGAACATCATCTTCTTTCATTTGCCCATAGAAAGCAAAATTCAAGCTATTTTTTTTTGATAGCTGTGGGATTTTTTATGAACACATTTAAGCTCAAGTCCAAGGTAATCCATTCAGTTCAACTGGTTCTCAGCAGAGAGGTTTTTAAAATGACTTATTGCCATTTATATATGTTGTTCCAGGGTCAACATATTTTCTTAACAAAGCAGTACTCATTGAAAGCAGTAGACTGTACAGCATAAATCCTTAGAGTCATATCATCCTACCTTGTATAGGGTGGAACTTACAGAAACCAAGGAGAGGGAAGTGTATCATTTTAATCCTCCAAAATCTTCATCTGTTTTCCTTCATGTTCCAATATTTCTTCTCTGAAATCTCCCCCAGGTTTGTTTCTGGGACTCATTTCTTCACCTTCACCTTCACCTTCACCTTCACCTTCACCTTCACCTTCACCTGTCTATTGCATCCCCTACATTAGCCATTTTTGTCTGTCTCTAACTTTTGAAACTGCTTAGGTTTCAGCATAACTCTTCTGTGTCTCTCAGGCTTTCCCCACAAAAGTAAGTGAGAAGGGACCAGGGATCATTGTGTCTAGACAAGATGTTGGGAATGATCACTGACCCTTGGGTAACTCAGGCCAAAAGTGACAACTGAACAGGAATGACCTTGGTGATTGCCAGAATGCTTTGGGTTTATTTGTCCATTTGGACAATGCTCTCAGGCCCATGGTGTGATTCTTGGAGCTGTCCTGTGCAGGGCCAGGAGTTGGACTGTGATGATCCTTGTGGCTTCCTTCCCAGAATATTCTGTGATTCTATGATTCTATTGCAAGAGCTCCTCACCATCAGCTGACTGCATCCTCCTTGTCAGAGTTTTCAGTTCAGAGGGCAAGAAAGAAATTTTTGTTTCGTTTTCTTAGGAAATACAAAGCATTTCTTTTCTAACACTCTTTTGCACCTTTAATTTAACCTGTGGTGCTGAGGTCCAATGTAACCACTACTTTTGTGGTACATATATGATCCGGTTTTTTGTCAGCTCATAGCTGTAAAGCTATTCTGCAAAAGACTTGTCTTAGTTAATCTATGTTACCATTACTACGTTTTCTCTGTATTCTAAAAATGTCTTTCAGAAATGTGATGGTTTAATTCATATTTTACTATCCAAATGTTTGTGGGAAATATTTTTTTCCTAAATTAACTCATGCCAAATAATTTATGTTGTTGCTCATCTCAGCAGAGATTTTCAGATTAGTCATCTTTTTATTATTCACATCATCCAAATTAACTTCACAGTTTTATTGAATCCAGTGATAGGCTCTGGGGGTTATGAAGCTTTTAATGTTATAAACATTTTTTCTAAAACTTTTTACTGTTCTGAATAGCATGTTCAACAACTAAGCAAGCTGAGGAAGAAAATGAATTTGCTTAACTTGCACAGTAAGTAGGAGTTTATATTTCGCTAATCATTAGAACTTGTTTGCCTTATACACTTATTTATTGCTGCCACAAACACATTTGCTAACTAAATCATTCCTCTTGAACTGAGATATGCTTATTTGCCTATAAAAAAAATCTCTCCTAAAACTCTCAGACCTGTGCATTTTTTCTTTTAGGTTAGAAAGATCAAAGGAAAAACTGAATCAGAAATTAAAATTAAGTTGGTGACTACTATTATGTAAAAGTCTTGATGATAATGATAATAATTGAATTCCAGGTTTATGGATCTGCCAGACTACCGCCAGATGAATTATATTAACTTTTTTAAGAACATAAACAAATGGCTGTACCTTCAACTGGGCATCTACTAAACAATTTCCACTTCTGTGCAGAGAGGGATGATTTCATGTAAGCCTTGTGCTTTCTGCATGCAAACCTAAACCCACACCAATTCATGGTACTTTAAGAGATCTTACACTTGTATATTTCCTCTGTAGAAGAAAAAGACTTAACAGGTTTGCAACTGAGATGTAACGTAAGTTCTCGGTTCTGGCACAGAATTTCTAAGGGTTCTCAGTGAAACAATTTAATAGTACATCAATTTTAGTTTACACATAAGGAAAGGGGACAGTGGTGTTTGCTTTTTTCATATTTTGCTGCTTTCCTAGTTTGCCACATTTTTGGAATAAGGCATGCCTCTGTGTGCAGTACCTAGCACAAAGGGACATTGGTCTTAGTTGGGGCTAACAGTAAGAGCTGTGGTAGCAGCCTTTTGTTGGTGACTGTGCATGGACATTGCATAATGACCATATAATGAGGAGGCTTCTATGTTAATATAACATTCAATGGAACAAAGCAAAAAATTAATTTTACATTCTCATTTCATTACAATAATATCAAAATGCAAAAATTAAATAATGTGCAGCTATTTGAAAATTTTGATTAGTTTGTTGAGAGTTTTAAAGTATGATACTTGTTGTAAATATTTCAGGATGTCTCTTATACACTGTAAAATGCGTGATATATGAATATTCAAAACAAAACTAAGAAACAGTATCGAAACAATATCTTACTGAAATGAACTGTTTCTACACTGAACCAGCATTTTCAACAGTTGGTTTTTTTGTTGTTCTTTTTAATGCATTTTGGAATGAAAAGAAACTTGCTTTTCAATATCTTTAAAGTATGTAAATTTCAGACTGCTTTGGAAGTACATGTTGCTATTTTGTGTATATTTTAAAATCTTACATGCATCAGATAAAATATTCTGCCTTGTTCTCTTTCCATCTCTAGTCTTGAGTTTTAAAAGTGCCATTGGGTTCATTTCTCTCTAGTTTATGTTTTGACAAATATAATCATGTGTGGTATATTCCCAGAGCCATACAAACATTAGGTAATGTGTCACTGCATTTTGTTTGTATAGTGGGCATATAAAATTTTAGAGCTCTAATTTGGAAAATTAGACCACAGATAGAAAAAAATATCTAGCTCACTTAAAGTCCCAAGTGTGTCACATGAGTAGTGACTTGTGTTTCCATCTCCATACCAATAGGCCCTTTTGGCTTTCTTTTCCCTAGTTTGTTAATTTGTTTTTCTTTTGTAATTACCAGGTCAGAATTAGTTAACGAAGTACCAGGCAACCGACTAAACATGATGCCGTTTTTTTGGAGCTGATTAGAATTTGGGACTACCCTTAAAGGCATAATTTTTTGCTTGGATTGATGCAATATCTCATTTTAACACTTCACAGTCATTAATCAATGTCACATCAACAGCCACTTCGTGTTCCTCAACATGCTGAAGCACTCTTATATTTTACAATAGCATCATTTGGCACTTCTCTCACACTGTTCAGAAACAAAAGCACTGACAAGCTGCTGCACTGTTGTAAAACATCAGAATGGTTCATATTTGTTGGAGGCGCTCCAGAGGGTACTGCAAAATAGATTTGAAGCTCTACCAGTTATACTGACAAACACACCAGAATCTCGCCTGATAGCAGAGGTTCAACTGCAAGAGGCAATAGTTTAGCTGAATAACCATTCTGTTCACTTAGTCCATTTGATGCAGAAAGGAACAGTTTGAGGTGCCTTATGATGTTATCTTGCATGTTGTTTCCAGGGCCTCTGCTGTTGACACACCTGCTTATTTTCTATAGTAAATACATGCTAGTCCAGTATGCTTTACTTGTAAAGACGTGATGCAGTTTCTTATTACCCCTTTCCTTATGTCCATTAATGGTAGGTGCACTTCCATCCTGAGGTTGCCCAGAAGGGCAGCAGGGCAAATTCCCCTCATACATATGGGGGAAACACTGTGAGGAACTGTGCCTGTAATCTGTGTTCAGCCTCTGCTTCCTCCAGCTGAGGCTTCTCTAAGCTATGGCAAAGAACTGTCACCTTTCCAGGCAGATTTCCCCTCCCTGTTAAATGGGACTGCTCTAGATTCCTAGACAGGTACACATAGGCAGAACTCAGAGAGATTTCTGGCACTGCACCTGTGCAGTGACAGCCAGTCCCTCTGCAATGGTGGGCAATGGACTGATGACACAAAGCCAGAATAAAGTTAAAGGAGTTGACTTCTCCTCTGCTGTGGTGGCATTCATGTAATTTACTGCATTTGGCTTTTATTTCAGAGATGAACTAGCACCTTAGGAATGGCATGGTAGCAGTCATATACAGAGCTTTATGCAATCTGTCAGCTCTTTATTTCAATAATTTAATTCAATCGTTTGATTCTAGACTATCCTCAGAACATGTCCAAGTTAGCGAAAAATTGTAGGATTAATCTCTTTCTCTCTGTTTCTCAAACTCTTACAGGTCACAAACTTCTATATGTGCAGTTATTCAAAACAAGTTTTCCCTTCAGTTATTAGAGGCACCTGGAAAATGAGTTTTCAATTTAATAAAGTATGCCAAGGTCAACATCTTGATAAAATGCCCTAACCCTATCCATGAACACCAGAAATTGATATAGATTATCATAAAATTAATGAAATTTATTTTAATTTTTGTAGACTAGTAGTCACAATGTCATCTTCTAATTCAATTTCAAAGGTAGCCTTTGCCACCTCCCTTGATCAGGATGAAAGAAAATATTAATCTCCCACTTTTATAACCTGCACTCAGAACCTTTCAGCTGTTCAACTCTGTGTGGAAGCTCAGGCAGAGCTAATGTTGGACTCATTTCCCTGAGATATCACAGAGCAAGAAATCCTGCTGCTCAAAAGCCCCAGTTTCTTGTAAGTGTTTGGGGGACAGTCAGCTCTTGCTGTGGTCATGTTGGTGAAAACTCTGCTTGAGAAACAAGAGTGGTTAAAGCCCATCACATCAGCAGCTATGCCCACCATAGAAGGAAGGAAGGAAGGAATGAAGGAAGGAAGGAAGGAAGGAAGGAAGGAAGGAAGGAAGGAAGGAAGAGAGCCATTGAATTAATGATGTGTTATAAGAATACAATATGCAGTAGTGTCAATACTTCTATAGGCAGTGGTGTCAGTACTTCTATTTACCTCATATATGAGGATGCTTAGGGAATCTGATGGCTAGCTCACATGGAAGAGAATTAAGGATTTTGTTTTCCTTGTATTGCAGGCATCCTGTGGATCTGTTTCTATAAGGCCTTCCTCTAAATGTCTTAGGGTTTATTGAAAAAAAAAGGGGGGGGGGGGG
>VXAD01012707.1:28354-134636 GCA_013399195.1 Dicrurus megarhynchus | reverse complement strand
GGGGGGGGGCGGGGTAAAATCATATGACGTAATAAGAAAAGTGGTAAAATTCTTCATGTTTACAATATATGGCTTAGAATTTCACAATAGGTTAAGGGCATAAATTCACTTGATTTAAAAATATGTTTGTTTATTGGGGTTTTTGGTAATTGTTGATTCTACCTATTGGTATGATTTTCCCTGAAGAACCTGATGCTGCCCACCTTTGAGAAAGAGCAGTAGACCGGATGGATCATTGCCTTGATGTACTGCAAGAGATTTTGTGTTCCTAGTTCAAGTCCAAAACCCACTTGCATTTCCCTTTTTGTCATCACTGAGGGGTTAAAAACGTAGCACATTCTTACACAGAAATGCATATGATATAATTTCAAATGCCATATGTGTTTAAGTAGATTCCAAACTTTAAGTGCAGTAGAATAACATTCGGAGAGGAACAGGCCTATTTTTTAAAGAATTTCATTTCCAGAGAGGTCTGTTTGTAAGACCCTAATCCAGAAGAGCCTGGAAAGCGGTTTTGCATAGTTAATGTATTGCACGTGAATACATCTGCTAAGTCTGAATGCTTATATAAATCCTCCAAAGTAAGACTCTGAAATTGCCTAGGTGACAGAATAAATCCATCCCGTACCAAAAAAAATTTAACATTTAGCCTCCAGCTGCTTAACCTTAGTTACTGCGTCATGGTTACTGTGTGCATTCCTGGGTTTATAACTTTTTATTTTGCCTAGATAGGAAGACATCTTGAGTTTATTTTTATTGGCCATCAATTCTCTCACAGGATCAAAATATCACAAGTTGATTAGGTATTAATGAGAGTTCATTAATAGTAGGTTTCTGGCTCCAGAACCCCGAACATCTGTGATTTTGTAACTTAGTGAATTTTGAGCACCGATAAAATCTTTCTTTCCAATGAAGCTTATTAATAAATGATTGAGCAATGTAATTTATCACTGACTGTATTATTATTTCTTAGACCTAAAGTTGCATTATAAATTGACTCTTCAGAAAAAGGTAAACTGATTCACTTACTTCAGGTCTTGCCTTGTGTTCTAACATATGGTTCTGCTTAAATGTGCCCATGTTTGCAACCTTCAGTTGACATTTTTGGCACTCAGAATAGTGTCTTATAATTATGCTAAGTCTAGAAAGGAGGATTAGCTTTTATAGCTGAATTCATAAAATAAAAAAAAAAAAGTTTTAGTCAAATTTATTGGCTGCAATGAGCCCTCCAGAATGCAGACGTCTGGTCTGGTGGAACTCAATAGATTTCTGTTTGCTGCATGTGCACGCGCGTGCGCACTCATACCCTCACAAATGGCTGCTTTATGAAAGCATTTGTGTGCAATAAAATGTTAAATATTTTCACACTTAAAATCAGCTTCCCCACCTGCAGCGATTATTGTCAAACAAGCTTCATTTGATATGTTTTGAAAGCCTTTTTCTTCCTCTTTCCTCCCTCACCCCTTTCTTTCTCTCTTAAAATACACTATATTTGTTGTATCGGCTGCCTTGCAAAGCCAGATTTTGAACACTGTCAGGGTTTTTCCATAATTCTCACTCCAGTGCAGTTTTGTGGAACAATTTGTGAGTGCATTATTATTGATTCAAAGCCACGGGAGTTGAAAGAGTGTGAGCTGAGCTATCCTGCAGTATGTTGTGTGTAGAAACCATCACTTATCAGTCCTGAAAGGCACATTCCTGATAGCTGAGTGTTGGAATGAAACTCTGACTTTTATCTCTGCACCAAAAGGGAAAGGTTTCATTTGGGTTAGCAAAGACCAGGCACCTATTTCTTTTGCAACAGCCTGCCTCAAAGTGCACTTTAATTCCTGATGATTCCACCGGAAGATCAAGCTCACACACACATCTATCAAACAAATCTCCTCACCCTTGAGGATCCTCACCCCTTTTTGAACTCTCTGAGGAATGAAAAAGCCAATAGCAACGTAGCTGCCATGCCTTGTACATTTTGAATACAATCATCTGCAAAAAGTTGTGTTCTGTGCTGTTATTGATTTTTTCTTCTTTCATCAGTTTACACTTTCAAATGTCCCTATTAGACACCGTAGGGCAAAATCAGGATGATTACCTTGAGTTATCATAGTCAAGCATGAAATAATATCTCTACCTTTGGGAAATAATTAATCCACTATTTATGACAGAGTTTAGAGGGAAAGCCTAGTTCTTTCAAGGATTAAAAGCCTTCCTTTGCTGCTTCCTTCCATTAGAGTAGACCTTTAAAGGATGATGAATTCAAGTTGTTATGAGTAGCTGTCACAACACAATATTTTCCTATTTAGCATCAACCAGTTGCATGCAGCACTCAAGCTGGGAACTCTTCACTGTGGGATCCCTTTATAGGCTGCAAAGCCAGGCTGGCACCTTGCAGCCGCCCTCTTGGAGCAGCTTTGGGAGCCTCTGCCTTTTCCATGGCCTCTTTCTTCTGATTATCTACACAGGACGCAAGGCCAACCAGGCTCCTTATTTAGATAGCTCACTTAACTATCTGTAAGGAGGTGGGATTAATCTAGGCCATGGTTTCTTGCTGTAAATGAATGTAAAACATTGAAAAAGAAGAAGAAATACACCTCAAGAAGAAGAACACAAGAAACAGGAACCACTCCAGTGTCTCACTCCTGACAGGGGAGTCCTTCTGTTCTCTGCTGCAATTGTGCAGTATCTGGCAATCATCCTGGGTGGTGTTATAAAATGAGACAGAATTGCATAAGTTACACATAAATTTAGTCTCTAAAAGGTAGGTGTCTAATCCAATTTAAGTGCTTAATCTCTGTCAATAATCAAAGAGGAGAAGCAGACACCTCCCCAAGGTGATATTTCCCATTTGAAGGTAGGTGTTTCGGAGAGGGCAGGCAAACTCCTCAGAGATAACTCTGTCACCACGGAAGAAAGAAAGTTATTTCATGCAACTACTTCAGGCTACTCAGCTAAATTTTAGATTATTGAAGTTAAGCAAGTCAAATTTTTCCAAGTCCTTAGCTCCTGTATCTCTAGAGGTACAGGAAACTAAGCACAGGTCTGTTCAGCCTTAAACTGTATCCTGTCACTGTAACTATTTTTAACATTAGCTTTGCATTAGAAGCTAATAAATGTAGCCAGTACCTTTTAAACTCTTAACTGTATACTACATGTGTTGGGTTTTTGTTGTTTTTTTTTCTCCCCCTGTAAAACTGCTAAACATATGCTTAACCATCTGGCAAGGAACAATCAAAACCAAACAAACACAGTGTTTGAAAGTTCAAACAGACAATCAGTCATACTTCTTCACAGATTTTATATACAGGCCTGAATAATAGCACAGTAACGTAGAATGAAACAACAACGTAAAAATTAATTAACATGCCACAGTAGGTAGTTTAATGCTCCCATTCAAAATAAAGATACTGTAAGGGAGAGAGTTTCTCTCCTCTTCCTGTAAGGGAGAGAGTTTCTCTTCTCTTCCTGTCCTGTTTTGGTTATATTCTGGCTGAACTGTATTTTTCTTCAGGCTATTAGAATTACTAGTCATATATTACCTATGTCTTCCCTGTCTTTCCGTTCTCCACCATCTCCTGATTTTCTGACACTCTGCAGCAACTTTCTTAATTTTCAAGGTTTTGGGCTTCCTAACACCTCTTTATCTTTCATCACTGTTGTTGTTCCAGCTTCTGTGGTACTCTGTCCTGGACCTCCTGATATTCCTTGCTCACTTCAAACTTAGATTCCTTGCTCAATCAAAAACCAGGAAGTCCCTCCCACACTCTTTCTTAGACACGGAAGAATTACTCCACAGGGGCCTGTGTAGGCATGAGCTTGTCCTTTGAGTCACTGTTTTGTATTCCAAGGTTTTATTACAAAATAATGTCTCGTGGAATCCTTCTGGGTGTCCCACATCTTACAGACAGATAACCCAAAATAAAAGGGTAATAAAAACAAAATTAGTTGTTATCTCCTGTTTCTCTGCATAGAAACAGAAGAGATATTAAGGCAGGCAATTCCATCAAACTTTTGCTGGCTGTGTTTCTCCTCTGCTAAGATCCTGGCAAACTTTGATAGAGTAACATATTCCTATTCAAGTAGTTGCAATAAAATCAAAACAGTGCCTTTACCTTTCTTTTGAGGAATTGGGACATGCAATGTGGAGGGTGGTCAGAACTTGAAAAAACAAGGAAACCAGTACAGGAAGGTGTGCAGCGTGGAACATATGTTCACTGCTGGTTCACAAGAATGGCATATTTGGTTTAAGGGGCATGCAGTAAAAAAACATAGACTTTGAATGAAGAGCATTAAAACTGAAACAGATTCAGGCCTCCTAAAGTCATTAGAGTGTAATGTAGCTTTAGGAAAGCTTTTTTCCTGTTGCTAAGAATGAAATATACACCAATAATTTCACACTCGCTTCTGAATACACAGAGCCCAGATCATTTTTCTCCTAGAGCCGTCCAGCTCTGTAGCACTTGGGTCTCCAGATTTATCAATGTAAAGCAGAGCAGATCTAAGTATGGCCCTTACAGGAGGAAACACACACTCAGTTTCTGACACAAAGAAATCAGAAAAGCAGAAAGAACAAAAGTAGATTTGTTTTGGTTTTGTTTGGCTTTTAAGATTTTGGCCTTAGAGTTGGAAACCAGCCCAAGTTTATGGTTTGAATCCCCATCTTCACCTGGGTGCCTGAACTTCATTGTCTTTTACTTTTCCATTAGCACCTGCTGCCTGCCCAGGAGCTGACACTTTAGGTCTGTGTCCTCAATCAACACTCTCCTTGCAGGCTCATTGCTAACCCTCCCTCTTTCCCTGCATCTTCTGCCAGCAGGCCGAGGAGGACACAGCAATAAGACAGCATCTGAGGATACACCTATCAAAATGATGAATTACATGAAAGATAAGTAAAAAAAACTCCCCTCCTCTGCTGTCAGCCAGCGTGTTACAGTCTTTCTTGACTAAGGAAGTGTCCATCAATATGTCTCTCTTGATGGAGTTACAACCTGAGCAAATCTCTGGTGGAGACCTTCAGGAGGGGTAAAATAGAGCCTGTGCTGTTGTGATTTATCGTCCTGTTTGGCACTGGCTACTCATATCAGAGTGAATTTGTCTCACAGAAGTGCTGCACATCTATCTGTGTAAGAAATTGTAAGAAATTGTGCACTACAGTCTAGGTGGGAGCTGGTGGGGATCTTAATCTCCCACAAGCTGTGGCTCTGTCTCCATTTACCCAGAGCAGGCTCTATGTGCATGCAGACCAAGGGTTTGGCTAGACAGAGCCCAGCACAGCAGGCTTGCATGGGCAACTAGTTGGTTTTTGGCATCCAAGACACAAAATAAGCTACTAAAACTTCACTCTAATAAGCTGCTTTTCTTCTCCACCCCTACTTTACAAAGAGATGCAGCCATGGTAATGTTGGTTACCATGATTTCTACCAATCATTTCCTGGTGTGTACCAAGAACTTTTCTTTGCTTCACTTCTCATCTATGAAAATTACATTAAAAAGATATTATTCGCTTCTGAAGTCAATTTCCACATTAGAAAGTATTTTTTGGATTTTTTTTTTTTGTGGTTGAAAACCTAATTACTTCTTTTCCTTCTTCCAAGAAACAAGCAAAAAACCCAAAGCACAGTAATCCAGCAACTGGCGAAACAGTAGCAACATGATTTAGAGAAGCCTTGTCTTCCAACTAGAATGAGATTAAATGAAGCATTATTTATTTATTGGCTTTTCTGGTTCACTTACCATGATTTGCATATAATCTAATATTGTGGAAACTCTTTGAGACCCCAGTAGAGTTCTTTCTTTTGCTAGATGTATGATCCCTCTCCCAAAATCTAAGAAGTAGACATTGAATACCTTGCACACATGAATTAATTTTTCTCCTCACAACATCCCTGATAGAGAGTTATTGCTTGTTTTACCTGTGGGAAAATAAAATAAATAATAGGCTCCAAGTCAAGAGGAAGCCTGTGGCTGAGCTGTGACTAGCACCCAGATATCCTGAGTCACAGTCCAGTGCATTAACCACAAGCCAGTTCTGTTGCTGACAGACTTTTCTTGGTAGCAAGCCCACATTTCTGGAATGTATTCCCTGCGGAAATGCAATTAAGTATGTACTTGGCTACTTTTAAAAGAGCTGCAAGCCCCACCTCTCTACCCAAGCCTTCCACTTACTAAATCCTTGCTTCTTAGTTTACTAGTAAAGCTACAGGCGGGCGAGAGGCCAGTCTGGAGCTATTTTTATGGTTGTTACGTCTTGCTGAAAACAAACTCATTTTACAAAGAAATAAATTCAACTAAAAGAAATGCATTTTGACATCTGAGGATCTTGTCACCATTGTAGGTGTCAGCCTGTGGCAGGTGTTGACTGGACACATGATCAGAATCCCACTTAAACCAACCTGGGACATGTTAGCATCTAACAGGCAGATTCTATCAGCTTAACAAAAAATATATCCTTTTATTTTCATAGCAGTCAAAGTAACTGTCATGATAACTTAAGTTTTTTAGAGGATTTTTTTTCATGGAGGACCATTTTTGCTATTTGATGACAGGTTAATCCTGGGAAAATGAGAATATTCACAAGATTGAATTCATATGCATCATAATCTGTTTGATTTTTATGAGAGAACAGAGCAATTTGCTAAATCAAATGTGTATGTCCCTGTAAGAACTAAAGTGTTAATTTTTGCTTCTGCGGACAAGGAATTAGATACGCTCCTGCAGTTGTTGTCCAGTCAAGTCTTCCTATCTGTATGGAAAATAATAGCATCTAGAAGAGAATATTTATTGTTACTAAGCCCCTTTGGACATGGAAGGTAATGTAATATCTTTTGAGTAACTGTCGTTCAAAATATCTGAAGCTAATTACAACATTGATCAGAGAACATCAGTGTGCCAACCTAAGCAACATTTGGTTCTAATTAACCCTGTGTTTTATCTTTGGTATACTTTGAAAAAAAAAATCTCATGCACATTTCAAAAAACTAAAGCTAGAGTCGGAACAGCTTTACTGTAACTTCACAAGCATAAATGGTTTTTGGGACCTGTCAGGTCCTTCAGCCATCCTTACCCCGGGTTACTTTTCCCAAGTAACCAATTTTATAGACACAGGCAAAGATTTTTTTTTTTTTTCATTTAAAAAGACAAGTGTACACATGTTTATTGCAGACCTCCTGTATGCACTGCTGTATTTGTAAGCAAACACGTGCATGTGTAGGACTGACACGCAACACATCTGCCTTCTGTGAAGATCACACAGGAGAAAATATATTTAGCAAGTAATGAGTAGCCTTCCTCTGCAGCTAATATAGCAACTTCCATCTGTGGTGAATTAGAGGTTATTCCAAGAAAAGATTCTGCATGAGTTTTGTCAGAAGGAATTAGTTTGGTGTGTTGTAAAATCAAAACCAGGATGAGATGTGATTGTTGCCGAGTGGCTGGGTCACTCCTGATGTTGCCTTGATTCCTGTAAACATGAAAAGGAACTTTGAAAAAAGAGACATCACAGCTCTGTGCAACTGTGCTGCTTTCATTGTCATAAAGCAGTATTAATCAGAGTTAGTCCAAGACAGCCTAACCCGGGTCAAGGGATGCTGGAATGGCACAGCCACATCTGCCAGTTCCACTCCGGCAGCCAACAGGCCCCTTGTTTGTATGGCAGCGGAGTTCTGGACTCAGGGAAGTCAGTAGCCAGGATGCTGCTTAGTGGTGCCAAAATACAATAAATTTTGGGGTGCTAAAGTTTTACAAGAAATGCCTATTTTTAAAATCTTCCATTAGACATTGCAGCCAATAATATTGGTAGATCTTTACATTCTTTACAAACTATATAACACTACTTAGATCAGATTTCTGTGATTCTGAATATATATAACACCATATGCCCAATGACCATTTGTTCTGCAGTCCAGAAACAAAGAACTTTTAGATAACATAAAATATGAATATTGCTAGCATTCCTTATACCCACAGCTGATGTAATGTACAGTCACAGCATTTACTGTAGATTCCAGATTTAACTATTTTGAAAATATGTAATCTGCTCTTGCCAGGGTGGAAAGATCTGGCTGGGCATCCAGACAGCCCAGGAAGAGCGTCCTGAAAGTAGATCCTCTACAGTCCCTTCAGGCATTCTTTAGGTCCTGAGCTTATCCCAGAAGCCTAACGGATTTCTTTGTCTAAGAGTTTGCAAAGTCCCTCACCACCCCAGGAGCTCTTTTTTTGATGCCCACAAACCTGCATGAGGCAGCTGAGAGCTGCAATGAGTGCGAGTGTGAACGTGAAAGATCACAGAAAATACTTTTACTTCAATATTAAATTAAACAGTGCAAGGGAAACAGAGCTCATTATTAATATGAACTGGATTGTTTATTTTCATCTTGAATTCAGATACATGTCCATGAACAGCTGCAAGCTCAGGTCGAAAGAGAATATCAAATTCAAATATTTTAAATGGAAGAGATGCATTACATAGCATTAAAGGAGAGATTTTCACAAGGGAAGGTGTATGGACTTGTGGTTAAAACTGGACTTATTCTTGGAGCTGTGATGAACTTTGAGCCCTGACACAGAAATTTAGTGTGACCTTCTCTGTGTCACTCTGTCTTCCTGGTCACTATTTTGTCATCTGCGATGGAAGAATCTCCCTGACCTTCACTGGCACACCAGCTTTTTAGGGAGAGCCATAGTCCTATCAGTGTTACTGGTCTTTGGTTGTTTGATGTCTTCTTTTTCATATTGAAGTAAAAATAACAACTAAAATATAAGTACTTTAAATGACAAAACAATTTTGAGTTTTGTGTTTAAAACACAGCTTTGCCCCTCACCAATCTTTTTTTTTCTTCTGAATGTAATTACAAGATTAGCTGTGTGGCTCCTCTCTAATGGGACTTCTTGTCTGCTTGTTTTGCCCAATAAAAATTTAGAGGGAAGGGAAGGGGAAGAGAGGAGGAAAATGTAGTTTAAATATTTTTGCTAATGTATTTATGCAACAGTTCAGATGTTAAAATTATGTGGAGTTGCTAATAGCATATTTGCACTTGAGAGGAAAATTGTATGAATTAATTTGGACAGTGGTTTGAAAATGCAAAATACACTAGGGAATAGTTTTTGAATCTAATTTTTTTTTTTAATCTAAGTTTCTTGCAGGAGTGTTAACCTTCCTAAAGGTGAGTGGAACCATAATAACACTTTGAAAATAACACAGGGATGAAGGCAAATGTTGAACTCCGCCTCAGCAGTGGGTTCAGCAAGCTCTCTGCAGCAATGCCTCGCAGAGCAGCCAGAAGTACAGCTGAGATGGCATAAATACACCTTGGAAAGTTTTCACTGTCTTGTCTGGCTGCAGACTACAGTGAAGCCAAAATGTGGGCTTCTGAGGCATGTTTAAGATCCCAAAGGGCCTTCAAAATCCCATAGAAAAATCCTGCTGCTACTGCAATATTAGTGGGTGCGATAAATCTACTTCTGGTGTATTTACATACGATATGTCATTTATAATATGTTACGATATACATTTATATGTCATATAAATACTGCATTCATTTGAAATTTCACCTGAGTAGGATATTCTACTCCCAGGTAAAGCTTACCTCACTGTTGGTGAGTTGCCCAATCCTGTCTGTTGAAAGCCAGAAAAAACTAAAAATGTAAAAAACCACAGACTAAGACATTTCTCCGTGGCCTATTTGAAGATCCACATAAGCACATGGTGAACTTTAGACATGAGCTTGAGTTTCCAGCATGTGTTTAAAGTTAAGGGCTTTACCCAGCTGTAACAATGCGAGTCAGGAAGGAGAAACCTGACGTTGAGTAAACAAGTCAGGTTATGTTCCAGCATGATGTCAGGAGGGATAGAGTTAAAATCTGCATGTGAAAGCAGCCAGCAACCCAGTACAAGCTATGCCCTAATGGTGTCAGGTCAGCATTTTGGATTTCAAGCTAAGATGTGGTTTCCCACACCCAGCACTGCCAAGCACCACTTTTTTTTTTTTTTAATGGGAAAAATCTAGCCAGAGATCTTTCCTAGGCTATTATAGAACTTGAAAAATACGTTTTCTAAATGTATATGTGTATGCATACAGCTCTATACATATAACCATGACCCTAGCTATATCATTCATTCGCAAACATATATACATATATATATATATATGTATATGACTCTACCAGAAGAGGTAAAAACCCTCTGGTACCCTGAGTCAGCATCTAAGTCACCAGCAGGAAACTGTAAAGCATGAAATTACCCAAAATGAACCTGAGCTTTCTGAAAGCATGTATCTCTAAAGACTTGTTATCAGGGGGTGGAAAGCATCTAGAAATTACCTCATTTGGCATCTTGCATTTAACCATGAGCTCAGAAGTTTCTCCTCACTTGTAACAAGGTCCAAGGAACTGGACCTTTTTATAAGTAACCACTTCTGGTTGTGCAAACAAACACAACAAGCAACTTAAAGCATAATAATAGTATTTAAGTCCAAATTCTACTGTTATTTACACTGAACATAACCCTAAAACTGATCCTGTGGTTGAAGCAACAGAGTGTTGCTCCAGGTATGCCACACATTTCTGGTTTGACCTGGAGCAGACAGGGTTTTCCCTGCATCCTGTGTCTAAATCGTGGGGGAGCCAGAGATTGTCTCACACGTAATTTACCTGTGTAGGGACTGCCTTCTCCTATTGTAGCATGCAGTGTAATGAGTCCTTCATCATCATGAGAGATCCTAAAGCCTGTTGTAACGTGCTAAGACAAAACTGGATCTTCCCTCTTGCAGGAAGCTGTCTGACACTTTGCGATTGCTTTCTGAATTCTGAGCAGGGATGAGAAGTCGAAGAGTATAGATCTCCCACTGAACAGGTATTCCTAAGTTTCAGCTTAGAATTGTCAAATAGCGGATTTGTAACAAAAATCATCAGATATTCTGCCATAATATTCCAAATGCTCTTGTTTAGAGTCCAAATAGATTTCCTGAAGTACAGAAAGGTCATTCTGAATCAAGGTCAGAAAAAAAGATCAAGAAGCTTCCTTATGAAATTTTGTTATGAAATATTGGCAGGGTTTTATTTTCACTCTCCTCATCAGAAAATATGAACTTTTTGCCCACTCATACATTTGTCTCCAGGGAAAAAAACCACGCAAATGGTCTAATGGCAAAAAATGTTCATGAGTTTATTCAGAGCAATGCTAATATAGCAAATCTGTAGTTCCATAAAGTACAAAGTGATATAAAGCAAGACTAATCTTAAAGTCTTATTGTAATTTGGCAGTTTTAGAAAACTGAATAGCATTCTAGTACCTCTATGAAAATGTTTCTCTTCACTCAGCTTTATCTGACCCCCTGGAGTGCGATTTACTTACAATCTTTCAGAATCCTTTTATCAGCTGTCTTTTCTATTCTTGCCTATTGGTACCCAAAGTGGCTGAATGCCCATAATGTGCACCCTCTTGGCTGGCACAGAAGGACTCCTAGAAATCTTGGTACTAATAGAAAGTTTGCACATGGAACTGTGTCTTGATCACTGAAGGTAGAGCTCCATCCATCTCACCTAGCTGTACCTTGTAAAAGTGATACATCTGGTCTGAATTACTCACGGAGGCTCCCTCGATAATTAATGAGCAGACACAGTACTTACAAAGGGGTGTTTGTCCCATCCAAAGACATATGTCAGAGACAGATGGGATAAACTGTGCTCTAGTGATGCTGGTCTCCTTTGACCACAAAGCATGAAATTAGATGTCTAATTTCTACACAGTTAAAAGTAGGGGGGCATAAAAAACCTCTTTGGTCCCCAGTCTGTGTAAACAAAATATAAACCTTGAGGGAAAGAAAGTAAGAAGAGGCTATGCACCACAGGGTTCCTGTGGGACATTTTTCCTGTGGTGAATTTCTACCAAGAGTGTCTGATTTTTCTGCACTCCCTGCATCAGGATGTTTGAGAACTGTTCAAAGGGGTGTGTCTTAGGAGCCCTGGAAATAGGTGCACAAGGCTGCTACTGGGAATGCAAATAATGATTTTCTTTACATCACACTATGTACTGCATGGCTTCTGCCATTCAAAAACTCTGCCCTTCCACATATTTCTCCAACTCTGATAGAAGTTGACAGCATTTTTGCTCCATACCTAATGGTTTGATGGATTCTTTGAAAATGAACACATGGCAATTCACCGACAGTTTTGCAAGATACACATATTCTGTCTCCATTCGTTATAAACAGCTGGAGTGAAACACTTCCAATATGCTTGGATTTTGATATAGCAGTGGTACAGAAGCAGAGAAAATGTGATTTTCTCTTAATGTTGAACAACTGATGTTCTTCCTACTTAGGAAAATAATATTTTTATAGCCACTAATCAAGGCTTTCCAAATTAACTTGGGAGTCAACCACATGGATTCCATTGCTTTTACTATTTTTAAAAAAAGAGCGTCTCAGGGAAGATCTCATATTTGTTATTCTCTTATCCATTCCTCCTGATATCCAGTGTGAGCAACCACTTAGGGGATTCACTTCATCAGATTCCACTTCAATCATAAGTGGTGATACTGGTAATTTCTTGCTGCTCATTCTCAGAATGAATCAAACTCTCCAGGCAGATCTTTAATGTGGCTTTTTCTCAATCAGTTTTCAGATTGATATAGAAAATGTCCCAAGGCCTTAGTCTTAAGCGATTCTTGTCAAGAGGAGAAATGATCCTTTCATCAATTTTGGATATGTCACTTTTAAGTTTTAGTTGAATGCCTATTTGCTTCTGTAACAAGGGAAAGCAAAAAGGTTTTCTCCCTGTGTTTTTTTCTATTACCCTTTTTCATTTTTATAGTGTTGTTCAAGACAGTGTTATCTGAGTGCTTTACATGTCCAATTTATTGTAAATAATGGAGCTCCCAGAGGATTCCTGTCATTTTTCTCTTTTCAGGGTGAAATTTGTATTTTGAATAAACTTTCAGAATTTAAATTTACTTGTTTCCTTAGGCTGAGGTATAATTTGAATTTGAGTTAAAAAAACTTTATCATTTTTATTATACTTTTGAATTAACTAAAATGTTAGAGAAAAAATATTATGGCTTTTAGGTAAAACAAAGATACAAGGCTTTAAAATCAGAACATTTTGACTGCTTTTCTTTGTTTTAAATCAGATGCCTCTCCTTTTCTAGATACTGCTGCCTGAAGTTTTTACTGGCTGTTTTCATAACCAAATTTTTTAACCCTGGAAAACATCCAGATTTCTAAATACCTTTACACCCATTCCAACTACTTCAATTTAGATTTTTGATAATATTTTATTTGTTTGCTGGTGTAATAGACACCACAGGGAGTAGAAGAAAAAGAGAAAAAGGAAGGAAGGGAACTTGAAATTTGCACAATAATGAATGGGAAGACTGCTCATGAGTATCTGATGCTATACTGTCACCTCAGATCACTTGTATGCTAATATGACTCTCTTTTAACAGGCAGGAATCCTTTCTTTGAGAGTAATAAAGCAGATATAAGGCTATAGAGTTGACACTTCCAGGGAAGCTGGCCAGTTGACTACACCTATATCATTCTGGTGTTCCCTTCTATCATTTATGAGTTGACTTCATGAGAAATAATACGTATGTAGCTTGATTTTTCTCAAAAAACACAGCATCCATAACAATTTATGATGGCAGTCAGTCTGGCTGGCTTGTTTCTGCAGCACCAGTTTGGCTAGATGCTGTAGCAGGAGAAGCAGAGGTAGTGAGGGATTTCACTGGAAGTAAAGCTTTTATCCTTCTGAAGTCTCAGAGAATCATCTGCAATGTTTTAGAGGTGACATGTATCTTGCCCTTGATGCTGACTATTCTGACCGGGCCCTGAAGATCTCTTCTGCAGCTGCAGGTAATAAACAATTTGTCCAGTCTTTGCCCCAAGCCCATTGCCCTGAACTTCCCAGTCCCCTGCAAGGGCTGCAAGTATTGCCTGAGAGCACAGAGAGGTGAAATGGGACAGTTGCTGCTGTCCTTGCCTCCATCTCCCAGATCCATTGCCAGCTTGCACACCATCCTCTCTCCCCTTGAAAAGGTTATTCCACTGCCAGGAGCAGGTATTATTGCCATTTTACAGGTATCTGCACTACTAGCATTTTAGTATGTGAAATATTTGATTTGTAGATGGCTTTCTAACTGTTGCTATTAACTGAAAGGCAGCCACAGGAAAGAAAAACAACCAGCAGCAGCTTAGAGGTACTTCCCTTAACCTATAGAAGCCTGTTTGAAAAGCATGTGTATGCTGGCACTGATCTCTGACAAATCGCAAGGGCAGATTGGAAAAATTGACTTTGTCTCCATGCTGACATGCTGCAGACCTCTGGAAGATTGTTTGCATAAACAGAAGGCTTGAGGCAGTAGCGATATCCATCTCCTTTCTCTGTTTCTTTTAATGTTTTCCCCAGCATCTGGCCATTGAAATACATCTCATGAAATGGAAGATGTTTATATTCCTAAATAATTTGGAGTACCAGAGCCTAATAACAGAGTAGCAAGTGAATTGGCAGGCTCCCTGCTTGCTACATTAGCTGCCACTTCCAGTGGGGAGAGAAATTTATTAAATCAGAGGTAAAATTTAGACTCCATATTGCTAAGGGTTAAAAGGAACATTCCAAGGTAAATTAAGATTGTAAATTAGTTGCTAGAAGGATTAAATCAGTCATCCAAAAGTCAAAAATTCACAACTGATTGTTTTATTGAGAAGCAGTGTGATTCAGAAGGAAAAAAAAATCCAAAAGAAAAAACATAGACTTTTTATCGAGTTCACAAAATACCTTAATTTCTTGTGCTTATTTATAGTACTACACTTCTATGTCCCTTTACACTTATTTTGGTGAGAGCAGCTGTCTAAAATAAGATGATAAATCAAATGTTTGAGTTGTAAAAGGTGATATGTTTGCTTAAGGGTGTTTCCTTTATGTTTTTTTAAATTTCAGCAATGTTTCCCTGGAAATAGTTGAAGCTAAAAATCCCTTCTAATTCTAAACAAAGAATTTCCACATGGAATTCATCAGCCTAATTAAACTGGCATAATTTCCAGTTACATGGAAAAGTTGTCAAGTGTGCTTACTTTTCCATGTATGCAAGTCTTTAAGATCCAGAACTTGTTGGAAAACTTTTCAGAGGAAAAGGTTCTATCTGATAAAATAAGTTCTGCAGAAGTCTTTTTACCAAATAGCCACCTACCTAGCTCCTTGTGTTTGCAAAAATTCAGTCTGTAGCTACAATGAGGATTAAATTAATTAATTTATGTGGGATAAAATTAATCTCAATTATCTGTAATCTTTTAAAAGTTAGGTGTCTAGTCTAGCTAGTTGTTTAAGTGCACTCTGTAGTCAATGAAATAAGATGGGCATTATTCCAGAAGGTGACTCAGCCTGCTATTCTGGGACACCTGTTTTAGGATGGGCTGAGACATCCTTTGGATGTGCATGTCTTCTCCAGCTACAGACAGAACCTCTGTGCAGGGCTTGGGTATACACCTGAGTTTGAAGTGACTAAACATGAGTAGGAAAACTGCTACCTTAGTCCAAAATTCAGATAGCTCAGATTGGCAGATGAATCCTTCTGAGCACTGTAAACTATATCTATTATACATAATGCACACAAAAATATTGCAATAACTAATTCTAATGAACAGAGACAGTTGTCTCAAAGTTGTTGTTTTTCCCAGAAAACAGACTAAAGATAGCCACATTTTTCCATATTTTAAGTATTTAGAACTTCAAAGCACTGTTTTCTTTTCATATTCTGTAGGATTACATTCTTAAAGAACCATGGACTTGCTAAAGTGTATCTTTGACTTTTCTATTTTGAGCTACAACAGAGAAGAAAAATCACAGAAGAGAAAAACTCTGCTTGAAAACCTGCTTTATGTTTTCAAAAACCACATCTTTGATGTGATCTATACCATCCAATGTACTTGTAAATGATGTGGAAAAGACAGCATATAGGGAGCTAATAAAACTGTAAACTCTATAAACTGACTTGGAAGGGTCAAACATAAACCTGATTGTAAATAGCTACAGTTAAACAACAAAACAAAGCAAATAAAACCAGAGTTGGTTAAATAACAAAATAGCAGATGAATACACGCATGCATGCAGGAGGAGGGAATAGCCCCACCTTACAGAAGTAGAACGAGTGCTATAAATCAGCCTAGGAGAGGGATGCATAAACTTTTGAAAACATTGACTCAGTGTTCGCCTGTAGCCAAAGGGCAAACACAAACCTGACCATTTAAAGAAAGAGAAAACAGAAATCATCATTATACACTGTTTTGCCAATGTCTCACACACTGTGTGTATTTCCAGTCATTTTGTTTCAAAGGGATATTGGAGCCATTGGAAAAACAACAAAGATGATCAAAAATATGCAGTAATTATGGTATGGGAAAAAGCTAGAAGGTGGAGAAAAGAGGTGACTGGGACACATTATTGCTAAATAAAATCCTGAAGCTGTGAAGAATGTGACTGGAGAGCAGTGGTAAGAGAAACTAAGGCATTCCCAAGTGGCAGGCTGAAAACAAAAGAAAGAAAAGCAAATGCTCTGAATTACGGAACTCACAGTGGCATGATGTTGCAGGGTTCAAAAGTACAGAGGGGGAAAAGGCAAGAAAATGTCACAGAAGATGGTTCTTGCATAAACTTCTTAAATGAAGCTCTAGACATAGCTTCTAGTTTCTGAAGGTGCTGACTCCCAAAATCTAATGCACTAAGAATCAGTCTACAGCTCCTCTTTTATAAGTGCTATTTCTTTGGATTTCTGTATGGAGTATATTGGGCTTACTGCACCTTTCCCTGGTCTGTGTTGCAGTTCTTCACAGCTCACACACCCTTACAAGTTCTATAAATACAAACCTTTCCTTCTGCAGGTCATTAGACACAGCTGATTTGTATGAGTACAGGCAGATTCATTGAAACAAGTTGCTTCAGATCATATTGAAAAATATTACACAGCACTTTGAAAATTTTTCTGACTTTCAAAACCAAAGGTCTGCAGCAGTGATATTCTTTCCCTGGTGGCATTCACCCATACAAGAAGGATCTCAGAGAAGATCCAAAGCAAAAGAAGTGCCTCTTTTACAGATATGTATTCCACTAAAAAATCAGCTCATCTTGCACTGTTTCTTTCTCACACAGTAGAAGTAATTAACCTAATTTTTTTTAGGTTTTTGGCTTAAATGTCATGCACTATATCACATTTGTAACTTTTAGAAGCTTCATCTGGCATTCTTGGACAAGATCTGTAGACACCACATGGGGGAAAATAACTTTCAGCACTTATATTTGTTATCTCCTCTCAGAAGGGATTATTCTAAGTCCATACAGCACAAACACAAGTACACACTCTCGGTGGCCCAAAAGCTGATGTATTTTTAACTCTAGCCATTATATTATCCTAAAGAGTAGCTATAGACTATTGCTACTACTTGTTGTATTATGAATTCTTGGGTAGGAACTATTTAAGTTCTGGGTCTGATATGGCAGCTATGTCCAGAATATCTTGTCACATTTTAATGGAAATGAACTCATATTTCTTACTGCTACTGGTATTCGACAGGAGTAGTCCTAACACTAGGACCTGTTCAAAC
Source organism: Dicrurus megarhynchus (assembly GCA_013399195.1). Classification (NCBI taxonomy): domain Eukaryota; kingdom Metazoa; phylum Chordata; class Aves; order Passeriformes; family Dicruridae; genus Dicrurus; species Dicrurus megarhynchus. The sequence continues at coordinate 117,051 of VXAD01012707.1, read as the reverse complement.
CTAGTGGACAGTCAGTCCATCCTTGAGGTAGGAAATATATTTGAATTTCAATGTTACCAAAACCAAACAAATTTTTTATGGAAAGGTGAATTTTTATGGAAGGTTGTGATCTCTTGGGCAAGCTTGCATCCAAACATGCAAGTAAGGATTTTTGTCAGATTTATACTCAGTTTGGAAACTTCAGTATATTCAGCAAGAGTATTACACAAAACCAGTGTTCTTCTAATGAGTTCAAAATCTTCAGGGCAATGTTGCATTCTGTCCAGAGAGCTACATTTTACTAGGCCTGCATCATACCAAAAAAGTCAAACAGAATTATATACTGGTATTTCATCTAAATGTTAAAAAATCCCTTTGGCTAACTATATAAACACAGGACTCCGTTCATGTAGTTTCATCTGTAAGCACCATTCAAGTATAAATATCTCCCTTCAAATAGAGGAGCTGTATGAGACACATATATTCTGGGTTTATGTCATCAAGTCATCGACTTCTGCAAAAGTCCCACATTATCACATTGTATATCTATGCATGTATTACAGGAATTACACACACACACACCTGTATCTGTAAGGGCATATGTGTGCTTAAAAATGTCTATATCTACCCAGATACAGCAATTCCAGGAATATACTTGTCTTCTTAGAGATATTAAAGAAAGAAAGAAAGAGTAAAGATATCTGTAATGAGTTTGATCTCCAAAGATTTATAAATTTTTCTAGTTCACAATAACCTGGGAATAAAAATTAAGGATAAAAATAAGGATTCAGGTCTGCAGATGAGAAATAGTTGGGTAAAAACTGAAAGATGAGATTTATACTATGGAGTCTAGAATGAGAGGGATAAAACCTTCCTCCAGCATTCATTCTCAGAGGCAGATTTTCTGAAGGGGAAAAAAGGCACATGATGGGAAAGTTTCCTCTCCCTGCAGTAGAGGCTGATCAGGTGTGGTGTGTTCACAGCCAAGAAAATGTGCAGCCTCTCTGCTCAGACTGAGGCCAGGCCTGCACAGAATTCTCCACAGCTCACCTGCCCTAAGACTCTGGTGCTCCCAAGTATCTGCAGGTCACTGGCTTGGTTCTTGTAAAGGCTGAAGAATTGCAGCCCTATCTTTCACCACACCTGGTAGATGAGGAGCCCTCCCTCCTTTATGGCTGAGGCTGGAGCTTGGGTCAGTCTCACACACTGTGCATGGAATTTTACCTCCATCAGCAGTCAGTTTATTCCACTTCCACTAACTGCTTTGCTTAGATTAATTATGCAAATAAGGATATAATCCTTTTGTGTCACAGGTATTTCCTCCAATAATGAATCATTTCTATTTAAGGGGGTCAAAATCCCACAAGAATCCTTGTGAGTGTATTGATCTATATACCCACATCTATCTCAACATCTGTTTATCTCCACATACAATAATGCACATGCATATGTGTATATGTATATATACACATACATGTGTGTATTCTTTCTATATATTGACATGCATAGGTGTGAGTGCATAAAACAAGTGTCTTTATGTTGAATTCCAGGTGTCTGGTGTGATTGCTATGCATAAGTACAATACATAATTTTTTAAAATCTCATAATGTGTTCATCTCAAAATGAAATTTCCTTCCTACCCTAAAAGACAACTGTTTTATTCTGGTAAATGGTGTTTATTATGAGCTACTCCAGTTCAAGATGTACTTATCCAAGAAAAGGTTGAAAATACAGTAAATATTAATTTTCAGTTCATCAAAATGGAGTGGAACATCCTTTATTCAAACTTTTCCAAAAACTCAAACCGCAATAAAATTTCAGTCTAGAAAATAAAATTAATTAAAAATATCAAAAATATATTGGTGGCTGGAATAAATGTAATCATAGTACCTAGTCTGCTTTAACAATATTATTATTTACACAGGCTATGTGTAAAACATCAAAGCATTTTCTAGAGATACAGACTAAAGGTACAATTGAAATGCAGCCAAGTCTGGGGTGGAACATAGCACCTGCTCTGACAGGGTATGGTGTGGTGTTACGTGGAGACACGTTTGTGGAGGATGTGTGCATGGGTATCTACATACATACACACACATATGCACAAATTTATGTTGCTATTAATATTGCATTCACATTTTCTATATGTATGCAGCGTAATTGGAATTGAAAGCCCCAATTACACTGAAGTGAAAGCCTGCTGATTAATTGACAATAGGCCTCAGCTAAGTAGCAACAAAAGAAGTGCTTTGTTTGGCAACCTTTGTTTAAAAGGCCCTTTGAAAATTCTGCAAGAATACTCTGAATAGAGATTGAACAAACCTTTAATCCTCTTCAGGTCACATATGTGCTAAAGTGAATAATACTGTGAGGTCTTTTTCACCTTTTGAGTTCTTTTAAGCCAGTAACCTAATTTGAAATAAGATAAAGAAAAGGCCTAAGAAAGCTTGAAAAACTCTAACTTGTACACTTCTGGCTTATTTATTCTGCTGCAGTAAGCCAAAAGATGCATTTCTTGTTGGAGAAATGTATAAACACTCAATATTTATAATTCCATTCATAATTTGCTTGTTCCCTGACAGTTATTTCCCTTTATTCACTTCAAATGCACTGAGAACCTTAGAACTTTTTTTTTTTTCATTTAATGCTCCTGTTCTTTTGTGAGTATCAGTGTGAAAATCTTTCCTTCGTGCTACAGTCCCTTTTTCCTATTCAACACTAGACTGCACACGATAATTAAACCTTGGGGGCTTGGAGATTTTGGACTAAAGCTTAAAGAAATGCAGTAGTGAGGCCTCTTCTCTCTCAATCTTCTACCACTTGCTGTGGGGATTTTCTTTAGTTACACATGGCTTCACAGGTAAACAACCTTGAAAAAAAAAATCAGAGGCAGGAATTGAATTAACACCTTAGCATTGCTTATAATGAACCAGTTTGCTTAATTAGATGATCGAAAAAATTATGTTCTAAAACATGACAGGGCACAGGCTGAAGTCTCTATTCAGGCAGACGCCCATGGAGCTACACCAGGGTGTTTGCAAGGCGAACAGCATCCCAGGCAAGACTAAAATGGAATGTGAAAATGCTGAGTTCCAACCCGGATCACAGTGTTGTTTTAAATCAAGCACAAAGAAAATTATAGGGTTTTTCTTATGCTTTTGTTTATGAATTAAGCTCTTCCAGTGTCTCCATTACTTTGAAAGTCAGCTTGTGAGCACACTGCTAAAGATATAGGTCTGAGCAATACAGGTGCCTCTGAACCTAGGTGAAAAATCCCACAGATTATTTCAGTTAAAAAAGGACAGAGAGGCATTGAAGCCTCAACACCTCAACCAAGACCTAGTCCAGGGTGACAGCTCTCCAGTCACCCCAAGGACCTCTAGCCAGACTCTCAGGGAAGGAGGGAGTCAGCTGCACCCCGGGATGCTCCCAGCATCAGATTCTGGTCAGATCCTGTTGGAAGAACTGGAGAAAAGTAGAATGGACAAAGCTTGTGAGACTCTGGAGTAGCTGGAGATGGCAGGAAGCAAGGGAGGGAACAGGATGCAACAGTGTTTGAAACCACTTTCCACAATTTGGTTGCCTGAGGCTCAAGTCATTTCTAAATGAAAGCAAGTGTGCATAAATGCACAATGTTGTTCCTGGCACCCTACCTTGGCCTTCCCACCAGCCCCATCTGTAAGAAGGCATTTCAGACTGGGGAGAAAGTGTAATGTCCAAAGAAAAATCCTATCTGACACAAATACTTGCAAGTCTCCTTGTCTTTTCTTTTCTTGTACTGTGTATGAAGACATACCATAATACGAAAGGCTTTTTAAGCATGCATGAGGCTGCATAGTGAACTACTGCTAACATCAATCATAAATTGTTTACTTTCTCAACATTAAAATCAGTATAACAGTTAAACACCAACTGCTTCCAAAGACAAACACATTGTTTAAATCAGAACAAATTATTTACAAATAGGTTTCAATATTCAGGGTCTGAATTCTGCAGCATGTGTGCAAAATGTTTTTGTGCAGATCTATCAGCTGCAACATGCACTTGATCACTTATGCTGAGCAATCTGGGAAGTCAGTAATTGGCATTTATCTGAGTTACCACTCTGATCATCTATAATGATTTCTGGAGCTCCATAAGAAAATCCTGCATATTTTTAGCTTCACAGTAAAAGCAGGTTTTTGCATATATTAATTCAATTTCTTTCTCTGTTTCAGTACCCAATGTTTTACAGGGGGCCTGCATTCTTCCACAGATGTTTATCTCTTAAGGTGTTTGTATATACCACTGCCTGCCATCCCCTGTGCTGAGGCAACCACCAGAACCATAAATATTATCTCCAGTCTGCTGCCTTTACTGTGAACATTTAGATTTAAAAGGGACAGTGTCTTAACTGGGCTCTTCTCTTAAGGAAATTAACTTTTTATCTCAAAGACAGCTAATTTAGCTCTCACCACCTTTTCTTCCACTCCCAAGTACCTTCTTATCTTGGGTAATCAGGATGCAGGGATTCCCAATCTATCTCTCTTTATAGCTCCCTTTCAGTGGTGTTACTGTTTGAACTTCATACCCTGGATTAAGGGGCCAGCACACCAGCTCAGGAAGCCGTTCTAGGTATGAGGTAAATATGCAAGTTACTTAACAGCTCATATATGAACTCAATTACATCCTTCATCTCTTAAGATATGAATAAAAAGGTTTGGCTTTGATGTTGAATTAAGCAATCCCTACTTACAAATCAATGTACCGTGCAATTTTATTAGTAGCAATAATTAGTGGCTAACTAACTTGCAGTGAATACAAGGTTGGAAAGCTTTAAAAACTAGTGCCAGGCTGGGACATATTTCTCACATATATTATCTGAATTACATGGAGGAAGCCTGGAATTTTAATCAGGGAAGTACAGTAAGAATATGCAAAAGTTGTTTCATTAAACATGACGCATTAAAGTATTCAACAAATAAGAGCATGCACATGGGTCATTTTTTATTACTCCATCCATTTATTTTAGTCTAATTTCAAAACTAAATCTAGAATAAAAGTTATAGTGTTTTTGTACTAAAATTGGAAGGCATATGTGTACATTTAAAAAGAAACACAAGTAGGCACCAGAAGTTATTTTTACTGTAAACACTCTTCATATGTTCCCATGTAGAACGTAATGTCTGCAGAACAACTTCTCAAATGTCCAAATTCCCCGTTGTCCCCATAGTGCAGAACAGATGTTGTCCTGCTTTTTATTACATCAATTTATCAATCATACTTGGGCTGAATTATGAAATCAAAGTGATAGAAAATGTTACTTAAGATTGGATCCTATTTCTTTAAAACCTTTCCTACTTTTGGAATGATCATTTTGTTATTTTTGCCTTACTTGCAAGGTCAAATTTCCATTTGCAGGTTAAGATGTAGCTGATCCAAAAAAGTTCACATATATAAAGAGTCAACTTATAGCAGGAATTTTGCATCCTTACAGAAATTTGAGATCCATAAATTCAACCATACTGGGAAGAGCTTTTTGTTTAAAACATTGAGCTAAACAAAATGCAATTAAGGCTAACAGGACAAAAAGCATCCCTCTTGAGATCCATAAATACACTCATGGGAGACTGGAAATAAAGAGAAAAGACCAATGTAACTCTAATTGTGTCTTGCCTAAGATGACCATTTAAACAGATAACTTTTCCCAAAGTAAATTAGTTGATCCAGTTCATGTTTTTTTTACCCTTACTTGGCCAAGTGAAGTAAATGAGAATTTTCTAGGAGTAAATCAAGGCATTAGGTACACAATTTTTATTCTGCTTTGATGACAAATTGTGATTTGAGTTCTTCAGAGTATTAAGAAATACTTCTACTTCTAAGTAAGTTTCATAAAGGCACGGCAGTACTTTAGGAGAGCACAGTTTCTTGCCTTGCTTAAGCAAGATTGGACAAATTTGAAAGATATTAACTTAGTATTTGTACAAAATTATGGACATCATTAATCATCTTTGTATCTTTTCCTGCTCTTAACCTTTTACATGTGAAATCTTTTGGGAAATTTGTGTACTTAGCTATTTATTTTTTGCCTAGTAATCACCTAGGTTATTTCAATTTATCATATTACATTGTATGCAATTTGATTTTTTAAAAGTACTTTAACAATAATCCTAGTAATCTCACACCCATATGAACCAAATCCGTTCTGATTTCTAAATATGTTAGTGCCATCAAGGACCATAGTGATGATTCTTGGCAGTGAAATAATCACCAGGAGAGAAACTTGAAATGACAGGATTCGAAATGTGTTTCCCTCAAGCTGAGTGGGAAGATGGAAGGAATCAGCTGCTACCCAGGATTTACTGGCTGGGTCAGAGCTGCTGTGCCTGACAGGGAGCAGCTCCACCCAAGTGGAGCTGGCTGGGGGTTTCCACTGAAATGCTCTTTGATCAGGAGAGGCCAAACCCCAAACTTATCAATTCCAGCTTTCACTGGCTGAGGTTCTGACTCAAGGATAGAGTTCTCCAAAATACTGCTTTTTTGCAATGGGAGCATTTTTTTGTAAGAAAATAATGTAAAAATTATTGGCTTCATCCTGTATAGTCTGTGAATAAACTATGGTTTGTATAAGAATATTTCTTACCTCACTGCACTTGGTAGCTCACATGAAATAGGTAGAATAAGCCACTTAGCTGGGGCACAATGAAGCCAGAATTACTCCCAATTTTATCTCCAGGTTCTTATGCATATTTATGAGATTAATTTATTTTATCATCCCATGCCTCTCTAGAACAGAGGTGATGCTTACCTGCTTCATAGGCTGCTGTGGGAATTAAGTTCTGCAAAGTATTTGAGATACTCAGATAAAATAGTATCAGGGACTGATTTACCATGGGAGATAAAGATTATACAATGGAACACTCTTGATGGGGACCAAAAAGAAACATTCTAGTTTCTTTCTCAGGATTAATCTCCTGAGAATCAGGACTGATCTATGGATATGGAAGGCCATAGGCCATATGTCAGTAGAGCCCCACTTTCTTACACAGGCTATACAATAAAGTTCCAAAATTGATCCATCAATATTCCTGACACTCCACAGCACAGCTCAGCACAGATGTTAGGCAAGAAGAGGTTCACAGCTTTCTGGATTTTTGCCTCAGGTAAACTAAATTAATTTATAACTGCAAATATTTGTGTCTGTGATCTATACATGCCCAAATTATTATAATATGTAGAACTTCACTTTCGATGCTTACTAAGAAAATAGCAGACACTATTAAAGAGTTTCTTCCTAAACAGAAGAACCTGTTTGAAAATCAGTGACAAAACTGGAATATAATTATTATTTTAATTTAAATACTGCTAGACTTAATAAATACTCATTATTTTGGGTTTCATGAGAATAGATGTGGTATGGATTTGGTTTTGTATTTGTGAAATCAGCAGCAAAATATTTTCAGCTATCCACTGGATTTCTGAACTTAATTTAGCTCCTGAAATAATGTACTATATCCTCAGGTTATAACACACAAGAGGCATTCAAGAATTGAATCATAAATCTGCATCTTCAGAGTTCCCAAATTTATGTTTCCTTTTCCTTTCTTTTCACTTTCTCCATTTAGTCCTCCTTTCCTTTTTTCCTGGTGGCTCAACATTTCCATTACACATTTATTAGGAAAATAAGTACCACTAGAAGAAATTTAGAGGGGAGTGGAGCTTCTTTTATTTCATCTGAATACAGTCAGTCATTCATTCAGCTCCAGCCACAATATCTGCTTAAGCTAATTATCATTTACCTAATTCAATTTGCAATGCACCGCTGAGGTGTGAGGTTTGGGATCCAGATGTGTTTCCCCACACTTATCAGTTCATTAAAACGTGCAGGTGAGTGGATTACAGAATACTCCAACTGTTTTCAAAAAAATCTGGTCTTCTCTTGTATTGCTATTTTGGCTGCTGCTTCAGGCAAACAAGCTACTTTTAATTTTAAATTGCTGTTGCTGCAGCAGCACACATCGCACATGGTGACCAACACCAGCAAAGTCCAATGCAGCTTTGCAGGAAGCTAGTTGACTGAGGACACAACTCCCCAGATAACTCTTAATTCTCAAAATACCATTACCTTTCAGTTTTTCCACTTGACTCACCTTCTGTAAAAAAAAGCCAAATCTTTCATTTTATGCCAAAAGGCTCTAATCTGCTCAAACAGGCAGTACAGGGCCTCTGCAGAACTCACCTCAGTTTGTGTGTGAGTGCAATTCTTCCCGAGGCTGATGATTCCCCCAGACACCCAGAGGTGGTACACGGAAATCTGTGCTGCAGCTCAGACACCCACACACACCTATGTTCCCAATCCACTTCTGCTTCTCCTGCTCTTTTTATCATCCCTCCCTACCTGTAATTTTTGCTGAGATAATCTGCACACAAATGCACAGTAGGGAAAAGTGTCTCTGATTTCTGAAATCCACATATGTTCAGTAAAACCTGCACACATACACTCAGTCATACATACAAGAGAAAGACAGTATAAGCACCCACTGCAAGCATTTGCACCAACTTGGCATGACTGGGGGACATTTTCATAGATACAAGAGGGAAAGGATGTTACAAACCATGCTCCCATTTGGGATATCTTTCACATCTGAAATCCAAAGTACCTTGCTCAAAATATAATTTCCAAATTATGACTTCTTAAAAATAATTTATTTAGTGCACTTTTCATCCTCTATGTTTATGTTTTGGGGGCTTGGTATTTTTTAGATGTGGATATACAGGAACACTGTAGCTCTTCTGGGAAGAGCAGAACAGAGATGTTAGGCATAGATGAACACTCAGAAGATTGAAGGAACACATATTTCCTCTACATACCACCATTTCTTCTCTAAGAACATATCAAAATATTCATTATTCAAGAAAAGGTTTTCATGGTCAGCACTTCTCCATATGCGATTGTGGGGCTCCATCTTTTGTGGGGTGTAAATTAGCTTTTACTCACATGCACATTTGGCTTTGCTTCCTCAGCAAACATCTTAAATCCACACGCAGGTCAGTGTAACTGCAAAGCCTTTGCAGTATGTCTGTATGTCTCTCCCATTATAGATGTAGTCCTGTGGACATTCAAGGACATACTCTCTGTGTCTTCTCTGTCTCTCAGAGAATATTATTCATGTCTGTACCTTGTAATGAACTGAGAATTCTTTTGGTATGCACAGCTGTATAGAAGAGCAGTGAAAGGATGCAAAATATCTTCAGTGATTCCATTTTCCCAAGACAAAGGTGTGTGGTCAAGTTCAGAAAGGATCAAGTTTATTGCAGAAAAAATAGAAGAGAAAAATCAGTTAAAAATGTATTCAAAGACTTGATTCTCTACTGGGAAGTTTAAATACTTCAAATTCAGTATATGTAACAATCTCTCTGCTGTTGTAGATAGTATTTGACAGCAATATTATGCTGCATGACCAGTAATATATTTAAAGTACATGCAATTCTACTTTATGTAACAATTACCACAGCTAATGTCCCAAGTTATGGAAAAGGTTTCAAGAAATTATTATGTCCTGGGATTGGGAATTTTTAATTAGTTGAGTATAAAACCATAAATAAATTTAGGTGGCTATGTACAATGTGTGCCCCACCTGCATGTATTAGTTTTAGTATTGCAGGACTCATTCACATTAAATGGAAAAGTTGCATGCTCCCGTAGTAATGCATAAAAATTGCCTAAAATTGGAATCAGTGATAAGAAGCTATTATCTTTAATCATTATGTGTACTTTTTCTTTGTTAGTTTTCCACAATTGACACACATTATGTGAGCAGATTATTTCAATTTTGCATGCAGAGAGAGAAGGCTCTCTCCCAGCATTTTTGCCTTGGAGAAGGCAATTTTCATTGACTTTGCTTTGTTTACAACAGCATAAATTAAATAACTTTTAAGAGCCGGCAGTTAAGAAAAATGGAAGATTTTCCTCCAATGTGGGCATTCATTTAGATTTCACCCATCGTTTCAAAGCGTTTTCTGGACTAACTTGAAAAATGGCAAGAAAATCAAGAGGGATTTATAGCAAAATAATTAATACATGTTAACCATCTGTCTATGAAAGCCCAAGGGAGAGGTACTTGAGACAGCAAGATGAGGTGAACAGTAAACGCCTTGGTTAGTGTTTGCCTTATGTACTGCTTCAGGCCACAGTGTGAATGCAAGGGCTCTGCAACCTGATTTCTCACCCTGCATTCACGGCAATTACAGAAAATACACAGAGCTGAATGGATGAAACTTAGGACTACCATCATGCTAGGCTTTGGATAAACTTCTAGTAGAGGTGTTGTCCTCCTGTCAGATAAAAAAAAAAAAAAAAAAGAGAGAGAGAAAATAGGAAAAGGTGTTAGAAGTTTGATGAATTGCATTTTAATACAATGATATAACAATCAGGTAAATGTGAGCTGCTAATGGTTTAGGATGGGCTGTTAGGACAATGTCTAAGCACAGTCTGGCTATCACATTTTCTTCTAGATTCCTGTGATAAACATTTCAGAGCTTAACTTAGCTCTTCTCTTCTACAAATCAAGATAGGAACTTCAGTATAATCATCTGTCAATTGGTTGCTGCTGGTTAGTCTGTGATGGCATCTCTTGAACTAAGGTATTGTTGGTCTCAGAGTTCATCTTAGTCCTGAAATAAACTGGACTAGCATCACAGAAAAATTAAATAAGTCACCTTCTGTGGCCAAGACACCACACACCACACATCAAGGGGTTGAACCTCTCACAAGGGCTGGTTGTCACACAGGAAGATTACAGGTCTGTCTCCCAGTGGTTGGAGAGCCTGGTGGGAATGATATCCCCGTGCACAAACTGTTGAGTAGGCTGTTTTCCAATTCAGTAGCTACAGTTTGATTTGGAAAGAAGTTACAGTCTGACAAGACCGAAATCAATGACTGGAAGATAAAACAGTTTTCCACAAACCCTGTCTTTGTAGATCTGGTGGGTCACAGATTTAGGTTCCATCTATTCTGTAAGGGGAAGACATGACCGAAGTGTGGGGATGCATTTTGCTAATCCAGCAAGAGTGCATAACAATGGCATCAGGCTGGTGAAGCCATCCTCTTGTCCGGCATGTCTCAGCTAAGCAGCAGCTGTGCTGACACGGCTTCTCCAACGTGGCTCCACTGCTGGTGGAAGTCAGCCCACGGATGCCTCTCCCTAGAACTGCGCAGACCTTTCACTGCTGGGAAGAAGTACCTTTAGCAGGCAATTCCCTGCTACACAGGGTAGAATTTTTCTACTTCTCTCATGTAAGTCAGCCACTCAAGGCTCATCTAATCACTCATATAAAGAAACAGGCAACCTGGAGAGTGATTCACCTCACCTTTACAATAGGTGCCAGAAACAGGTGAAATGAATCACCCTTCAGTTCATTGACTATAAGGGTGACATAGTTGATCGGCACAAGCAGCTTTAGATATTTAAAGCTGTGGCATAAATTTAATTGCTTGTGTGCCTTAAACTTTAATTCTCTATCCCCCAGCTGCATTTGCAGTTGGTTACTGGCTCAATCCTAATGCATTTTGAAGGCTATGTTACACTTCTTCACCTTCAGTTTTGCAAGAATAATATGAAGATTCCTTGAGTTACAAAAAAGCACTAGTCAGGAGTTCGGTGATAGGGCATTGTACAAATAAACAGTCCTGCCCTCAGTCTCTAATGCAATCTTCTGCTTAGAGATATGCTAATGCCTCTGAATCAGTTTGACCTGACTTCTATTAATAAACTTATCAGTCATATATCCATAAACTGATTTACTTGGTATGCAAGAAGTTAATTATGCAAGAAGACATGGCAGGATCGTGTTACAGTGAGATAATGCACACCTCTGATGTGGTGTGAAACACCAAGTGGAACCAAATAACTTCAAAAACCTGAATAGTATGTTAATTTGCAACTCTACATTGTGTGGTCTCAGGAAGTGCATTAAAAAAAATTGAGAAACCTTTAAAGGAAATTTTTTAAATTACTAGATTTATGTAAGGAGGCTACTGAGTTATTCTGTGGCTAACTCATGAGCTGTACTAGCAGCCATGTTCTGTACAAAATGTCTTAATAATATTTGTGTTTCTTAGTGGTAATTTCAATGAATCAGTGGATGAATAGGTAATTCACAAAATTCACAAACTTCACTGATTCTGGCTGAGAATATCAACCTGTCCTTCCTTCCCAGTGAAAGGTGTTTTTCTGTTGCTTTGTTGTCCCTGATGAAATGTATGGCACATCATTCATATGTGAAAAACAATCAAATCCCCAAAACTCAAAAACTCATACAAATTCTATCCTCTCCTATCCCATGGGAAAGAAGAGAGATAAGGATAAAGCATATGCAAAAATCTTGCCACTGCATCTGAATGAGAACAAAACCTCTGGAACTGCTTCTTACACTTCTGAAGTAATATGCTGATTTTATACATGAGCATCAAAGTACTTTCCAAAAATAAATTAGTGGATTTTTGCAAAATCACTTGAAATTATTACTTCTTCCATTTTACTCATAATGGGCAGAGCCTGCAGAAACTCAGTGTCACAGAGAAAGCCTGATACAGTGCCAGGGACCCTGACTCCTAGACCTGTGAGAAAGGCTACAAGACCATTTAAATTCCACCTGTGCTGTTAGCAGGCAGCTTATTTCACTTTTGCAATTTATTTTCCTAATTTAATAGCTAGAGGTCATATGTTTAAACGAGCTCCTAACAGCTTCTGTTCTTCTCATTTACTACAAACTTCCCCACTGAAGTAGCTGCAGAAGTTAATACTAGCTGTCCTACAAAATATCCTCCTGCCTATAGGGACTAGGCATTAAATCCTGAGTAGAAGTATGAGGATGCTGAGCAACTCTGACAACAAACCCTGGAAAGTAACAGTCAGGGAAAAGAGAGATCTATTTTTGCTTTTGTTGTCACATTAACATTTTCAGTTTCTCTGCCATGACATGCAGAATGCAGGAGCAGATCCCAGAAGAAACCGCTGGTGTTCAGCACTGTGCCCACAGAGGTAGGAGCAGCAAAGGGATGTCTTCCTGCTGAAGAAGAGGCTGACCCTTTGACCTTAGCTGTTCCCACTCACATACAGATATAGAAATGTAAGCTACTCAGCATGATGCCAGTTAATTTAAATTACCTAACATCCCAAAGGGCAGCTCCCTGCTGAGGAGCCTTTTCTTTTCTTTTTCTTTTGACCTTTTAATACAGAGTAACTTTTCACAAGGATAAGTCAGATGGTCAGCTTGGAAGTATTCAGTTTCTGTGGTCTTTGGAGGTTCGTGCAAAAGGTCACATCAGACTACATTCTGCTGAATAAGGGGTTGGAAAATTGCTAAATTATACTGAATGGACAGATCCTCGGTCTTTGTAAAATGATGTAGCTGCACCATTGTAGCCATTTCACTCCTGCAAAGGAGTTATGCAATAACCAAAACTAGAAGACGAATTTCCTTCTTCATGACTGCTATTTACGTCTTTTCATCTAAGCAACTAAGGTCCTGTCAACCCACAGAAGCTGCACCATCTTAAACAAATCTTTGTAATGTTTCCTGCTTCCGTGTGTCAGATTATGCTGTGCTGCCTGATGTGACAGCACGGAATTTGGCTCTTTGGGTCATAGGGTGGAGCAGGACCTTTGGGGCTTGGTAGGTGCATCTGATTAGGCTGCTCTGCAGCACCACAATATCTTCCCTCCTCTGGGACCTTCCATGGCAAGCTGTTTGGCACATTAAGGGATCTCAAACCCCAGGAATACACTGCAAACATAGAAACTTTGGTCATCATTACAAGAAATATTAAATGGGATAAATTAGAGAGATTGCATGTTTAGCGGTGACCCAATAGAGCTGTTCAAAAGTTACATAAATAATGAAAGCAATACAAAATAAAGGGTTTATGAAATGTATTTCCATTTTCCATATGGGATCTTTGCCTAGGTATGATTGTGTCCATAATGTGAGAAATAGTAATGCTTTCCTGGTATACGCAAATGTGAATTGATGTTTAGCAAATCAAATATTCCGTGTGTACTGTAGACCTGCATTTCATTTTCTAGATCCTCTCAGTTCTGGTATTTCTGCCTCTTTTCTTTATTTTTGCTATTTACACAGATTTCTGTTTATGCCCCTGTTCAGATCCCCCTGAACTGGCAGTCAAGACACTGAGCAGACTCAGCTTTTCTTGAAGAACTAATGTCCATTTCTTGATTATCAGCAACCTGTGGGTCTTGCTGCTTGACAGTAATTTGCTGAAAGATGATTCATTATTGCTTATTAGTGATTTGTCTGGTTCCATACTCTGAGCTGGTGTGGTTGTAGGGCTTTGAGAAGTTGGCATTGCCCCTCCGGTACCTCCTTTGCTGCTGGCAGGAGCCTCAGGCTGCCCCGGTGCAGCTCGAACCCCAGGAAGCTGCACCTCTGATGCCTCCTGCAAGTTGGTTTTCTCCCACTGAATTCTCTGTGGAAGCCAGTACTCATTTCAGATGAAGTACAAAAAAGGATTTAAGTCATTTTTCTAAGGTTTCTCAAGGTTAATACATTATTTTATTTGTTAAGAAAAGGGCTCTCTCTTTTTCAGTTAATTTATGCAACAGTCCTTTATCGTCTTAGTGGGGTCTGTGGAAAGTATTAGGTAGCATTTGGAGCTCCTACACAAATAAATCCCAAGGGGCTCAAATCAGACAGCAACACTATCTTTTTTTGTTAAGGATCCATGTGGTGATTCCATCTTCCTGGGCTGGTGGGAACTGATAGTAGGAGCTATGTATCTAAAGCGTATAAAACATGCATATAATTTTCTGCTAGAAAGGGACCTTTCTTCCTGTATCATATTAGGCCTGTGAAGAAATCAATTAAAAATATATTCTGCTTAGTCAGGTGAACATATTTTTTTGCTGGAAATTATAACCTAAATCATAGCTCCCTACTTTCAGACTTAGTAAAGAAGGTATGCACTCAGAATCAAGGTGGGAATTGATAAGAAGACCGTGAGCTCTGGGCTAGTACACCCAGTTTAAAAATCTGTGCAAGAACATGCCAGAAAATTCTCCTTGTGTCACTTGTAAATAATTTAATTGTAGGCCTCAGAAGAAAATAAAATGTGTTTTTTTCTTCTCTGCTTATGATCTCCTATCAACTGATATTTATCAGTCTGGTTGTGTCTGTCCTTGCCCCCCAGTCCCCATATCCCATATGGATGTTTTTAAAAGCTTTTTGCCTTGAAAGGACCAGGCACACCTGGCCAGGAAACATTGGACCTAGGGCTTTCACAGGAGAAACTGAAGCACCTCCTCATAATGATATGAGTTCCATATGAATTATCAGTATATTCTGAAACTTGTCCCTTTGAGGAGGGACCTTTGGTCTCCTGACAATGGGAGGTCTGCACTGGCTCTGTCCATGGCTGTCCCCACTGAGACTGGACTGGCTCAATCTCCAGCACATCACTTGACCCAGACCGCTTCTGTTTGCCATTTGGCACCCATCTGTTTCCTCAGTTCAAAGTGCTTGAAGTAAGGTGAAGACTGCGTTACAGCTCCCGGGGCAATAATCTATATAACCACAGCCAGTCTCCTCTCAGAGGGAATGAGCTGGTTTAATCCTAAATATAGCTCAAGAGGAGCAGAAATCAATAGATGTAGAGTACGGATGGTCAGTGGAGTAGTACCTATGGCGAAAAACTCACGGAAGGAAATTACTTGGCACTGGTATTCAAACCTGTGCATTTCCTCTGCTCAAAGAACTTTAATTTGATCAGTCAGGGTCCCCCAAATCTGAGCCCCAGGTGTCCCAGCAGTCTGCAGTAATTAATTTAGTGAGGTTCAGCTGGGGATGGGCAGAAGTAAAATAAGTTCCCCTAGCACAAACTAAAGAAGCAGAAAGCTGTGGTCAGGGATTGAAGCAACTCACACATGCTCTGGGCCTGCACAGAGGGGGCCCTCTAACACCCACTCACCAGTGGGTTACACCACCTTGCTACACCAATTTACATCCCAGTTCAGAGCCCTAAGTTGGCTCTGAAGTAAAGTTAAAGTTGAGTTCAAAGCAACGCAGCTGCTTCCAGGAGCTGCTGTGCATGGGGCAGGACTGTCAGGGGAAATAGTGATTTCTCTTTGAAGTCCTGCTGCTAGATGGATGCTGATTGTCTCATGTTACTGTAAGCGTCAAGTAACTTAAAAGCAAGTTCTCAATTTACTGAGCAGAGGACAACGGGAGAGGAAAAAATATTTGTCAACAGTGCTAATGACTTTTCTGTAAGGCCCACATGTCTAGAAAACCAAAGAACTGCAAGTAAAATTGATTTCTAGAAATAATTTTCCAAGAAAACAGAGGCACTGACACTGTGTATCAATCAGATTATTGGCAGGACAAACAAAACAATACCTAGGCAAATTAACTCCTCATTAAGTGAAATACAAACCATTTGGGGTTTGGGTTTCATAAACCACTCCATTTTTAATCTGATATGTATATATATATATTTATATTTATAATTTAGTACATTATGTATTTATATGTTTATGTATTATACAGAGAAAATGTTATACACAGTATCTATAAATGTTTTACTAGGATATAACTGAAAATATAATTATTAATAGAAAGGAAAGACTTAATAAGCACAAGGCTTGAGCTTTTACTCAAAGCTCCTCTTATTTTCCTCTCTGATGAGTGAAGCAGTACTATATCCAAGACGTATTCTAAAGTCAAATGTTTGGAGCCCAAGTTCTGCAATTCAGCTACGGCACTAGCAATTTGGGAGTCGCTCATTGCTATCCGAGCTATTCTGTGATACGTTTGGCAGCTGGGAAAGTACAGAGCAAGTAAGAGTGATTGTGCAAGGAAGCGTGAGGTTGATCACATGACTGATAAGATTCTTATCTGCCTTGCTTCCAAGACTGGGTGGTACCACTTGCCCATAAACTAGCTTCCCTTTTTCAACATGCATCACCCTAATATGGTTCAAAAACTTGACTGGAGGTCCAGTTCTCTTATCTTGGTCTCTGAGGCTGATGAGACTGGCCAGAAGTACACACCATAGTGTGGTAATGTATGCAGTCTGTAAAGCTCTGTAATGTATTGCATATTATGAATGTGCTTGCAACTATAAATATTGAGCAAACAATTTTGCTCATAACATGCACCAGCTTTTGCAAGGGAGAATAAAGTCACCTGAAAATATGTTTAATGATATCATGGTGTATGACATCCATTGCAGAGTCTTTGCTCTCAGAAATTTCATTTGCTGCCAAAGCATGTCTCTGCATCCTGGTTGTATACTGGTCATGCAAACTCTCTTCCCCAAAAAATATCTGAAAAGAAATAGTTTTCTCATTAGTCTTGCTAAAGTGAAGAACTGTTAGCACATACACTGAGTTTGTATAACCAATGACAAGAGTTTGATTTTTCTGGAAAGATCTAACTCTAATGTCATCATTTAAACCAAAGTGAGTCTTTCTGTGCCGTTATTTCTCAGTGCATACTTGACCATTTGTTGTCCTCCACCTTTTATATATCTTATGAATCAAATCCTCCACTGTGGGAAGGTCCCAAAGAAATCAATAGATACCTGAAAACTGATAGTGTTCTTGAACAGAAAGACACTGCTCCATAATTTTACATAAATCAAAAAGTATACTGAATATGTGAACTATCCTCTGAGGGTTTTTTGATTACTACCCTATAGTATTCTGTGGATATATTTGTCAGTGGTAGCTGCATATTATTATGAAATGAGGGTGATGTAGGGATTAGTATAAAACAGAATTGAACTGAATCAGAAAAAAAAGTTTTCCAGGAGGGACTGGCTGTCACTTGGGCTTGCAACAATTTTATCAGCAAAGAATAAGACTGAATTAGAAACACAATCTAATTTTAAAAAGTCAGCAAAAATTAAACTTCTTTTAGCAATGCATTTTTTTAATTCTATATCACTTGTACAGTGCTCTAAGGACTGGCTGTTTGAATATAATATCATGTGCATACACACCAGGAAGTTGTTTTTCTCTTTTAAATCGTCTGGTTTGTTTTCGAAATAATGAGTTTGGTTGGATTATACTTGTAATTCACTTGACTGCAGATGGATGCTTTTTCTCTTGTTTTAAGTGCTCTGAGACTGGTATTGATATCCACCGAATGAATTTAACTGTAGTGTGTTCTGTATCTTGAAATACAAAGTTTCTGAGGTGACCCTTGATCTTTATAACTTCATATCTTTATCATGTTGGATAGAATCTCTTACCAATACATTTGAACCTCCCAAGGACACACACTTATAATCTGTCAAAAATCTCAGGCTTTCATCTAGAAAAATCCCATGTCCAAGTGATATTTAACTAGCTAGCTTTTGTGCAGTTTGTCTTCTGAGAATGATGTAGAAGGAGATAGAGCCCACTGGAATGGCCCCTGAAGACTGCTATGAGGAAATATATTGAATATTGCTGTAGAATGGCTAAAATCTAATTGAAAGAGCCTTCACCACCTTTCATTTAAACTCTGCTAGGTTCTTCTATGGATGCAGGTGACTGAAATAACATTTTTTTCCAAATCTAAAGACTTGTCTCAGATATCTAAGATTAGTTCAGTTGGTTAGAGCATAGTGCCAATAACACTGAGGTTGTGGGTTCGATCCCCAGATGCGCCATTCACCTAAGAACTGGACTTGATGATCCTTGTGGGTCTCTTCCAACCCAGAATATTCTGTGATCTTTACGTCAGGTACTTCCCTGGGATTTTTACTGTCCAGCAGAATAAATGGATGTATGTGTGAAAATATGTGCATGCAAGAGAGAAAAACCAAGCTGCAAATCTCAGCTCAGAAACAGCCTGCACAGGAATCACCAAGCTGTCCTGATTATTCACAGTAGCATTGCCCCAAAGAAGGACCCTGAAAGAACCTTTGGAGGGTTTGGAGAGAAGAGGTTTGATACCTTTGGCAAGGAAATGGCCTCTTGTCATTTGAAACTGTATGCTCCTGAAGAAAATAGAACTGTGTACATTTTTGTTGACAGATTAGCATCAATAACTTCCTCCGGTGGGAATAACCTTCAAGACCTCAAATTTCCAACCAGTTAGTAAGACTACAGATGGAAACAGCTTTGTGTAGCTTTTTTTTCCACTTCAGTTTCATGCCCTGGACGTGGGTGTCTGCTGTGTGCTAAAGACACACTGATCTGCTGTACATCTCTGGTCAAAACGTGGTTCTAACTGAATGTTAGTCTTGATGATTCATTACCTTGAAATTGTTTGTGTGATAAATTTACTAAACCCTCCTTCAAGCAGTGTTGAAAAGAAAGCACAGAATTCTTCAAACAGTACCATAGATATGTGTTTTGTTTAGACCTAGGCGCAGCAGTGATGCTTTTTGTTCCTCTTTAATGGAGTTCAGTATTAATCCCTGTATGTAATTATGAGAGTAATATCCTGTAACAATGTGCCTGTAACAACTAACAACAATTACTACTGCTACTACTACTACTGTTTCAAAAACCCTCTTTCAGCATTTCCTTTTGTGGTGATTATTTGAACAAATATTAAGATAGATGAATGAGGTCTTGTCTACTTGGAAAGATTAAAAATTACTTAAATCCAGGCTGAACTCCTCTGACAGCCAACTAAGGTAGAACAGGCTTCCCTGGACATCCACTAATCCCAGATGTCTGAGGTACCTATTTAAGTGTAAGATAAATCACTCTTTTCTGATAATTTATTTATTTATTTCCTTTTCTTTCTCAGGTGAGCTGATAAAATATCTAATTTTAAGAGATCTAATCCCTGCATCAGAGCTGAGACAAAGTATGAGGCACCTAAATTCCCCAGGGACTGATTCGAGGCAGCCCAGTGCAGGCCAATCTGTCTGGCCAAGTCATTAGAAAAAAACTACAAGAATAGACCCAGATGTGTGTGCTGAAAATGAGGAATCCCACACATCCCTTGGGTAGTACTTGAAGTCCTTATGGCTGGACTTGAAATGTGGTGTCACTGTCCTCTGTACGCATGACTCCTGCCATTCAGCTGGAAAGGAAAGTGAAATGCAACTTATAGAAGATCCCATGATTCAGAAGATGAGTCTAAAGGGCTGATTTCAGTTCAAGATATTTATCAAAAGAATTTATGTTTCCAAAAACATTTTCAATTCCAAACGATTTTCAATTTCCAACACAATTTCAGTTTCTATTTTGTGAAAACAATTAAATAATGACATATAAGTAAATAATGAAACTTTCAAATAGAAGCAACTCCAATTAGAAGAAAATTTCATTTTTTAGCCCCTCTCATTTCTTCAATGTATCTATTCTGGGCTAATCTAAGCATTTCTTCAAAGTCTGGAAGATTCATAAGATTTACAGTGATATTTATGAAGAAAATTTTTTTTGTCATAATCCATACTCATTGAAATAAAGTGCTATCAACCTATCTGTCTTCTAGTAGTCACTCAGTCTTAGACCAAAGCATAGTATTTATTTCAATTATGATTCTGTAGCTCCAGAATATATGATGACATACAAAACATGTGGTTAGAACGGAAACCCTGGAAGCTACACTCTGCATTACATTTGCTATCCTCATTTAATTCTGTAAACTTTTCAATTATCCTTAAAAACTTGTGGAAAGATCAGATTGTTTCAAGGGCAGTCGTATTTTTGTTTTTACAAAGCAATGTCTAGAGTCCAGTCATAATGATTTTGAATGCTAGCTTGGTACAAAGCTTATGAATTCTCACAGGTTATTGAGTATTTGAGGAAACTGATCCAGGCCCAAATTGGAAACACATTATGTAACTGTATCTGCCAAGAGAAGAAATTAGATTTATTGATTTGGTTTTTTATCAAATAATACTTCACACGGAAGTGTGAAGCTGTCTATAGGACATGCCTGATTGCAATCACGGACCATTAACAAAGGAATAAACTGGCTTAAGCACATTAGAGCATTTACAGGATATACTGTGCAGTGTTAAAATAAAGGATGACATAAATTGTGTGCTACAACACTTTTCAAACAGCCAGTCACCTCTGCTGTGAACCTTACTGTATTTTATTTGTCTGAACTGTGCTGTTATGAGTCTTTCTTTAGGAACAAACTCAAGCTTAGCCAGAAGTTATTGGAATGCTCAATATTTTTTAAGATGCTTGCCATTGCCTCAGCTTATACGACCAACATTCTGCCTTAACCATGAAATGTTAACAACCCTGCATATTTGCCTAATGAGAAGTTTTCAAGCAGTCCTTATGTACTGACACTTGCTTATCCATTAACACATAAAGAGGGAACAAACCCTGGCTAATTACTGTTAAATTGTTTCAATCCCATTTTACTGAATTTTGTTGAAAAAGTCATTTAGAAGCACACCATCCCATTGCTCAGGTGTCAGTCACCTTATTGGATTGCATATATTCCTATTCCAAATAACAGGTGGAAATTTTTATTTTCTTAGGCAATATTATTCCATTACTGCATTTCTGTATGAAAGATCTCAGCAATACCCTAAAACTGTTATCATATTAAAAAAAAGCATTAAAAATGGCTCTTTATACAAACACCTACAAGCAGGATAACTGTATTTTTCCTCTTCAGTAACAAAAGGCCAGCTGGCAAAAATCTGCCTCTGCTGCAACTCAGGTGAGGACAGAGCCATGCGTAGTTCTAATTGTACTTCAGTTGATTCAGGGTTTGACAGTAATAAATGTGTTGCATCAGAGGTGTCAGGTTCTTGGAGGACTTCACTGGTGCCATCAGAGTTAGGAAAAAATGAGGTTGAGTATAGCTGGCCACATAGCAGTCACTGCTCCCCTGCAGGTTCAGCTGGGCTTCATCCAGTCTTGCAATACATGAGCTTGCACGAGCTGTGATTTCATGGATATATTTTGCTCTCAGGTGCCTTGGAGTACATGCCACAATATTCACTTGGTGCCATTGTGTTGTGTTACAGTGTGTAAGATCTACTTGGTGTGCTGTCCAGGTGTGCCAAGAAAGAGGAAAACTTTCCTGCCTTATAATGCTTTCCTCTTTTGGGTGAGGCTTTGGGTTAAATATTGTAGCTAGCACTTCAAAACCTCACTTTTCACTGCCTCTAGATTTCACTGTGCATGTTGCAAGGTTTACACAGTTTAACACTACTTGTAAGTAACTGGATTCTTCCTATTTTTAGAAGACCTAAGAAAATAATAATAGAAAATTAAAAATATTTTTATATAATGATATAATAATTACATTTATGGAAAATATATAGATAATGTAACAACAGCATCAAAACAAATAATATTATTATTATTATTATTATTATTATTATTATTAGTGGTGGTAGTAGTAGTAGTAGTAGTAGTAGTAGTAGTAGTAGTAGTAGTAACAGTAGTAGTATTTTCTTCAAGAAGGTATGTCTGACATCTGTATTTTAAAACCCAGAGTACTGCATTAGGAAATTGTGCAGTCTGTTGTTCATTCAGTAGATGAAGGCTTAGGAAACACCACAGCTTCTAAACTGAACAATAAAGAGAATGTAAAAGAAATGCAGATAAATATTTACATCTAATTAAAACTATCAGCTGGAATTATACAGATGCATTAGTGTAAATCTGGAAAGAGGTAGAGGTAGAATGCAGAATTGCAGCAGTTTCCATGAAAGTTTCTATTCTACTAGTGATCTTTACATTTATAAGAAAAAAATATTATGATTGTATGCTCTTGACTGAGTACCTAAACTAAAATTGTTGAAATGAGCTATGGGATTTCGTTTTGGAGCCAAGAGATTAAACACAGTTACTTATCAGTCTCCCAGCAGCTTATTTAGTTTGTCACTCATCTGCACGGAACTCAGTAGTCCAAAATCAATATACTGCAGCTGCAGAATAAATACAATATATGCCCTTGGAAGAGGAAAGCATGCTGTGTGTAAAATTATAGGTATGATGATGAAAGTGAAAATGAACAATAGATTTTTATTTTCTTCTTTCCCATACTGTTTCTAATAAAGAGGAGTTAGCACTGTAAAATGGAAAGCATTTTCCCCTGTATATGTCCATTCTTCATCTGTCTTACTGCACCAGTGAATACAAAAAATATGTGATGGAAACTCTTGGGTTTTTTTAAGAATATTGTTCTCAATTCTGTCCAAATAGGGATAGTGTGCCTATACTTCCACACATTTTTTATTACTCCCCTATAGACACATATATACACCCAGGCATATACCCACAGAGACATATCCTCTATGTACATTGAGAACGAAGGAAAAAAATTATAGGTATAAATCAAATTTTTGGATGCTTATTTGACTGATAGAAATATCACTTGTTTATAGATGAAATAAAAGTGTAATTAAATGAAAGTATGCAAAGAAATACTCATATTTTAAATGCCTTATGAAGAGTGTCTAGTTAATCTCTACAACTTCTCCATGTACCTTTGTAATATTTCTCAATTAAGATGCTATTTACTCCCATTTCTGGCTAATTAATGTGGGTGCAAAAGAAGAACAGACCAGTTCCTCTGGTCACAGCACATCTACCTGCCACAGCTCATTTTTCTGCCATCTATCATCATTCTTTATTTACAGATCTGAGGTGGTTTTAAATCCATATGACTTTGGGCCCTTTCATGAAGGGTACTTAGATAAATAAAGATGCAGATAGGTGAGACTTCAAAAAATGTTTCCTGATTTCAGAACCTGCTTTAGAAATACATAAAGATGCTATGTGAGACAATCCTCTCTTCCAAAGAGCTCTAAATATCAGCTGACAAAATCTTATCTCCTCCTGTTTTTGACAATTTAACGTATTTTTCCCTGTTGCTTGTTCCTGTCACACATTTGCAAAGCCATATCTTCTCTCCCCTCCCTTTGCCAATGCAAGTTCACCTGGTTACCTTTCTGCCCTTCTGCTCTGTGTGCCAGCCTGTAGCACTCAAACACTGAAGTGACCGCTATGATGTCAGATCAATTTAATTTTTGCAAAGCTTCATGGCGATGCTCTCTCCTGTACAATTAATTGTAAACCTTTCTTTTGCCCTCTGCAGTAAAGTGCAATAAGGAATCATTGCAAGCCATTTAGCAACACAGGCTACCGAAAAAAAAAGAAAGCAGTGCTGGATATTGCCCACATAAAAATTATTGGTCAAAGGGAGAGTAGCTGAAAACAACCAAGGGAAAAGCTGTATAAAAAACTGAGCCTGGATCTGCATTGACTTTTACAGCTGACCAGGTCACCCAGATCCATCATTTTGCACCATCACAGTATCCTACACTATGACTGTATGACACATCTTATTCCTCTGGTGTAACTTCGAAGCACAGGCATCCTGGGGAACTGCCTATGGAGCTGCCAGTTACGCGGCTGATGGAAAAAATTATTCCACTTTAATTCCCAGACATAAAAAAAAACCAACAACCCACAAACCCTGGAAGAAGACCAAACCTTTTCCAAGGGGCAGATCAACATGTGAATCAAACTTAAAGGCAAGAATAAACAAGCATACTAAAGTTCTCCATGCTAGATTTCTGCAGTAGGACAGGATTTTGTAGAAGAAAAGAGGCTAAAAACCCAACTCCTCTTAAAAATAAAATCCTGGAGCTCCATCCTGCTTTTGCTCCCACCATCATTTCCCAGATTGCCCCTGCTCCCCTGCCATAGCTGTGTCTCCACTGGAGTGGTTTCTCTGCAGCTCACACCACAGAGATGTCTCCTTCAAAAAGGTTGCAGAGAGGCCATCACACAAAAATTAGTGTAGTTTCAGGCTTCATTAACCTTTTGTGGATTTAGTACTGATGGCCTGGTAGGCACTCTGCTTACTAAACCACTTCATTTACTGGATGCTATACCAGTTAACACAATGAAATATGTCACCAGGCACCTCTTTCAGAAAAGTTCAACCTAGAAGAATGAACAAGAGGTGGAAGACATGCAAGTGGTACAGACAAACTTATGAAAATATTTTAAGTAGAATTTGTTTCCTGAAACTATGGTGTCTGTGGTTCTTTGGCATCCTTCTCTTTCTTTCCTTCTACTCTTGACAGATGGTAGTGTATGAACCACCAGACAAGACCTTTGGTGGATGGTATTAAAACATATATAAAGAAAAGTAGCTCCTCCAGGAACAAATATAATTGGAGTAACCTCAGAGCTTCTCCACCGCTCACCATCAGTTAGAGGAACTGGACTGTCTAGCCACAAGGATCCATCTTGTGCTTGTTACTTGCAGGAACCTCAGCCTCACAACATTGCTGAGGCCCATTCCTTCCCTGTAGTCTGCTGGAAGAGTTTTTGCAAGCTGTCAGAAGCAAAAAAAAAAAACCAAACCAAAAAAACCCCAAAACCTGAAAAAACTTCAGCTGTTTCTTAATGTTTAATTAACAAGGGACTGAGAATCAGGCCTCAGCACTTCCAGTCTGAATGGGTGACCTGCCCAGTCACAGCTGGTGGTCGCTGGAACATAGAGATGCTCCGTCTGTGTGTATCGCATAGAAAGGCAGCCTCAGCCAGCTATCAGAAGTGCAGCCAAACACATGCTCATGTCAAAAATAGAAATTTGTCTGAGTAGTGTGTTGGCACTGCTTTGACAGGTATATGATTTATAAACTATTCCTCGAGGGGAAAAGGAAGGCAAATTGTTTAAACAAAAGTGTCGGTACTTTCATCACCCTCTTTCCTGGGCAGTGCTTTCTGACCCGTGGCTGCATTCCAGCACTCTCCGATACCGAAGCGCTTCTGAGAAGCTTCTGTCTCTGAACCAAGTTGGGGGCTGTGTTTCTGGAAGTTAAATTATAACTATAACTTTGAAGAGAACTGAAACCCCCTGGGCTGATAAAACGATATGCCATAATAAAAAGGGAAAGACACACATTTTGGCTCGAGTTTCCCAAACTTGGTGCAGTTGCCTGCTTTCAGCAGAGGCTGTGTATCACCACTGTTGGTGGCCACCAGCAGTTCAAGTGCTGTCCCAAGGAGGAGGAAGAGGAGGTTTGACCTTGCCTGCCCTTCACACATCATCCCCTGCCTGCCTGCAGGTGCTGGTCTGACCCAGTGGGGTGGCACTTGCACTCAGGAATGACTTGATACTGGCAACAGCCACCTGAATCTTCACTTCACTATTCAGGGGCATGCTTCTGCAGAGGGCCAGGAGCTGCATTCTTCTTTGCTACAGGTTGCTTAGCCTGATTTTTCACTTGAGGGTCTTCACACATAGGACCTGAGCTTAAGTGACTGTAAGCACTTCCCTTTGACCACAGCAGAAGAGAGCTGGGAGCTGGAAGGATTGTTCACCTCCAAAGAGAGCAGTCAGACTTGTCTCAGCAGCACTTGGAAGCCAGGCAGCACTTCATGGCCTCTGGCTAAATTCCCATTTGGCCTTGGGATTCTCAGTTTTGGATCCCACTGCATGAACTATTTTTTTGTATTTTCCTCTTTCACATCTTGTTGGTGTTTTCCCATCACCACATGGCAATGCCTTGGCAGTGAGAGGAGGGACGGATCTGGCTGTTTGCTGAGCACCGTGCTGCCTCCCAAAGTCTGTTTGTCCCTTGGAGAGAGTGCACAGGCACATAGCCGTGGCTGATAGGCACAGCCAAGCCCAGAGTGTTCTTGTGAAAGACTTGGCCTGTGCTAAGAGTGTGAAAATGGGGTTTCCCTGCAAAAGTGGAGTTAACCTGAATCAGCCTGTCTTTCAGGTCTCTACAGTCAGCTGGAACATAAAAATCTGCAGTGGTCCTTTGGGACACTCTTTCCCAAGGCAAAATGGATACCTTGGAGATAAACATTATGCTTCATCCCCCAAGCAAACACATCTAAACAGCAGCACATTGTAAAACATTGACTTCTATTGTCAAGGTTGCCTACTGTAATTCCAATTGCCATCAAAGAGCTTTTGACATTTTATCTCAGTCAATGGAGATAAACATTTTGTGCCAATTAACTCAATTAAAATGTGGTGCATTACAATAACAATTAAAAGCTCCAGTCTCTGCAAAATCCTGTTTACTAAAGCATTTTTTGCTAATCTGTGACTATTCTGAGGCTTGAAGCTTGTCACCTTGTGCTGCACTGCCCTCTTTGGCCTCTTTTACAGTGAAGACTTAGGTTGTTTTACAAAAACATAATCAACTTGGTGTGCCCCCTGCTTCAAACATACAGCTGGAGACATCCATAGAAGATTAAGGGATATAGGTCACAATTTTCCAAAACACAGAAGAGATTTAGGAGTCTTTCATCAAGACTAAGACTTCTAGATAACTTAGCTGCATTGGCAAATCATATCCTTACTCAGAGAACTCCATTTAACCTCAATGGCATTTGAGCCTCTTGGTCCCGCAGCTGCGTGAAAAGCCTCCGGTCACGTTTAATGGTGTGTCACATGTCTGCCACCTCTGACTGCGGGATTATTCATGACAAGCATGATGACATAAAGCAAAACTAACTTAATCCATCCTTGGATGGGTTTCACACAGGAGAAGAATACTTAATGTGTCTTAGCCCTGCCAGTATTTTATAAATTACATAAACCAAATACAAGGACTTTGACTTAAGGGCAAAATCTTTACTAATCTATAACTTTGTTGACTATGATGTGAGCCTTGAGTAAGAAGCTGTGATTTAAAGAAGTCTCTATGGCTACATCTGATTTTAATGGGGTAGATGGTCATATTCATAAAACCTAACCAGTCACTATCAAGCATTAACACTAGATTCTGTTGCCTGCTCTGAAGGGATGCACCATAAGGTTATGCTGATGACTGCTCAGCTTCCATGGTCAGTGAACTGAAGGGGCCTACTACTTTAAAAGTATTTTAAACTGTAATCCATATGATTTTGATTGAAAGTCCTGTGTGTGATTGATGAACACAATCCACCACTAGCAGCACATAATTTTATTTACATGTGGAAAGTAAAACACTCCAAGAAAACCTCTGAAAAATCAAAATGTGATAAAACCAGTGGGGAGAGATGTGAGTTGCCAAGAAGTCAGATCAAATTAATATAAAAGATGCTTAAGTCTTCCATTCAGTTTAAATACATATTTTTAAACTATGGGCTAGCTAGCACGTTTATATACATATATGTATATAATCAACAGCAGGAAATTGCAAATTACAGCTGAATAGGAGGTAGTTGATTGGGACAAAAAGTTAAAAAGCAAGAGATTTAAAAGTGTCCATTAGCCTTTTTCTTAGCAGTTTAGTTACACATTCAAATAGGCACAGGTCCAAAAGATCTGAAGTATAATTCAGACATATTTAATCCAGCTGGATTCACCTTTAAACAACTTTATGTAATTGCATCTTCTAAATGATTACCACTTATATAACTTGCAGTATAGTTTCCTCTGTACTATTTCACCTATACAAAGGGCAGTTCCTTTAATTGGAAAACAAAAAAACAAACAAACAAACAAAAACTCCATAAAATCTTATTTGTATTTTCACGTGCCATTTCCTCTGAACACTTCCCACCATACTGCTGTGGCAAGTCCTCTATAGTTACCACAGTATTGCCACACTATTTTCTACATCCTGTGTAGATGCAAGAGGAAATAATTCACATTGGCTGCAACCACAGGCTCACATGTGCTTAGCATTAATGTAAAATCAAGGACACATAAAATCATATATAATATTAAACTTGGCTGTAACATACAGCCAGTTTCCAATGTTAATATCCACTACATGTGCCTAACATATTGAATTAAAAAATATGTATATATATTAACAATGTGGAAGACATATCTGAGCATATATTTGGACATACACATGCTGACAGAGATTTACACACGTAAACATATAAATATATAAATATGTATGTATAAGAAAATATACCTGCACACGTACAAAGTGAGGTTATAGAATTTTACTAAAAACTTCCGAACTGGCTGTATTGTCACGCATTTTGCCGAACTTTGCTATTACAGAAGAAAACCCAAACGGCAGTGGGGTTTAAGGGAGGAAGGTTGGAAAAGTAGTTAAGGCCAGTTCTGAATGAAGGAATGCCTCAGGGTATGAGATTCATTTGTCTTTGTACTAATGGGTTTATGGCTTTCTTTTTAAACAGCCAGCTGGGGCCGGGGAAGGGGTGAGGAGGTGAGGAGGAATCGCTAATCCCGGTTCCTGCCCTCCCCATCTGCCGTGAGCCAGCGCGGGGCGGGGGATGAGGGGCCGNGGCAATCCCGGCACCGAGCCACCGGCCTGGGGAGGTCACAGGTCAGAGCCGTGCAGGACGCAAGATGACACGTGCAGAAGAGCATCTATCTGGTGATTTGTGACCGAGGGGGGAATATGTGAAACGCTAATGTCTGCCAGGTCATGGGCGACACGGCGTACCCTGCTCGGCAGGGCCCCAGCTGAGTTACCCTGGATTTGTGCTGCAGCATTATCTTCTGATTTTTGCATTTTCCTTCTCTACATTCACACAGGGCTAAACTCACCCCATTCCAAGCATTGCTTTGCCTATGTAGGCTGTAAGCATGCTGTTTTGCTAATCTGCATGAAAGTGCCTGGATATGGAAGGGAAACAGCAAGACATCTTATCTTTGAAGGGATCTTGAGGCCTTTTGAGTTTACTGTTGTTGCAGTCATTATTGTTTAGCATATCCTTTAAGGCTTGGTCTGAGGGACAGCTGGTGAGAATGCAATTTATCTTGTTAAAATGCAGCAATTATTTGAATATACACCAAGCAGGAAAGCAGAGGCAGAGTGAATTTCCTCTGTCAAAGTGTTACAATATGGGTCTTCTTGGGGGAAGGAAAAAAAAAAAAGGAAAAAGAAGAGCAATATAATCTGCAGAAAGAGCATCACAAAAATAAATTCAAGTTCTTTCAGGCCTGGAAGCAAATTTTTGTGTTGCTGTCTACAGTTGTTCAGCTACAGCTTAAATCTAGTTTATNAGGCCAGTTCTGAATGAAGGAATGCCTCAGGGTATGAGATTCATTTGTCTTTGTACTAATGGGTTTATGGCTTTCTTTTTAAACAGCCAGCTGGGGCCGGGGAAGGGGTGAGGAGGTGAGGAGGAATCGCTAATCCCGGTTCCTGCCCTCCCCATCTGCCGTGAGCCAGCGCGGGGCGGGGGATGAGGGGCCGCTGCCTGCCCCACTGCCTGCTCCTCCGCCTGTCCCCTTCCTGTCCCCTGCTGCCTGCACGCCTCTGCCTGTCCCCTCTGCCTCCTCCGGCAGCTCCCCTTCCCGCACGGCTGCCCCGCCGCCCGTCCGNGAGGGACAGCTGGTGAGAATGCAATTTATCTTGTTAAAATGCAGCAATTATTTGAATATACACCAAGCAGGAAAGCAGAGGCAGAGTGAATTTCCTCTGTCAAAGTGTTACAATATGGGTCTTCTTGGGGGAAGGAAAAAAAAAAAAGGAAAAAGAAGAGCAATATAATCTGCAGAAAGAGCATCACAAAAATAAATTCAAGTTCTTTCAGGCCTGGAAGCAAATTTTTGTGTTGCTGTCTACAGTTGTTCAGCTACAGCTTAAATCTAGTTTATTCTTAGAAGTTTTGTGTGGGAGAGTGAAGTGAAAGAGAAGCACACAAACAACCAACTCCCAGTTTGTCAGGGGTGACTGGCAAAATCTCTGGTGTAAACAGGGATGCTTCTGTAATGTGCTTATTTACTCGGGGAGGTCTCTTGCTGGTATTAACCTGATGTTTACCAGCATGGCGTGTCAGTGCTATGTACTTGCAAAGACTATTGCAATAGGAGCAAATCACATCCAGCACAGATGGAGCCTTGGATGGACCTTTGTAGTTCAGAATTAGAAACAAGGATGCCACAAGCAGCAGCAGTATCCCAGTGGATGAGTACAGAGCATGGTGCAAGGCAGTTACAGTCCAGTGGTTTCTAATCCCAAAGTCACACTCCACTGGCAAAACTCAGTACAACTGCCCCACTAAAAATTTTAGCTGTGAGTTGTGCAGGGCTGTGAGAGGTGCAGACTTCTGCACCTCTGCCTGTGGTCCTGGGGCTGCAGAAACAAGACAGGACCATGGCTGTGGTCTCTTGAGTGTATTGGCTGGAGGAAGATGCAACTGTCAGCAGAGCATCCGCAGGCAGGGAGAGCACGCAGGGGAGGGTGAGCACCTGGGAAGCGTGAAATGCTGCTGTTTTTCTGAACCGAGACCTATAGGCACCGTAGACAACATGGTGCTTGGCCTTGCACAATCACACTCAAAGGATATGGAAATTATGTCTTTCCTGAATGCAATCTATCCGCTCTGGTGGGATTAGAAAACGGGTGGAAGGGCTGCCTTGGTGCAAAAAGGCTAATACATCCTACCAGTGCCTGCTGGAGCCTGTATGGTGCCCTTGAGTGCTTGCCAGCTCAGATGCAATCCCTACCCAAACCCTTCCTGAAGGCCAGTAGCTCTGCCGGCTTCCTTTCCCTGGCCAGGAGCCAAATGCCACAATTTGGTTAAAAGTATCAAGGAAGACCTCCTATGGGGCTGGTTACTGAAACCCAGAAATATCACTCTTACGGAGAGGGCTAGCTGTTACCAGATCAGCAACACATATCTGCTAACGCTGCACATTTCTTTGCATCAGGCATCATTGACATTTTATCCACTGGTTTGTAATAACTCTTTCAATGCCACGGGCCTGCCACAATTGTTTCACTAGCATCTCCCCTCAAAAAATCAGGTGCCAGGGCGGAGGCTAACACGCTAGAGCCAGCCATCCCCTTCCGGAGCTTGTGACATTTCTTGCCTGTAAAAGTGTAGCAAACTGCAGCTTTCCAGTGGCATTTCAGTTAAATTATATCCCAAGCGGCTTGCCACGAAGGGGTTAACACTGTAGCGGCCTTGCTGGTGGATCAAATTCTTGCAAGAGCAAGGCTCTCCTTGCTTTGTTCTTTAGTGGGATGCATTCACAAGAGCAGCCTTAACACTGGGATTTGTTGTCCTCCTTCCACCAGCACCCTTGCTCTTCTCCCTGAATTCAAGGCAGTGCAGCTTCAGCAGGGCTCCCTGTTTGCATATCAGAACAATCTCACCCTTTCACGTAGTCCCAGCAGCAGTTTCACACCAGTAGACTCTGCCCCTGTGGGGCCCCGGGTCAGGGACAGCAGCAGCCACCGCCACTTCTGTGCTGTCAGGCGGGCCAGGAGGAATGTGCCTGGCCTTGTCACAGGGGAGGGAAGCCTGTGCTCCGCAAGAAATCTGAACAGATGCCACTTAGCTGGCTCAGAAAAGGCTCTTCAGTTGCTAGCTATTGCCCCAGCAGCCTGTCCAAGCATCCAGTGCTCATCCCAAATCCCATGCATACCAACAGCTTTGCCTTTTGTGATCTTGTACACACTATTGGCATCTTTATTTAAAACCCCATTCAAATATTATGTGAAAATGGTCCAGATCATTCTCTGGCACTGGGTCCTGCAGGCAGGGGATAGCCTGCAGCAGTGCCACAGAGTCCTGCCAGCCCCAGCCCTAGAGGGTCACATCCAGCTCCTCATCAAGACTGCTCTCTCTCACCCGCTCTGGCTTCTTGACATTTCTTTGCTATTAAAACCACAAGAAGAGAGTCCTGAGTTTACAGCAGTCAAAAGTTTTCTAATGTTTATCACTTGGAACAAATTGCCTTCAGCTGGAAACCTCCTTGTCTCATGGCATGTCCTTAAAGATATAGGAGTTACTGACATCCTATCCCTGAGAGTGTTCAAGGCCAGGTTGGATGGGGCTTTGAGCAAGAAGGTCTAGTGGAAGGTGTCCCTGCTCATGGCATGGGGTTGGAACTAGATGAACCTTAAGATTCCTTCCAGTCCAAACCATTCCATGATTCTATGATTCTATGATATCTTTGCACCCATGTCAGACATAAGATGCTCTCTGTGGAGAAGCTTTTGGTAAGCTGAACCATATCTGGGAGTGGAAGGTGCCTGGGATATACCCGAAAGCTTCAGGGGTGTCAGTGGGTGGCAGGGGTCCTGGAGAGGTTTCTTGGTTACCCAGCCCTGGTCTGCTGGTGTGATCACCCACAGAGCATGGAAGTTAATACTCTCTACAGCAAATGCTTTCAAAACTTAAAATGCTTTCAGGTATACGTCTGGCCAAATATCTGAGAAGTTGCAATGGAGGGTGGTTAAGGACTTTAAAGCATGTGCTTTAAAGAAGTTTGCAAAATGTAGGACTTTTTGGGAGCCTGCTTTGAGAAAACAGACTGCCAGGTAATTTTTATGTATATGCCCCATGAGTAACAAAATGGGCCTCAACCCCCAGGACAAAAGGCACTGAAAATGGCCCCTACAATGGCCCACACTCTCCCAGGTGAACAACTTGGGCTGTCCTCAGAGAAAGGGAAGAAAGCAAGTAAACCACCATAACCTCACAGGACCGCGCAAACGCGGCAGGGGACAGTCCCACTCCCCCTTTCCATTGCCTGCTGCTTGCCTGCACTACATCGGGGGGGCAGGTCTATGTCCTCTTTCAGACCTCCTCAGGTCTCAAGAACCTGTTGGAGCTCCCTGGTATCAAACCCCAAAGTGTTTCAAACTGCTGGCTTTGCTTTCTGTCAGGCAGGGGACAAAGTGAGAGGCTGGCAGCACTTTGGCTCTGTCCTGAAACAAGCCCTGAAGACAACGTTTTGGGAACCCTGAGGCACTGGTGTCAGTCAGACATCTAGGCAAAGTCCATTTGAAAGAAATGGGACAATAATCACAATTGTGTCATCAACATTCCTTTAAGTGTCCAAACTCATTTCCTTTTGCATCCTTCCTATTAGCATTCATTTGCTGTGAGCATTCTTGTGAGTTTTTAGTAAAAAAAGACTTATGGATCCGCCATAAGCAAATATTTGAGTGCTCTAACTTGATGTGTATTCTGAACTCAAAAGTGTTTGTCTCACACAAGCCTGACAGAAGTTCACAGTGACCAAGAGTCCACGACCAGCCAGAACTTATTCTCAGCATCAGCAACCAATGGTTTATGCAGAAGCTGAAGGTTATGAGGAACCAGCTGCAGAATTATCTAACAAATAATTCATGGCCCTGAGCAAGTTTAATGACACATGTCTCATCCATGTTTAAATTCAAGTCTGAATAAAGCTAAAGCATTGCAACTGGGTACACGTGGAAAACAATTCCTCTTTAACAGGAAATTCCAAAGTTTCAAGCTAAAACCTAAACATTTTCACAGCTTTCAGGAGAAAGACACGGGTTGTTACATTGGCTCCCTAAATCACTGTCTTTGCTACTCAGAGGTGCATTTATCAACAAAAACTCTCTTAAGGAGGTAAAAAGAAGGATCTCCTATGTTCCAGCAAATTCAGAATCTTTCTTTAGACTCCCAGAATGATCTACACACAATAATGTAAATATCTATTTTTTCATAGCTTCCTGTAACAAGCAGCCCAAGGCGTCCCTCAGGCCCATCAGCTGAATATACCTTGTAGTCTCGGGGATGATCAATTCTGCCCCTCAGAAGTATGAGGCAGAAACCTGAAGGGGTCAGACACCACACCAAATCTTTGTTTTCTTTGCATTAGAGCTTTGACTCTATTGGGTCTGCAGCATTTTTACCCCCTTTTTCATCAATTGCTTTTGATGAATTTAAGATTCGCTATCATGCAGGCTACAGATTTAGAACAAATAGCCCTTTCATTTAGTTAATACCAGCAGCATAGCTATAAAGCTGTAATAGTTTACGGCTTTCAGGACATAACCTGCAACCACAGACAATACAAATTATATTACACTGTGTTTTATTGCTCTTTGAGGCCCACTAAGAGGCTCAGTGCTGTTTCATAGTCCAGAGTAGCAGCAGTTCTTTATTCTTTTTAACACACAGCTGAAAAATACTCTAATTCTGTTACAAAATGGTGTCTTTGCTTTTGTTTGTGAGTCTGCCCTCAAAACTGCACGCATTCCCCTCACTGTAGGCTGCAAACAGCACTCTCCATGCAATTAAAAGGGAACATAAATGCACAGGGAAAATGTCGCCTTCCACAGCACTGTCTGCACAAAGAGGGTCTCCATTTTGATAAAGAAACAACAACAAACCACACTCTGATAATCTTTTGCAAAGACATGACATCTGAGAAGACAAAAACCTCGGGAATTGCAATTCCTTTCCTAAAACGCCCCTTGTTTTTTCAGGTTGTGTGTTCAGACGCTGGAAGAATCACAAAGGCTGCTGGCGAAGCTTCTTAGCCCTGCCCCTTCCTCCCTGGGCCTAAGGCTGGGCGCGGAGGGAAGAAAGGAGTCACCATGTTTTCTTTAAATGGAGGATCTAAATAAAAAATGAAGGCAATAGAGCTTCAGGAATTGCAAAGGACCAGAGGGAGTGGGTGAGCACAAGCCAGCCCTGCCTTTTAAAACGCGAAGAGGCCGTGTACTTGTCCCTGCTGCACCTGCTGCCCGTGCAGCGCTGAGCTATGGCAGAGGCCGGCAGTCCGATCTGCATATCAAATAGCTGATTTGTAGATGAGGTCATTCATTTTGTGGCTGTATGTTTGCTGTGGTGGGGATGGGCTGTTGCCTAGCAGTGGGCCACAAAGTCCCAGCAGGTTTCTTGAGTCAGCAGCCATCCTCTGCTCCCCTCACCACTCCACTGTCCTCATTGCCAATTCAAACCCAGTTTTGACCTTAATAAATAAAGCTCCAAAACGTTTGACTCGTTCCTAAGTTCAAAGCACGGGTGATGTGCTGTGAATTGACAGCTTCCTTTGATGATGCATTGGTTTGGTGACTTGATAAGCAAAATACAGATCCAGAAACCTTGGTACCACGTGAATGGAGGGATGACAGATAGCGCCTGGTTGCAAAAACACCCTCTGAGAGGCCGGGGCTGCCTTGGTGCCTGGGTAGGCTGCTCCACTGCTAAAACATGGAAGAGGGGATTAAAAGATCAGCACTACATTTATTTAAGTATTTAAACACATCAGAACTGGTTTTGTAAAATTTAAGCTAGTTTTCGCATATGACTTTCAGAGAATCAATTATGCCTTTCCTGTTAATTTTGACAGCCACTTCACATTGGGCAACACTCATTTGAAACACTTTTTAAGAGGTATTTTCTTCTTTCAAAAGCAGCTAAAGCTACTTACTTGTTATGTGCAGCACACCAAGCTGGTGGAAACAGAAAAGTAAATCAGTCACCGTTTCAAATTAAAAAGAGAAAAAAAAAACAGGGCAAAGAAGATGAAAACACTGCAGTACAAAGCTGCCTTTAGAAATTGCAATACATACATGTTGTCACCAATTGGTGTCTGATAAGTTGGCAGAAACTGCAGTTTAAGTGCTTTTATTTTAGGAGTGATCTGCTGACAAAAGACACATGTGCAAACCATGCCATTTAGATGAAGGAGTCATACTCAGTTTTTGCAAAGTACAATTTATTTATTTTTTCCAGATTATAATGTTTTCTAGGAAGAAAGGAGTACAAAGACCCCTCAGCCCTAAAACAAAACCAAACATCTCAGCACAAATTGGAGCCTTGATAGCTCAAAGTAAAAGCCTCACAAACATCTATTAGAAGCAGGAAATGTCTAATGGAAAACTTACAAACATCTGATACATGAAAGGGAAGGCACAAAACAGGAAAGCAGAGGCATGAGCAGCTAATTGCTGTAGATTCCTCACAACATTCTCTGAAACACAGCAAGACACATCAGCCAGCTCCTCAGCACAGGAGTATACAAGCACCATTAAAGTATTAGTAAGAACTTTTGGAAAACAAGCACTTAAAAAAATGCTAATACTTTGGACAGAATGAAGTTGATTATGCTTGTGACTGAATTTGTAAAGATGCTTTGAAGGTGGCCAGAGGCATCCTGGCGTGATGCTTATCATCTAATCCCAGATACAAAAGCTTGCAAAGAAAATAATTTTTGAAAGTATGATTTTTATTTGCCCTGAAACTTAGGTGTAAAAGCAAGCCGTATATCTTGTCAGATATTGCATGCATACCCAAACTTGCAGCTGAAACTTGCCTTTAGTTTTGATAAGCTCTGGTCTGTCTAAGAAAAATATGAATTTTTGAGCAATGGCAATGCATTCTGCTGGAGCATGGACATGCAGCACATACACAGCACCTATTCTTGCCTCTTGTAAATGCCTGCTGCCTGTCTGATTTGAATAAAGTTATGCCTACTGCTGTCAGAACTGAATTTGGCTCATGGTCTTCATGCAAATTGCCACTTGCCTGAATGTGTGCACCATATTAAGAATGCAAATATGTTTGGACGAGATGATTGTTCCTTTATTTGCTGCACACCCTAATTCACAAGGAGCTGAATCAGAATAGTTTTGGTGTGTGCAAAAAGGCAGACTCAGACAAAAATACATTAAACTGTTTGCAAATAAGTTAATTATGTCAATAGATCTGATCTTAACTGTAACTCTCTCTGGTGTTACGTATGTGCTTTCTCAAACATAGCTAACAGAACAAAAAACCAAAATCATGTTTAAAAAAAAATTACTCATTCTTCAGGATATGAAATGACGTACCTTTTTCACACATACTGCAAATTAATTCTTATGTCCAGAATTACAGTATTTCCTATCTCTGATGCTTTGAGCTCTGAAGGAAAGAATGTACCATTTTACCTCTGTCTGAATTTCAACTCACAGACATTCTGTGAAGTTAATAGCTTGTATTTGTCTACTGGAAAAGCATCCAATGTTGAGCTGAAGACATCTGGAAATCTAAAAACCGATCCCTCGTTTATACGTTTATAATTTGTTCAAATGAATGATAACCATACCCATTAAAAATGTATATCCTATTTCTCATTTGAATTTCTATGATATACTTTTTCATTCCTTCTCACTTCCAGCTGTTATTCTGGAACTCTGCCAACCCCTTCTGTGAGGCACTTCAAAAAAAAAGTAAAAATTAACATTTCAGAAAAGAGAAATTAAGCCCCCCCAGCAGCATTTTCTAGATTTCAGGAATCAAACCTAACTACAACAACATTAATTCAGTGAAAATGCACATTTTTAATTTGCTTTCAACTTTTCTTGCTCACATTTAAAAAAATATTTTAAATTTTTTAGAAGGAAAAACCCTAAAAATTAATTATACCGTATTTCCTAATGAAAAAAAAAAAACCCAAACAAACAAAAAAACCCACAACAAAATAAACTAAACCCAAGGAAAAAACCCAAAATTTTTGGCCATATTTTCAGAGCCTGCTATTCTTTCCTGTGGGAAAATTCACACATTCCATACACTGAGATATTAAGTTTGAAGTTTCAGTCATTTAATTAATTCTCAATTCAACAAAGCATTTAAGCATGTTTTCGAAGCACAAAGCACTTAAGCACATTCTTATTCTGTCCCTGAATAGGGGCAGAGTGCTGAATCACACTGGGAGCTCTGAGAGCGGAGCCCAGGGCAGCCTGACAGGGCCACAGAGCTGCAGGGCTCTCGCTGGTTTGTTTCCCCAAGAAGGGGTATGGTAGTGATTACATCATACCCAGAATTAAAGCCAGGCCTAGTTTGAAAATGCAAGACTTTTTTTGCAATCCTATATAATGTCACAAATTTATAAAACAAAATTGAAAACACACGTATGCCACATAAAAAGAAAAAAAGACAAAAGAATCCTTTAGGGGTTTATATTTTCCCACTTTTGACAAATATAAAATAAATATATTATATAATAATCTGGTAAAGCCTTACTACTGTACAAGTAGACGTCCACTGTGTTTTGGATATATGGAACACCAAAATGTAGGTAAATTGACTTGCATACACAACCAGACAGAAAAGTACATAATTTAGGCTTCTAAAACCTTCAGTTCCAAGGTAGCTGAGGGATACATGCCCACTCAAATACACACACACATACACAGTGACACACGTACAGAGCTCAGGTGAATCACAACCACATCTTGGAGAATCAAGAGAAAAAATGATGCTATGTACCAAACAGATACCACAAACACATTTTCAGTTAAATTAACAGTAAGATTACCTTATCAGTAATATTTTTTTCTATCTTTTACAATTGAAGTTTATATCAAGAAGTCTATTATTTGAAACAATATTTTTCTTTTTACTTCATCATCACTGGGTGTTGAGACATATTTTAAACTTTACATGCTAAATTAGTAATATTGGCATTTCTGGTTATTTAATATGATATTTGTGTCTAAAATAAGCCTGTCTGAAATTTAAACAGTCCGCCTTTTGCTTCCAAGACTCCCTGTGATATCAGCAAGGAATGTAGGCTTGACCCATTTCTGGGTAGCCTTTTCAACAAACACCTTTAGCAATGCTAGAGGTAGCAGTCAGTTCTCTATAGAGATAAGCATTTAGCTATTGAAGAAAGCAAAGTATTAATGGGATTCCTAAGCATTTGGGACCTGCCTCCCTGCCACAATGCCACGCTGGTTTACGTGGCTGTAGACTGCTGTAACCCCAGAATAACAAAATGTTCGACTGGGCTACTTAGTTTTGTATTCACTTTCTGCATGGCAATACTTTAACAGCGTTTCTTTGTATTGTTTCTGTGTAAAGCTTTAAGGATTGGAAATCTGACTTACTTTCTGCATATTGTTTCCAGTTCTCAAGAGCCAAATTCTGAAAAGAATGTGTTATACCCGTCATATCAGGTAATGTTCAGACTGAGCAAAAATATCAGGAAGCAGATAAATATTGTTTTCTATATTTGCAGAAATAATTTTCTACCGTGAAATTTAAAATAATATATAAGGAAACACTGTTTGCAACTCAAAAAAGGGATTCCTAATGCAACCCAACTGAAAAAGTCTATTTACACAAATTGAAATTTTTTGTTTCATTTTAACAAAAAGGTAAAACATCTTTTCAAAAGAAGAGTGTTTTAAAATACTGTGAAATTCTACCGCACAATGGCTTTAAGCAGGAAGAAAGGAATCCCTGTACATTTGATCTAAGTAGGGCTGCTGAAGCCTGAGGAAGGGGGAATTGTGCTTACGCAGAGGAGGACGCCCATCATGCATTCGCGAGCGGGAGATGTCAGCCATTTTTCTGCACACTCTCCCCAAACGCAGGCTGGAGCTGCCCTCGCTCCACCATGTCAGCCCATCTGCTTCTCTCCTCGCCCTGAGAGCGCCTCCACTCACGCAAACATTCTCTGCCTTACTACAGGCATATCAAAAAATGTTTCCTTTAGAAGAGAAGCAAATGTGGAATAGGAAAAAAAAAAGATCATATTTTCCAAAGAAGACAAAGAAATGCAAAGCTCATCCTGCCTGCCTTGCTTGAGAGAGCTGCTCTGCATTCAGGGGTTAGCCTGGGTGGAGAATGATGCTGTTGTCTCACAAAGGACTCATGTTGAGCTGAATCTTTGATTACAGGACAAGTGCCTGCATTAGGCCCCTCATTGCGCTCACATTCTGCTCCTGCCATTTGTACAAAATTTCTGAGTGATCTCTTTGTGAATACGGACCCCAACTGAATCAAAGATGAGCTCCGTCCTTGTTGTGTGTCCCCCCCTCTTATTTTTCCATGAGCACCCCTTTTCTATTTCCCTGCTCCTCCTCTCTCTGATCCCCCTCTCCCTCTCTCCTTTCACCTCGTTAGGAAAAGGGACTGCTACGGACCTAAAATAAGATCTAACGAATGGTAAACCCTGAAAACAGAAGTAAAGGTGCCTTTTGGTGTGTTTTAAACTTCCCCCTCAAATTCAGTCGTGTTCCCTACACAAATGGTGCATAACCTCTTGCTTTTCTTAATAGGATTTATGCTTGTCTTCACTCTGCACACCCTGCCACGCCAGAGAGAGGACTCCAGAGCTGCTGCCGTAACCATGGCCACTCCTCATTCACCACTCTTGGCAAATTTCTCCTGGTGTAAAAGACAGCGGGAAGGAGAGATGCATCAGCCGATGCACAAACATGATAACCCTGTGTCTCTGTCAGCAAACTACCATGTGCCTAAAACCCACTGAATTTGTAGGTATTAACTGAGAATGCTCTTTTAGCAAAATCACCTCTCAACATCTGCAGCGTGGAAAACAAAGCAAATATATAATCAACCTAGATTAAAACCTGGCTTCAGTCAAATGTCACACAAGCTTCACGCAGGCTCTGGGAGCTGGATTTTTTATGCATCTGCCCAAATTGAAAAGGTTATTTCGCTGTCTTCAAGATGACTCTTGAGCTTAAGGCAGAGTGGAGGGTTGCTGCCCTGAAAGAAGGGGAGTTGCTAGGAGATAAGTCCAAGATTTCAGACAGCAGTGGTTGCAGTTATCTCTAATTGACAGCTGCTTACCCTAAGGGTCTAATTCTAACCTTGAGACCAAAACCATAATGAGA
The DNA here is from genome assembly GCA_013399195.1 of Dicrurus megarhynchus. NCBI lineage: Eukaryota > Metazoa > Chordata > Aves > Passeriformes > Dicruridae > Dicrurus > Dicrurus megarhynchus. Next base: position 75,851 of record VXAD01012707.1, on the reverse strand, counting down.
GGGCAGCTTTCCTTCACCCCTGTTTTCTAGCCAGGGCAAGGAGATTACTGCAGGCCTGTTCTTCTCTGGTTTTTGTTATGCTTCTTTTTGTGGGGCAGCCCTGTGAGGCTCAGGGCCTGCTGTGCTTTCTGAGGCTATAGTTTGCATCAGTGAGCCCTGTCTGATTCATACCACCTGAATAAACTTGCTCTTACAGTTAAGATGGTCTCACTTTTTATATTTTTTTTTTTTTTGAAAGGGGGAAGGGTGAAAAGAAATTCTCCTAAACATAAAATGATTTAAAGACTTTTTTTTAAGCAGATACTTTACTGTGCACTCTATGTTTAACCCTTTTCCAGGGGGACTTAGACTGTCATTGTTAGTTTTAAATCAAGTCCGTGCTGTTAGCAAGTTGCTGTTATTTAGGACTCAAAACCAAACAAAGAGAAACATTCAGAGAAAAGAGATTAACAGAGCCAGGAAAATAAAGTGGGGTAGTTTTTTGGGTGTTTTGTTGGTTGGTTGTTTTTTTGGGGTTTTTTTTTGTTTGTTTCTTTAACTAACTAGGCCTGCTGGGATATTGATTTATGAAAAAAATCTCTTTGAAATCTTCAACTTGTATTTTGATCAGAACTTTCCTGTAAATAGTGGAACAGTATACAAGAGCCCTAAATAAAATTTTCTTCGTGCTTGTACAAATAAAAATCTGGCCTTTTTCCTCTGAACTCATTGGAGCTATTCAGGATTTATAATAGGGTGTCTAAAAGCATACTTTGACTAAATAATTCCAGAGCAACAATTAAGACTAGGGAATGCAGTCACATTTAGTAATCCATGGCAAAAGAAAAGCAAGAAAAAAAGGGGGAAAAAAAGGAAATAAATCCCCAGAATAATTTCTTTTTAGAAAATAAATGAATTCCTGAATTCATGCCATGAATTTAATTCCCACAAATTCGTGAATCTCAGTCACTTTCATGTTCAAAACTAAAAATTAATTTTTTTGCAAATTTTTTCAAGTAGGTAAGATCAAGTGAAAATTTATGTCTATTGGGGATAATGCAAGCAGGAGCCAGTTCATAAATGCAACATCATTATGGGAATTTCTCTGAGGCACTCTGGGGCTGAAGTCCCCCTGGCTGAACCCATTTCCTATCCCTCTGCATAAGAGCAGGTAGTCAAGTGAGGAGCAGAAGCAAACAGCAGCACCACAATGTCTTTCCTGGCAGGGGTAGAGGACAGTCCCAGCCCCTTCATCCTCAGCCAGTTCTGGATGGCATTTTGGATGTATAAATACCCACCCTTGAGAAATGTGCTGAGACTATGGACTTGTTTCTCAACAATTGACTGCTAGCACTGATGTTTTCAAAGTTAGCAGTGTGATCATTTGGATTGTGTTCTGGTATTCTTATTCTGAAAGCAGAGTCCACTGGACAAATTAATTTCTGAAGGAATAGTTGAATGCCTGCCTGCCAGCCAAAGTGGATAACGAGTGTATTGCCAGTGAGTCAGAGTAGAGGCAGCAAGGGAGGCTGGACAGTGATGAAACAGCATAGAGGGAAGCTCAGACCTTGGCATCACTCATCTCTGCTCTTGAGGGAGTGTATAAAAAAGAAAAAAGACAACATCCAAAGCCCTTAGAAAAATATTCATTAATGAGTCCCATAGAATGAACTCATAGAAAGGGGTTTTGTGGAGGGTGGAGGAATCTGAACGAGCAGACACAACCAACCCAATAGTGCATACATGCATGCCATAACTGCTGGAAACCAGTGAGTCTCATCTTCATCTTCTTTTTTTTTTTCTTTTTAAACTATTAGGAATATTTGCCTAGTAAACTAAGTCCTCTTATGTACTGCATATGACTATTGCCTCTGGAAGTCAGAGACTTTTATATCACTTAAATGGAATTTTTATATCCTTAAGGCTTCAAATAAAACTAAAAATATGGTTCAGTGTCATATTTCTAATAATGTCTATTTCTACAGCAATTTCACTTATCATTTAATAAGTTGTGTGCATTTGAAAGCTAATATTTGTACTGTGTCTGATGGGTAATTTAAATATGTTCATCAATTGCTGCAAGAATATTCACAAGAGTTCTCTTGCTCCACAGAATAACTCTCTTTTTTTACCACTGTCTTGGTAAAGTAACCTAAAATATTTGTTCCTCCATCTACAACTATGAGAATAACAAAAATCAATTGCTCCCACAATAAACTGTGATCTTNAAAAAAAAAAAAAAAACAGAAAAAGAAAAAAAAACATATTTTCTCAGCTTCCAGGACTGCAAAATAAAATTAGACGAACTATCATGCAACTTCACTGGGACATTAAGAGCTGTAAGACACCTAAGCTGTTTGCATGTGTTACTGTAATAAAACTCTGAACCTGAGTTAGGAAATCTTCCTAAATTTTTGTCTTGTTGTGCACTTCACTTTCCTGACTGGGACAGCAGGTTGACCTTAGGGAGAGGGAGAGACAAGATGCTCCACAAATCAGGCTTGTAAAAACTACTGACCTTGGGAATACGAGGAAGAGACTGAAAATCTCAGGAGTCCGGAACTGCATCCTCATTCTCTGAGCCACCACAACGCATGTGTTTTTACCAAGCTGGTGTCAGGCCTAGATACCTCTGTGCAGCCCCTCATTTGTCAGCTTCTGATGGTCTTTTTCAAGGCTGTCTAAAAAAAATTTCAAAAAGCCCAACTGTGTTTAAAACATAAAAAATAAGAGCAGTCAGAGAGGATTTAATTCTTCACACTCTGAAACCAGTGAGACCAGACAAGGCCCCCAGCTTACACCAGTGGAGGTACCCTACATACCACAGTTTCAGGATGTGACCCCCCTGTTGCAATAGCTGGTCAGTGATACAAGATTTTTTCATTTTTAGTAAAGGAAGATACAAACTTTAACAAACTTCCAGGAATAAGTCTGTGAATGTTTAAATCAGGAAACTACTCTGATTTTGTACACAACAACAACCTATACTGTAAGTAAAGTTTTCCCCTTCTACAAGTTTTCAAATATCGAACATCTTAATCTATTCCTTCCAAAAATATTTCTAGCTTACTAGATATGTGACACAGTAGAACAAAATAAGAAAGTCTGCAAATCCTGGCACCAGGACCAGCATCCTATAGATAATCATCAAATCTAGGTCTGACCTCTGGTCATAATGATGTTGCTCCTATTCTCAGTAGTGACTAAAATATTTGAATAGAGTTTCTTTAAGAGGTGTTCTAAAACTCTTTTTTCATAGCACAATCTTTTTTGTTCTATCAGTCATTGAAAAATATTTTATGCTTTTCACAATGTTCCATATATTATTATATTTAATCTTTTTTTTCCTCTCAGTTCCTAGAAGTCCTCCTTGATGTACAAAACTGTGTTTTGAAAATTAACATCTTGCTTCCTGCCAGAGACAGTAGATATACCAGCTGGTAATAGCTGGTTTCTAATTTTTTCTCTTTGTGCTAGAAGGAAAAAAAGAAGTAAAAATATTTGCTGACTTTAGGTCTTAGCCTATCAGATGAAGACTTGCTGGTGCATTAGAGACCTATTCAAAAGAGAGCTTTTCTTGCAACAGGAGCCCCTAACAATTGGTAATGAGGACAGATTCTGAATTGTTTGTGAGCAGCTGCTTAGTAGGTAAGAGCTTGTTTGGATTCAATTGAACAGTGTTTTTAGAAGCAGTTACTGACCCCTGACCCTTCCTACAGACTGGGTTGATGGGATTAGGGAAAGCTAGCGTTCAGCTTACACTTGGCTATAACAAGCTGGCAAGAGATAACATACTTTTTAATTATCAAGTTACACCTCTGCCAAAGTTTGTCTGCGAATTTACCAAATGGGTCAATGAACTATAAGAAATCAAGCTAGGCTATAGGATAATAGTTACATAAGAAAACAGTGTTGGTGGAGATATAATTAATACATTTATATAGGGTTTTATTCCCTTTGCAAATATTTCACATTTTCAAATCTTGTTCTGCATGGCACTCAAATGCATTGCAGAGGCATATGTTGCATGTGGTATTTATGCCAATGCAGTTTAAGGTAAAAAAAAAAGACTTGAATTATTTGTAAGAGCTGCCAAAAAGGTAGCCAAGGAAAAAAGAGCCAAACATGAAACACTTGAAATTTAAATTGAAGCAACAAACTGAATAACATTAAAATTTGAAGCTTGATTTGTTCTAGCACTTTGATGCTGAAGCAATATGAAAATACTTACTATTGGCAAGAAGCCAACTTGCCCAGCAGTCTACAACCATAAGAAAAGGAAACAATTGTAGTATTATTCACCTGTAAAAATCAAAGATAATTTCTGACATAATATTAAAAAATAATGCAAAGGCTGTGGGGATTTTATGTCTTAATTCTAATTAATTAAAACCAAGCCAAAATTATAAGGCTTAATTATTTTGAATTATTCTTTATCTGTTTTCTTCCATGACTGAAGTATGAAAAATTTTTCAGTTCAAGTTATTCAGGGTCCATAGCTTTCTTAGTTCTCTGCACAGTCAGTACATGTCATGTCTGTTATGGGTGCAGTCAGTTCTGGGAAATTCTTGGTACAACAATCATAAAATTTATGCAGACTGATCCTTTCATGGACTACAGAACTTGTTGATCAAATAAGTCATAGTGAGCAGTACAGATATGTTGAAAGCCATAGCACAGGTTGGAAGCTTGGGTGGATTTGTCAAGGATGCTTGAAGCACTAGCTGTGCTCTCCACTGCTGAAGAGCACTGCAGACCCAGCAAGCTTCTCAGGAACACTTGGAATTTCTCGTGCTGGTTCTCTCAAATCTCTTTTCTATTAGGGAATGAGCATCTCAAGCTCAGGTTTCATTTCTAGTCACACCAAATTTCCTGTCTCAGCAGAACCAAGTCCCACTGCCACTTTAAAACAGCGAGTATGCTTAGGAATGGAGAGCAGCTTTGTGCTGGGTGAGACACACCTGCACCCTGGAGTCTTCCCTTTATCATGGGAGTTACCACATACCACATTTCATGAAGTGTCTCACTGCCCTCTCAGAACTGGCTATACATTTTCTTTCCTACACCCCTCTCAGAAGCTGGCTTGTTAATCTCAGTGCTCTAATGGTCAAATACAGCTGAATTTTCCTCCTAAAGCTATTAATAGCTAGTCTATAGCTATTAGTTCCTTTTCCAGTAATGCCTTTTAGTTTGAATAGTGTCCTCTTTTCCCTTCTGTTTACTTGCCTAATATGTTTGCATATGGCATTCACTTCTTGCCTAGAACTTTGTTTTGCTAGGGCAAATAAACCAAAATTTTAGCCTCTTTTGAAAATACTATTCCTCTGTCTTCCTGATTTTCCCATAAGCTAGATTTGGCCTATTTCTAGTTAAATTTTTCTTTTTTAGTGTGAATGTCCAGAATTGTATGCAGTGTTTTGGAGAACACCTCATAAATATCCGCTGCTGTGTAAATAATTCTACCTATATATCTCAAGATTACATCTGCTAAGATGCCTCCCTGCTGGTTTCCCAGATCCTCCTCCCATTGGCTATTTAAAAGTGGTCTCCCAGTTTATAAAAGCAATGTAGCTATTGAATTTTGTGCTATTGAATTTCATCCTATTTCTATTACTAGAGTCTTCAAGGTCATGTTGCTTTCCCTGTATAATAATCTAATAATGTATTGACAATGCAAGTGGAGGGCACAGAAAGAAAGCGTAGCAACAGTTGAGGCATGTGCAGAGACCAGCTTTAGTCTAGCTATAGTATAGCAAGGTTATAGCCTTATAGCAAGGCTTTCCAGGCTGCCTGTGTAGCCAAGGGAAGGAGAATAGCTTATCTAGGAGTCAAGCTGGAGCAAGAGTTTCATCACCTCGTATGAATTGTGCTTGGTGGAGTTCATCTGTCTTTTACCATAGGAATATCCCAGAGAAATTATTTCCACTGCAGCTAAGTCAGTCTTTGGGAATACCCTAAGTGTCTCTTTAATTTGTTTTCTTCACCGGTATGCTCATACAGTTTTTCTCTTAGTCATTTGGGAAATATTAAACAGGATTAATACACACAGTCACTTCAGGTGGTTCTGCAGGAGTTTTCCTCTTGCCCCACGCTTTGTCTCCAGCCTGGTGCTGGTAACTTTATAGGCAGTCCTTTTAGCACCATACTGCCCCTCTTCTGATCCCAGTTTCTTCAGCACTTTCTTTATGCAGTGGTAGTGTTCTCATTACCTGGTAAAAAAAGTCCAAAACAGGCATCAGCATAATTTACCCATGAAAAAACAATATTACAAGGTCCTTGAAGCCCTCAGATCTAATGTCACCAAAATTTGCACTGCTGAGATCAGGATACAGGATCCTGTAGGTGCGAGGATGGCCAGTCTTAATGCAAGCACTGCATTTGTGTATTCCTGCTATAAGGACTGCCACCTGCTTGACAGGTTTATTCTAGCCAATTGCAATGGGAATTTGGGTTTCACTCACCTGTTCTTCCAGGTTATCTAACTGCAAGTTATCTGAGGAACCTCAATTTTAGTTTAATAAACTATTTGTGTATAATAATCACTTTACAAGTGACTCCTGTCCTATTTTCTTCCCAGCGTGTAATCCCACATTCAAAACCATTAATATTATTGAAAAGTCCAATAATATTTTGATTTTTTAGCCAAATATAAACTGACTCAAATCAAACATGGAGCTTTCATGTGTACCTCATCCTCACTCCAGTCTTTCAACTTCCTTCCATTTTCTCCATCTAAGCACATACCTAAAGAAAACTTTAACTATTTAGCCTGATTTCCTTTATGAGGTCATATTCAGTTTGAGTTTTAGCAAGTCCCACTTTTGCCAAGTCTCACTTTAAACCTGCATTTCTTGACTTCGAAGTCATAGTTTTTTTTGATGATCAGTCCCTTTTTCCATTCCTTGTAGACTCCCTACTTATGCTTAATGTCATTTTCAAGATGGTTATTCTTCCAGTTAGGTTTGGAAATTTCTCATACAACATTTTTTCTCCCTGCCTGGCATAGAGATTCCAGATAGCTTTAGCACGTTTGACATGGAGACATTCCAGGCTGCCTCCAAAATCTAATCCCCAAGTTCCTTAGTTCAGTCGGTCTCCCTAAATAGTTACCTTGGGCTGCGTCCAAACGCAGCAGCTTGCGCACCCGGCGCGGTGCCTGCAGTCCCAGTTGCTCGATCCCCAGATAGGGCACAGTGTCAGAGCGAGGTGCCTCTCCCTCCTGACTCGTGGGCCCACATTTCCTTCTCATCGAAATCAAAGTTCAGCAAGGGAAGGGAGCAGACGTGTGCCAAGGTTTTGCCCTCATTCCCTTGGGAGATGGCCAAGGCTATTTCCACATTCGGGAGCTCAGAAGTACTCCCGGCTGTCGCTAATTTAGATGAAGTGTTGTCTTTTCGAAATGAGGAACTTTAAGCAGTTTTAACTGCATTATTTTCTTCAACTTTTTTTGTTGTTCTTTTTAAAACAAATTAAATGCTGCACATTGAAGGCTTTGCTAGTTAACAACAGTCCTTATTCAGATGGGTGTATCAATACTATTTGAGCCAGAAGGACTTTTTTCCTCATGACAGGATAATTGTCTGTGTATCTGTAAAATGTATCTTTCCAACCAAAGTGCAATAATATTTTCTCATGTCCAGATTAGATTCTGGGGTCAGTAATAGATTCCTATCAACTTTTCAGAATTCCCAGAATATTTGTTAGCCTATTAACACGGGTGCTTTTATCCAAAACCAAGTATTGTTTCAATTGATCTTCTCTTGCTTCTTTACATCTTATGAATATACCTTTCTGGAGACACGCTTTTACTTTGATGTTATTTTTTGTCATCATATTACGTCTACCACTACAATCACCATTACTGAAATTTCATTCAATGCTTTGAAAATACACTTTCCTCCACGGTGTTCCCCAGGATTCCCCATTAGAGTAAGAGCCTCTTACCAACTGCACCTGATTCTACAACTAAATTGTACTCTGCACAGCATTTCTACCTACCACATCCAGCTGCTCATATTGATATAAACCTTTTCCACGACTGTAAGGGTTAAATCCTTCTTTGTCCTGTAGGTATCATGAAGAAAATAGTGCTCTTGCACCTTGTGAAGGGGATCCTCAGCCTGAGTTCCTTTACTGTTGTAAAGGTGTTGGCAGTGTGCAGACACGCCTATTTAAAAATACTTACTCTCTGTCTTCTAAGGCCAGCCATGTCCCAATGAAGAATTAAATTTTGCATCAGACTGACATGTATATTTCTTACCAAATACACAATTTTATATCTTCAAATTGCTGTGTGGATCTTTACATCTTTCTGTGTAACTGGGGATGAAGAAGAGTGAAATATTAGCTAAGGGGAGTCTGTATGACCTATTTTTTCAATGCATACACAGACTCTGTATATCACAAAGAGGATATAGAAGAAATGAGATTGATAAACAACACAAAATAGTGGATAAGAAGCCATCCTGGCTCCAAGGCGAGGACATACATATTTTTTTTCTTCACATTCACTAATACTTTACTGTAGATTTGCACTACCAGACCCAGGCTTTAGGTTCATTACATGAGTTTTACCAGTGAACTTCAGTCATTTAGTTTTAATTTAACATTCAAAGAGAAGCCTGGCCATTAGCTAGAACACAAACTCTGCTAATATGGTGAAAAAAATTTGTTGCTGGAGGCCAGGTTGGATGGGGCTTAGAGCTGCTTGGTCCAAGGGAAGGTGTCCCTACCGATGGCAGCGTGGCTGGAACTAGGTGATCTTTAAGGTCTCATCCAAATCTATGGTTCTGTGGAAACTTAACAAGCCAAATTTTACTAATGTCTATAATACTGAAATAACTGGGGATTTCTGTAGTAGTAGTACAGTTTCTTTGACTCTAGATTTGCTTGATGCAGTTTTGTATAAAGTCAAATGCATGTGTCAGGTCTATTTCTCTGTATTGATATGCATACAAATCTAAACACACACATAAATGTATCAAGGAAAATTTTAGTGGCATCATCCCCACACACTCCAGGGTTAGTGCTAACGTGCTTCAAAAGACACATCAGTGGTTTTAATTCAGTTAAATTGTAGAAAGGAATTGATTCTGATGCATCTTTTTAGCTTTATATACATATGAATATGTGAGTGAGACAGAGGGAAAGAGACTGCTGAAAGCACAGTGTGAAAGTGGTCCAGCATTAATGTTCCAGATTAAAATAGCCAAGAACGGTCCTGACTGCTAATTAAAATGGATATGTAACTTCCCCAAATACTTGATAATAAATTAATATTAATTGCTAAAGAAAGTTTCCACAGGAAAGAAGTAGCAGCATATTAAAATTATCTTTAGTTTATTATGATCTTTTTCAAAACAAATTAAGTATATCTACAGTTTTAGATGTTAAAGGAACATCTCAAGTCTGTTTGGATTTTTTGCTCTGTTCAGCCATATGGATTTGAGATAGTCATATTCATAGAAGCACAACTTCTATCCATAAAAGATAGGAATGAATTTTACAATAATTCTTAAGCTATGTTGTTACATAGCCACACATTTTGGAATTTTGCAGGCGTATTAATATAGAAGCATATTTAATTAGATGCATAGCTTATTTGAAAAAAAAAAAGGATATGGTAGTACTAAACTTATCCATGGAATCGAGTCATTAGTTTGTCTTAATTATTTTTAAGCTTTTGTAAATCAAGCTTTTTTCACACTGAAATTTATATAAATGAGAAATCCTACCACAGACTAAAACCACTAAAATTAATTTAAATAATTTATTTGGTTGTCTAACACTATCCAAAAAGGTTTTTCTATAAATTTCAATTAATTAAAATTTTATTTATTTTCCACTTGCAGTTATTCTTTTCTTCGATAATTGGAGAAAATTATTAGTTGTGTGAAGCTTTTCGTATATGCCAACAAATGAAAAGAACGAATCTCATTATTTGCAATATTGTATATACAGCTGAATAAAAAATGGCTAAAGACTGTGTAGAAATTTTCTAGAGACTTTGTGTTAGTGCAGAATGTGGATTCGAGTTATTTTACATGTTTGTGGGAGTCAGAGTGGTCCCACTCCACCAGAGCACATTAGAATGTGCTTCACTTAAAGAACTAGTATACCACAATGGGCCTGTTTATTTGCCTAAAATTAAGCATATTTTTTTTTTCCCCCAAAACCAGGTTAGCTAGTGAATAAAGTGAATAATAGTATCTTCTGGACTTGTTTATAATTTTTAAGCCTGTAACTGAAAACTTTTAAACTGTATGTGACTTAAAGCCTGTGTAAGATGAAATAGGCATGAAATAGCTACTTCTGGACAAATTATATAAACTTAGGAGGTGCTAAGCGATATTTTCTTGTGTTGCTGGTATAGGGTGAGGCATCTTGTCATACACTAAAACACAACATAAATAGTTTGAGCTAGTTGCATAATTTTTTTTTGTATATGCACTACACCTGAGGTTTGTCCTTCAGACTATTCACAAAACTGTCTAGAGGAAGTTTAAATATCCTTGTTTAGAGGACAGATTTTCACAAGTAGCATCTGCTGGAAGTTGTTTACTTTTTGCAGTATTTTACATCTGCTATTAATATAATAAACAGGGAGGCTGAAAACCAAAAAGTATTATTAATAGTGACAGGAACCTTTTAGCCAAGCTCCCTATGTGATGACAGATACTGTTTATCATATTTTACTTGTTGCTTTAAACTCCCCCAGTCAGAATGACTCACTCATATAGGAGAAGAGGAACCAGATAACAGAAAATGTGATTTGTCTAATAGTAAGTTCTCCTAATCACAAACGGGAAAAAAAACCAAAACCCAAACAACAGATAGCGGCATGTTTATTTTCCAAAAAAAACTGCACTGCTTGTATTCAAGTATCCTGGAGAATATTTTGCAGTTTATATAATATACAGTGAGCTGCACAGTAATATCAAGGGTTAAGCCAGAAATCTTTTAAAAATAAAATTTTGAAAGATCAGTTTTTGATGATTTTGATTAGCTTTATTTCTTACTTGGATTCCACACCTCCCCTCCCCCACGGCAAAGCTGTTTTACACAATCAAAACACTGGTGCAACCCCTGCTCTGCCATAACCAAATTGTGTTTTTCTTTTTGAGTTCTTTATGTGCTTCCAACTTTTGGTTTGACCAAGTAGTATGAATTAGCACAATGAAAAATGACAGGAAAAAGATCTGACAATTTGTGGTTGTTTTTTTTTAGCTGAACCAAAAGGCTGGTATTTGCAATAATAAATGCTTAAAAAAAAAGATCTGCAGATCTTAGACAGAATTTCTTGTACTTGACCCAAAAAAATTTTAGTAGATGCTTAAAAAGTGGTATAGATACACTTCAAAACAAAATTTAATTTTTCTAAAACAAATTTTTAACAATATCACTATGTAGAGTTTTAAAATTAGATGCTTATAGTCCTTAATTTTTTTCAGCCTTCCTTCCTAAAGCATGTTACAAATTTCACTTGGTTTTTTATGAACATTTTTGGTCAATTTGAGCTGACATATGTGAGTGAAGCGAAGATTTTTTTCTTTCAGCTATGTTCCTCCTGCAACAACTGACATATGAGTTTTGATAAACAAAAACAAATTCCTCAATTTCTAAACTTGAGATGAACTTGAAAAACACATTTTAGTATTCTTTGAAGTCTGAGTGTTTCCTTATTTTTCACTTTCTGTGTGTTCCTTCACTTCCTCATTTTGATTGAGACCAGAAACTTTCATTGATACACTCCGAGCACATTAGTGTTTTACAGAATCCCAGCATGGCTGAGACTTTGGAGGTTACCTAGTCCACCCCTCCTGCTAAAGCAGGTTCACCTAGAGCGGGCTGCACAGGATTCATGTCCAACAGCTTTTCAATATCTGCTGAAAGGAAACACCACAACGTCTCTGGGCAACCTGTTCCAGTGCTCAGTCACCCTCAATGTAAAGAAGTTTGCCCTCATGTTCCTGTTGAACTTCCTGTGTTTCAGTTTGTGCCCATTGCCCCTTGGCCTCTCGCTGGGTCCCACTGGAAAGAGTCTGGCCTATCCTGACAGCCGCTCTCAAGGCACTGGTATGCATCCCCTCTCAGTCGTCTCTTGGTGAGGCTGAACAGGCCCAGCTCCCTCAGCCTTTCCTTGTAAGAGGGAAGATCCAGTCCCCTCATTATTTCTCTAGCCCTCTGCTAGATCTGCTCCAGAATCTCCACATCTCTCTTGTCCTGAAGAGCCCAGAACTTGACACAGAACTCCAGGTGTGGCCTCAGCAGGGTTGAGCAGAGGGGTAGGATCATCTCCCTTGACCTGCTGGCAGTGCTCTTCCTAATGCACCCCAGGATACCTTTGGCCTTCTTGGCCACAAGAACACACTGCTGGCTCATGGACAGCTTGTTGCCCACCAGAGCTGCTTCTCCAGAGAGCTGCTTCCTAGCAGGTCAGCCCCCAGCCTGTAGTGGTCCATGGCTCCTCCTCAGGTGCAGGACCCTCGTGCTTGCCTTAGTTCAACTTCATTAGGCTCTTCTCTGCCTGATTCCGCAGCCTGTCCAGGTCTGGCTGAATGGCAGCACAGTCTTCTGGTGTATCTGGTGTATCAGTGTTTTAGTTCAGATCAGGAAAGTACTTTTGAAATATATCTCTTAGTAGTCCCTGCTCTGACTCACAGCAAGCAGATGTTTCTGAGTGCCAAGCTGAATTAGTTTTGCATGAAATTATGCTTGAAAATTTGCTCCAGAGGCATATCCACTACACTCCAGCCACAAATAGGCCTACAGGCTATGGGATCAGAGTAGAGTTAGTCTAATAGTAAATGAAAAGCTCTTAAAATGTGGATGTTAGGTACCAAAGCCCATACATTTCTGACTAGACTCTGCTCCTCTTGGTCCATTCTGCTTGCTAGGCAGACATAGCTTCCATATGATACTAATTGTATTGAACAGATGACAAAATATCATGGCAGGAATTTTAGTCATATTGTGATCAACAGCTAAGTACCTATTCATGTCAGTTAATTCCCTATTGAAAAGCTCTTTTCACCACATATGCCGCTAATTTTGCAGAAAGACGAGACATGGATAAGTAACAGCGATCTTTGCAGTCAAATTCAGTATGAACTTGGGAATTTTTGTGCTGTTCACATTGATTAAACTTTAAATGGATACACATTGCTATGCTTCTCAGTGCTAGTGCATTGTCCATAAGCCTATTCCAAAGTAGGACATGTGATTATGTACAATAACAGCTCAAAAGTGATTTTCTTAGTAAAACTAACGTAGGTCAAGTAATTTTTGATATTGGTTAAACATTTGCCTTAGGGTGATGATGCACTGAGACTTGTGTATGGAGTTCTTGCACACAAGGATTTGGGAGTGCAAGATACAGATTTTTAAAAATCCACATTTTTTCTAACATATGTAATCCTATGTGTCCACTTGCCATTTGTCCTATAGAAGGTAGTTTAAGGTTTTGCATTTGATATTTATGTGAGCAGAAATAGACAGTGAATTAAATATATATTCCCTAGCTATGAAAAGTATCTTGGCAAGGAAGAAAATAGCTTTATCAGATTCAGTAACAAAATAGATCTTGAAATATTTGTTTATAGATTTAATAGATCCCTTAGTTTAAACCATTCTTGCAATATCAGTTCTACTTAGATTTGCCATCAGATTCAGTCCTTAACCTACTAGAAGCAATTTTGTTTACACTTTATGTTACTCCATGTAGCTACTTCAGTGCTTTTAAAGCACTCTCCTGCTATTTAAAATCTTTTNNTTTTTTTTTTTTTTAAGTATAACAGAGTATCTTTCAGTTCAGCAGAACTCTCTTCCCTCTTCATATCTAGTCACATCCCTGTAATTTAGAACCAAAAATACGTTTCACTGCAGGTACTTTTCACTGTTGTCCATCCTGCTGAGCTCATACAGCTAAGACAGAGTGAATTGAGTCCTAGTTGTTCTTATGCAGAAATCACAGAATTAATTCCTGTTAGAAGTCCAACCTGTTATACCTGTGTAAACCTACAAAGGGTAATGGGGTTGCACAAGTGTCAGTAAAGGCATAATAGGTTTAATCAAGCATAACAGAAAGTAAATTGCTCTGCAAAATCCTCATTACTATAGACGAAGTGCATTCATCTGTCTCAACTGTTAAGCCATAAGCTGTCTGGGCAAAGGCAGCTCCTCCAACAATGATTCTCTCATTTCAAGTGAAACCTCTAGGTGACATAGTACAAACAAGTAATGCTTGTATGATAATAATCTGAGCTGACTACTAGACAGAGTATTAGTTTGCCCAACACAGCTGTTCAGGTACAAACGCCCTACAAGTATTCTAGAAATTGCACCGAAAGACAATCAGTGAGGACAGCAACTGTATTGCTTTTAGTTACACTTCCAACAAATGTTGAATTATGTAGACAGGTTCTTATTCAAGTATGCAGAGTTAATAGTATCTTTCCCTCAACAACATAACACTGTATTACAAAAATAACCTATCAACTCATATCCAAACATTTTTTAAAAGCTATTAAAATATCACTGTTGGGTCACCAATATATCAGGCTATGTCTAGGACAATGTGAATAAAGATTGGCTTAAATAAACTAAATCTGTCTGTTCATTATCGTCCTTGAATAGTATAAGTAGAGGATTAATAGTGTATTTGGGGAGATGAGCCATAGCAGACTGTGATATTATATTATGACATACCATGACAATGCAACAGAATCTGAAGTATAATCTGAGAGCAGATTCTTGTTCATGGAGAAACCATATGTTGCATTTTGTTAAGACTAGCAGCAATTATGTGAGAATTTGGCCTCCTGACATCCATGTTACCCTGAAAACTGATTTCTGTACAGATTGGTGGGTTCAAAGTCTGGTGGACCACTGCAGTCACCTCTTCCAAAAACCACAATGCAGGCAACAAGGACTGCCCTTGTTTTGTCTATTTATGTCTTCCAGATATTGGGTTCCTTGGCCTTTCCTTTCTCAACACTGTTGAAGTTTTGCTCCCCACAGTGATGTTTCCGGACTAAACACTTCACATCTAAAGCTTCTTTTATGTTAACTACATTTCTTTGATAAAATTGAGCATACTGAACTCTTTTTCACTGTACATCTGCTCTGCTGTCATGAGACCCCACCTGGAGTGCTGCATCCAGCTATGGGGTCCCCAAGTGAGAAGAACATGGACCTGCAGGACTGAGTCCAGAGGAGAGCCATGAAGATGACCCAATGACTGGAACACCTCTCTTAAGAAGACAGGGTGAGAGAGCTGAGTCTGTTCAGCCTGGAGAAGAGAAGGTTTCTGAATGATCTAATTGTGGCCTTCCAGTACCTGAAGGGAGCCTTCAAGAAAGATGGAGAGAGACTTTTTACAAGAGCATGTAGTGACAGGACAAGGGGCAACGTCCTCAAATTGAAACAGGGCAGGTTTAAATCAGATATAAGGAAGACATTTATTGTGGAGGACTTCGGCGCATCGATGCCGCGTATATTCCACAGAGTCCCTCGTGGGGATACTTAGGCAGCACTCTCCTGTCACCTACACGTGCACACGATCTCACCTCCGCAGGTGTACGAGAACAGCCACTCACACACAGTCTGTGCATGAACCGGAGACGAAGAGGCGAGAGGGGCTCTCTGCAGGCAGTTCCGAGGTGTTTAATGGCAACACACCCGAAGGGAACAGAGGCAAGAACAACCACGAACCGAAAGCCTTAGCTGGTTTTATCCCAAGAGCTCCCAAGGGAGGGCAGAGCATCCAAAACCAATAGTCTGAGGGCTAGGGGGCAGAGGCAAGGTTGAGTGACATGCAGGGGCCCATGGGAACAGGGATGGAAGGCGGGAGAGGGCCGGTGACCAGCAGAATCGAGACAAAGGCAGAACTTTCTAGCACAGTGTTGTAGGGGGAGAACACTCTTATGGTAACTTGGGGTGTGTAAAGTGGACTTAGCCACCACAACATACATTCTTAACTGAGGCACTGGAACAGGTTGCTCAGAGAAGCTGGGAATGCCCCATTCCTGGAAGTGTTTTAAGGTCAGGTTGATGGGACTTTGAGGAATCTGGTCTAGCAGAAATGTGTCCCTGTGCATGGTAGAGGAGTTGGAACTAGATGATCTTTAAAATCCCTTCCAGTGAAACCATTCTATGATTGCATTAAGGTAGTGTTGATGCTATGGTTGTCTCACTATACAACAGGAGGAATGTTCATACAGGAAAGCATTATCCACTATCGGAACAATTTACATGGTATGAAAAAGCTGGTGAATTTTTCAATATTTTCTATTATTCTATGACATTTTCTCAAATCTTTCCCATTTCACAAATTACTGACAGGGTTTTCCACAGCTATTGCTCCAGTGCTGAATAATTTAAATGAATACTTCCCAGTTATCCAAGGGACGGTACTAATATTTTTGGTCAGCACGTTACTTGCAGAGATCATGTTCGGCTGGTTGTCCTTGGTGACTCCCAAGTTCTTTCTGAGTTATTTTTATATAAGTGGATTGCATTTAGATAGCTAAACAATTTCTGGCATCCTTTCTTCTTTTTGTTCTTCTTTGCTACCCTTATTCTGATGACATTTGCAAACTTCATTAGTAATGATTTTAAAGTTGTTGCACAGACTCTGTTGATGAATTTTTTAAGCAGTGTAAATCTCCCAGAAGTAGCATAATTGCTTAATGATAATTCTTCATGTAAGATTACAATTTAACACTGATCAATAGCTTGTTTCCAATCTACATGGCATGCCGACTCAGTTTTATATAATCCTGAATTTATTGGCAAATAAAATGCCATGCAGTACCAATCCTGGACATAAGTCTATTCTATCAGCCTTTTTGCTTCTACAAACCGCACTTCCTGTCTAATCTGAAAAAGTAACCAAGTGAGTTTGATCATGTCTGCTTCACATCTTTATTGGAGTTAGTTGCATTTCCTTGCATTAATTCTTTATGAATCAATTCCCAAAGCACATTTTCCATTATTTTGTCGAAGATCAATGCTGGATTGAAAGACCTGTAATCACTTGGATCTGCTCATTTATGCTTTTTGAAATACTCACACAGGTCTTGCTTTGTCCAGGCATCTGTATAACTGTTTCAAAAGTTATTTTAAGATAGTTGTAGTGGTCTAGAGAGGGCTGGGTCAACTCTTTCAGAACTCCTGAATGCAAAGTGTGCAGATTTATTGATGCTAAATGCACAGCTTTCATAGCAGACAACTGTGCTTTAAGGGTATGCCATAGAAAATTCTGTAAGTCTTCCCAGTAAGGTTCTTTTCTTTCACATCTTTCTAGTAAAATAATTTCTTTTTCTTAAAGCATGAGCTATAATCTGACCCATGCTCAGGCAATATCACAGACAGCACAGGGATCTCAGAGCAGAAGGGTCTGGGGATTGTTTGTTAATATGTAGATAAAGCCAAGAATGCCTGCAGTGCTGAGTTGGACTGGCATTTGCCTATTACCCATATTATCTGCTCACATTTTTTGGAAGACTACCACAAGTGTATTTTGCCTACCAGCTCCCAGTGTGAAGACTTTGTCAACCTTCTGTGCATCTGGCTGCCACGACTGTGGTGCTTCTGAGAGGTGAACCCCTTCCAAGAAAGCCCTTTCAGATTATATCAGCACAGCAGCTAGATCATGGTGGATATTGAGGTTCCTATGGCACCTTAAGTGTCAGCTTACTTTTTTAAGCTCAGCAGCATAATCCTTAGGTTTTGGGGTGGGGTTTTTGTGTGGGATTTTTTTGGTGGTTTTTTGTTTTTTTCTTTTTTTTCTTTTTGGGGGTTTGTTTTGTTTGGTTTTGTTTTGTTTTTTGGGGTTTTTTTTCTTTTTTTTTGTTGTGGTTTGGTTTGGTTTGGTTTGGTTTGGTTTGGTTTTGGTTTTATTTGTTTGTTTGTTTGTTTGTTTGTTTTAAGGAAAAAACCAAAGAAATATGGAAATCACTTTCATATGTAGACCAAACCAAATTGGAATTAAAGACAGCTTTGCCTTAATCTTGGAGGAAATCATACAGCAAAATTTACCACCACTGTATAGCAATACAATTGATCCTTACTACCTTGCCTGAATACACAGGATGGCTGTTGATCTTGCACTGCATTTTCTCCCTTGAAAAGAAAAAAAGAAAAGGCAGTATCAAATGTATTCTCCTTTGCTCAGAAACTTAGGATATTTATGTAGCAACTGGTTTTCCTTTAGCATGGGAATTTGCAGTTATTCAGTTAGCTGACCATATTTATGAAGAAAAAAAGATAGAACTCACCTGAGACCTGGGAAAATTTCTTCATAAGTGAAAAATCGCTATAATTTTAGAAAACATCACTGATTAAGAAGTTTGAGTAAGGGAATGATGCCTTCATGAGGGCTGACAACTTATACCCAGAGAGCTTTAGGACAGCATGTATAGCACAGTTTTGTTGCACTATCTTCCCTTTCAGTGAACAGCACTGTGTTTCTCAGACACTTGCAAAAAGGGCTGTGGGACTGTAGCCCACCATTAATCCATTCTGTCATCTGCAATATGGGGAACGTCTTCTGACCTTGCAAATTGGCATGATCCAAATGTTGAGACTGGCATCCATGATGTGCCCTGCTGACAGTCAGATGTTAGCTCCCCTTCTCCAGAGCTTTTGCAAATGAATCTCTGGAAGGTGAAATGCATCTGGCATGCCATGCCTGAAAGGCTGCTAGAAAGCTCTTGTTTAGATGTGGAAGCATATTAAATAATTCAGATTTAAGACACACTGCTCATAACCTTTGGAGAACTCTTTCCACATCAAGGTCTAATAACAGGCTTGGAAAAGGAGGCATCTCAGTCAGTTGCATTACAAGTTCTTTGTAAATAGCAGAAAATGATAAAGTAATACAAGTGTCTCAGCTCTCATATCTGAGAACAGCACATATATACAGATATACTGTCCCTATATGACATAGGGTTCTTCTGAAATAGAGTGTTTTAATGTCTACAAAACACTGTGGGATTCTTGGATGACAAAAAATGTTCATAATATTGTCCTAACAGGCTGCAAAAATTTACCTTGGGGAAATAGGTGATTTTTTCCTGTGTTGGAAAAGAAAAGAATGGGATTATCAGCATACTTTAAACCATGGCACTCTGATGGAAAGATGCTGTTACCTTTCTCTACATAAAGAGGTTGTTTGTAAGGAAATATATTTTCTGCAGTTTTCTGAGCTGCTCTGGAAACAAAAGATGAATTAAAGAACACTGCAGGGTCAGTCTCTGTTACAAAGATGATTCTGTGATCATTAGCTTCTGAGTAAGAAGATCTGAAAGGTAAATGAAAAATCTAGCAATTTCTCATCTCCTGCTTGTCTTGCTGTTGGAGGTACTTTGTAGCCCTCAGAACAATACAGTGTGGGAAATCTTCAGTAAGTTACTTATGCTTTCTTAAATTCTTGACTGTCTAGGCTTTTGTTTTCAACCTCTCAGCTGAAAAAATAAATTCCAGATTTAAGCTCAGCCAATTCTGGGTTCCAAATTTTGGGCCCTAGATCATACTTATTGTTGCACAATTTCAGAAAACAATGGTTTAGATCAAAAAACAATCTGTGGAGCCAAAATGACAGAAGACATCAGGATTTTTCAGCAAAAAGAAAAAAAAATAATACAAGATTCAGAAAAAACCAAAACAACCCCACCATTTCAAGGTCTCAGAATCAAGTTGGGAGTTCTAGAATTGTCAAAGAAAGGAAGATAAACTGTGGAGAAATTCTTATTTGTTCTCTCTGGCTCTCTAACTCTCTGTTCTTTAGGTGTTTTTCTTTCCATTATAGTGGTGTCACTGCTGAGGATGGTCTGACAATGCTGAGGATGGTCTGATAATGGTCTGATAATCCTATATAAATAGTTCCTCATACTTATAAAGCTTCCACTGAAGCCAAGAGAAGCTCCACATTAAGGCTGTGAAATGTTCTTGGAATCAGCTGAAAAAGGTAGGAGAAGGAGGCCAGGTAGTTTCTACCCAGACGTGTCATATCTACTGGAAACACATATCTGGAGAGTTCCTCCCACTGTATGATTAAGGACCGTGTGATTCCTAGCCTGATGGATTCCTTGGTGTCTATGAAAAACACAAGACTTTTTGCTGGATAAGTACAGGACATAGCTCTGTGCTGAGAAGTAAAATCTGTTCTATCACCTGAAGTATCTTAAAGATGGGAAACCTCCTCCAAAGCCCTTTCTGCTGCTGATTACTCTGAGGAATCTTCTACTCTGTTCATGGTTTGTGGTTGAAAAAGGCAATCTATCTTTAGGGAACACATTCTACACAGATCTTCTTTCTGTTTGACTTTGATACCTAGCTGTGAGCTGGGCAAATCCTGCAGCTGCAGGCTTTTAAAGCTTTCTTCCTGAGATTGCTGGAGTCTGTGGTTCAGCCACCTTGTCTGGAGGTATTTAAAATACAAGGACATATGGCACTTGGGGACATGGTTTAGTGGTGGACTTGGCAGTGTTATGTTAATGGTGGACTTGATGAACTTAGATGTTTTTTCCAATCCAAATGTTTCTATGATTCCATGACTGGGAGCAGCAGCAATGAAGGGGTTGGAAGGAAAGTCCCTGAGGATGTCCCTGCTCAGTTATTCTATGGTAGGTCTGGTACCACTGCTCATGTTCCCCTGTGTGGCCACAGTCTCCTGTGGGAAGACTAGCCATGTCTTGTGCAAATGACGGGAAAAAAGGTAGGATTCTACATGAGAGCATATGCATGTGTGGGTGAACAGTCAAATTAGGTAAATTTTGGAAGGATTGTGAAATAAAGGTAGAAATTTTGAGATAGTCTTCTCTTTAAAGAATCATTTGAATCAGATCCAAGGACTATTGGAATCTAAAAACTTACTCCCAACAGTTGCAGGTCCTGCCGACAGAATATCTGTTCCTTACTGGAAATGCTCTGTGTGATTGCTTTCCATTTATATATTTTAGAAAGTATTTATTAAAATAGATTTTTTTTTTCTTGAAGGTTTTTTGGCTCACTTTCTTACAAGTGTCCATTTATTTGAATAAGTTTATTTTTGTTAATGCCTCTCAGGACTTTCAAAATTCCAGCCTTACTTAATTTCAGTCATCTGCTTCAAACTACAAAATAACTCACGTAGGGCTGTCAATATTGGACATCCAAAATCCTTTACTTCATGAAATCTACAGATGTGTAGTAAAATTGGGGGATGGTTGGTTAGTGACCAGCACACAGCAAACCAGCTACAACCCAGTCTTTGTCATGTGAGAGACCAGAAGACAGTATATAAGCAGAAAATGCTGCATTTTTCTTTCTGCTTTCTCTTATTTTTTCCTTTTCCATTTGTAATATCAGTTAAAAAGCAATAAGTATGCTTATTACTTTTGTAAGATTGTTATGAATTATTTAGCTAAGAAATAATTGAAGGAGGCATGGTAGGGAAAATTACCCACAAAGCCAGCAAAACTGCAAGTCAACCTGCCCTCATTGGGCACAAAATCATCATTAATTTTAATGACATGCGGGAGTTTGCAGTTCAGCAGGAGAAGTAGAATGCAGGCACTTCTCAAAAACCTGCCTAGCATGGTAGGCTAGAGGAATTTTACTAGCACTCCAGATCGATAGTGGAGACAGCAGTCAATATTAGTAGACCTCACAATCATCATTAATTGAAATCTCTCAACCTGCAATTTGCATAACAAAGCAGCTGGCGCCTTAATGAAGAATGTAATATCTTGCAATTCCGACCTGCTGCAACTTCCTCATGGACTAAGATGGCTGAAATAGAGACTGCATCCTCTGCTGTAAACCCCTCTCTGTACCTCCAATGCCACACACACACGTAGGCGTGCTCCTCATATGTCAGTGTTATGTAGACAATTAAATAATACCTAGAAATTAAGTATCTGAACTCAAATAAAGTGAGCCAAGAAACTTTAAAGTGCAGCAGCAGAAGAAAACAAAATAAACTGCCCAAAAGCACCATTTTAGTTAAAACTGAAAGTACGGGTATTAGAAAAAATACGAAAGGAAAAAGGTAATTTTCAAATTTGAGATGGAAAAGTTGGAAATAAAAAAGATATTTTGAACTGGAGCAGCTCATATTACAGCAAATTTTCTGGTTTGGGTCTTATTCTCTCTCTGTCTCTCTCTTTCTCTCTCTCTCATGAAGAGTCATTTGGAAAAGATCAGGGCAGTTAAGACATAATAAGAATCGTTTACCAGTTTTCAGCCTAAATGTGAAGATGATTGAAGCTTGCAAGTGTTCTGTCCTGCCATATGTTAGTGTCCGTGTAAAAGAATCTGATGAAGATGATGAGATAACAATTTTCTGGCTGTAATGAGTAAGGAGACTGGGAAATTGCTGGGAAAATTGTGGGATTAAGGCCCATTTATGCCAGAAAATTGCAAAGAACTCTCAGAGTAAATGCAGGAAGGTAGTGGCTGAAGTATTTATTGATTCCACAAATCAGGCTTTTTTAAAAAGCCTGGCAAAAAAGTGCTTCCAGGTCTTACAATGCAAATCCATACTCACAATAAATACATTAAAAGTTAGTTATTTTCACCACAAGTCTTTCATTCTCCCTATTCTCCCGATGAAGAACAGTCATGAGTAAAAATTCTCAGGAATAAGTCCCTTTTGTATTCCTGTTTATTTAACTACTTTCTGCTGTTATTTCAAGTGGGAGAAAAAAGTATAATGTCCCTTCCAAGTCTCTACCATCTCTCATGAATTATCATACTTGATAGTTATAATAACTATCAAGTATATATATAATAGTTCTCGTGGCACTCGTTTGAAAGCCTGAAGACAAATATCTGATTACAGAATCTAAGATAAAAGTCCAAATCCAAAAGGCTGCAGTTTTCCTTTTTTAAATTTTATATCTTTCTTCTCGTCTTTATGTATTCAAGCCTTCTCTTTCTATTTCAGTTTTTTTTTTTCTCTTTCATCCATTCTTTATGCTTCCCCTTGTCATTTTGTAAGAAGAGGTGTAGCACTGGTCCTAGTTCACATCGCCTTTGATCTCTCACTTGTCTCTCCTATAGATTCTTCTGCAGTGGCTTCTCACTTATGCAAGATAAAAAATGAGAAATAGCAGACACGATTTTCTTGAAGCTGAGTTAACAGAATTGGGTTTACTCAGATTGAAAAATTGTTTTTAACTGTTATTGTTTTTCATCTCCTCAGCACAAAAACAATCCTTGCATAACTTTTCTGTAGAGAAACCAAGAAAACTGCAATGCCAAAAAAGCCAGTACTCCAGCAGATCAGATGCTCAGTGAAGCTGATCTGTGGGAACGAAACAACAAAGTGAGTTCAACCTAATTCCAGTGACTTGAGGCTTAACCTTCTGATAAGAAAATTGATAGTTCAGCAGTTTTCTCTGATACTTTTTTATTCTAGGTTTGACCTGGCATTTGTAACCTTAGAATTATTTCTAATCAAATACATACATACAAATACATAAATATATGTAATTCTTTTTCCTAAGTGAATCAGCACTAAGTAATGAAAAATTGATTTTGATGGCACATTTTGCCTGAGACTCAAAAATTACTTTGGCATTTTTGAAGGATGTTAATTATATTCCTAATAATATTCCTGTTTAGTGGGAAAGAACTAAGAAACCCTAAAATCAAGGGAAAATTTATATAGAACTGACTTGATTTTTCTCATTTGAAAATTTCCTGTTAGAGCAAAAAGCTTCATTAATCTAGGACAGGACAGCCCTCTCGTCTGGACATGAAGTGCCATGATCCCAGGCAGACTCTGGGGAGGAGGAACAAGCTGGCATTAGTTCAAATATGCATTAAAGAAGAGGCTGCCAAAAACTTGAAAATTGCAGAATCTACTCTAAGGGTAATGATAAGGGAAGGAATTAACCATTTTAATTCTTTATTATTCTGCCAAAATTCTGTAATCCGTGTCCTTTCAATGTTTATGTTGAGAACAAATTCATGTATTCCCATTTTTGTTCCTTTTGGTTCTTACTTCTATCTTCAGCCACAGAAATGAGGTGAGATAAAATTGTGGTGACTAATATGGTCCCAAAGAAAAAAGCAGGCTGTTGAACTGGTTTGGGGAATGTGGATTTCTTTTCATTGAGAAAATTTTATCTTATTATAATTTTTCTTGAATAAACTGTAGGCACTAGTTACTTCCATTTTGCCAACAAAATACAGTTTGGTTAGCAGTGCTTTAATTTCTGTGAGAGAAGATCATGGAGCCAAGGACAATATCCAGCCTCACTGCAGAGTGCAGCCCCAGAGAATGAATCAGGCTCTAGAAGGAGTCCAGGCAAAGATTCTTATTGCATGTAGTTGTGGATTTTTGTCTGAAAACACTTTGTTGACACCCTTCTTTTGGTCTTAAGTTGTCTGCTGACTAGATTTCAAAGAGAGTGTTAGTTTTGTACAGCAGTTTTTTATATGGAAAAACAAATAGAAAATTTGGGGTTTTTGCATGTCCTCTGTATGTTAAATATCTTCCTGTGTTCTGCTTCAGAGGCTTGAGAATGCATTCAGGACCTACTTGTTTCTTTTCCTGATGAGTCATGCCAACTACAGTATGCAGTGGGGCTGCAGGATCTTGACCTCCATGAGGTACTTTTTACCCTCTGAATTCATGAGTTTACATAAAAGGTCTGCTCAAAGAGCCTGACCTGCCTGGAAAACAGGTATGTAAATCATCTATTTTACCCCCCTTGCAATGCAGAATTTATTGGGTTGAAAGTATTTGGGTTCTGGACTGATATTTGTGTAAGACTAAGATTTTTTTCCAGCTTTAATCAATAATTAATGATATGAAAATTTTACCTGCAACTACTTCTAATAAAAAGTTTGTTAAAATGGGCCAACTAAAGAAAGAGACATAAATCAGAATAAATGAAATAGTGAAAAAAAAACCCAAACTGCTTAAGGTGACTCTGAGCAAAAAAGAATTTTTACATAAGTTCCTATGAATTCATTTATGACTAAGATTATTTTTCATCAGTGACTAGATGTAGTACTCACTCCATCAATCTTAATGTTGCTCCCTCCATTATCTAAAGCTCTGGCAGAAATTCTGAGAGGATGCACCTCATATTACAATTATTACATAATATTACAATTATGGTCATGATAATGTCAAAATGTCACTAATAAAATGAGTTAGCATTGGTGGACACAAACATTTTTACATTTCTGCATGATCCCATATTACTTAACTAAGGGCAGGCTTTTTGTGTCAGACCTACTACACATTAAGATGTGTTCAAAATTTGAAATGAGTGTCCCTAATTTTAGTTTTTTGGTTTTGTTTTTTTTTTCCCCAAATGTGACTAGTTATATTTGCAGGCAACTTTTGGTTAAATTTGCTGGCAAATTTTATAGAGGAAATGTCTATATTATTTTAATTTGATTTTACTTGAAAAAAAAAAGTTTCTTAACCTTGCAATTTGCCTGATCAAGGCTTTCATATGGGAATTTATTTAGGTTTCAAAACAGTCTTCCACTGGACTATATATGCTGATGTGTGCAACAAGCTGCATGCAAGGCTTGTTGAATGAGTAGGTGCAAAAGAAAAATAGGATCAGAAGGAAAAAGTGAGCTAAAGCCCTCAATCAGTATAGCAAGCAGTGGTCATTGCACAGACATTTTCAGCAGAGGTTAGCCCTTTTGTCTTTTACTTCCTTCTGCTTCCTTCTCTTTTCTAGTAAAAAGTGCAAATTGCACTCTGTCATCTATTAGGGGATAATCTGCATACACACGAGGCATCCCTTTGGAACTGTATTTTGCATTATTTTAATCTCACTTTGCTCACAGAGCTTTGCATTATGCTTAATACCAGTTCCCTTTTTACTGTTCAGCACAAGAGCTGTAGGGCTGGTAACTGCTAGCAAAACACTGGATGGGAATTATTTGTCATCCAATATTCTGCACATTCTGGAACAAGAAAAAAAAGAGAGGAAAGAAAAAGAAGATACACTCACTGGAAAAAAAAGTGTACATCATTAATGAAGGCTCTGAATGATTTTGAAAGGGTTGCTTTGCCATTTTTCTTATTAAAAATCCAATAACGGGATTGCAACAAGCACACAACTATCAAGGTTTGTCAATAAGGTTTCATGAGCACATGGTTTCCTATTATGACATATTAAAAGTGTTCATCATTCAGTGTGTCTGTACTTAACTCTGAAGAGAAATATAGCTGCGTTTTTTAGACACATTAATGAATTGGGATTTTCCTCCAAAAAATGTGAGGGCTGATAATGAATGTGCCACATCAGTTACGTACCTAGAGAAAAAGTTTTAGTAGCAGAAACTATAGTTTGCTGCAATCAAAGCAATAAAAGTATGTAGCCAGCAGTTTTCATTGTTTTTCTATCAAGGGTGGCAGCAAGTTTAAAACTTTCAATCATAATACAAGGATTGGTTTTGTCTGCCATACTGCCACTTTAATTTTTAAAGAGGTTTTATAAATAAAAATACTTTTTTTATTAAAAAAGGCAAACATGATAAAAAGTTAAATAGATGTCTGTTCTGGATTCAGAAGGGTCACTGTTTTGAAAATGGAGCTGCTTGAAAATACTCAAAATTTATTTTGATTCTTTGACAGTTTTGCACTCAAGGTGAAAGGAGATGATGACGTCAATCCCATTTGATAGGCAGTGATTCCCCACTGCATCTGACATTAATTAATTCTCTTTTTAGGAGGGTCAACAATCAGAACAAAGACTAAATAAGTCAGGAATATCTTTGTGGAATTCAATGAATCACATGGGGGAAAATAAGCATGAGAGTAGAAAGAACCCCAATAAATGTAGTTCATTATTCATTTCACTTAATTGCTGTGGAAAATAAGTGCCTTTGAACTTTCTAAGCCATTAGCAGTAGACACTCAACTCCTGTCTTACAGAGAAGGATGATTAATACTTAAGTGTTTCTCTGTATATATGAAATGATGATCCCACCACTGGGAGCTTTCACCACTGGACAGCAATTGAACTGTTGCAAAAGGATCAGGTGGGAATAAGGAAAAGACACATTTCCCGGAATTCAGAGTTAAATAAGGCTTTCATTTTGCAATTAGTTTGCAAGATACTAAAAGACTCTGTGAAAGACTACTTAAGCTGCAAATAAATTCAATTAGCTGTTACAGCTCCTCTCAACTCGACAATTTTTCTACCTGTAAGGTAAGTCTTGTCCTTCTTCTCACTACCACTTACTCTGGTCCACCTTTGCCATTTGCTGCAGGCTGGGATGGACCTGATCCTCAAGCCACGCAGATCTTCCTAGACAGACCTGGACCCTTGAAATAAGGTCTCTCACATTCTGTAATCGAGATGCAACTGTAGATGACAAGGCACTACATATCATTATCCAGTGCTATTTTCAAAATCTGGGACACAATGAAGATATTCCAGTTTACTGGTGAATCTCAACTCTGAAGAGAACTTGTTTTCAAATCAATGCAAAATTAAGGCAAGTTCCTTATTATTTCATGTGGATCACAAAATCATTTTCAGTAGGAATGAACTGCCCTTTATATGGGACTGCCACCAGTATGAATTTGACGAGATGGTTTCAAACTATTAGATTTGATTTCACATGTCACTAACGTGGTTTTATGCTCTTTAGATTTTCCAGATGATACAATTTAAGCTATTTTAAATATTTTTAAATTAATAGTGAATGCATCTCTAGATCCATAAAATCTGAATTTGCATCTGAATGTTTTTAAAATTCTGGGAAAATTAAAACTACTGTTCTATTTCTGTATTATGAGTTATTCAATCCATCTAGATATATACAGAATGCTTCTTGATTATTCATCAAATCTATAATTTGTAGACACAACACACTCCTCTTAGGGAAATTAAATAAATCAGTCATATGTAGAAATTTTTCAGAAACAAAAGTTTTCTAATGTGTTAAAAACATCACAAGTCCACTGCATTATATCAGTGCTACTCCAGAGTTTATAAGAACAACAAAATTTAATAGCTATTTATGGCAATTAAAATATTTCATGCAGCATTTGACAATCCACATTCACCCTTGGTTCGTCAGAGAGCAAACCAGCACAGAACACAAAAATGTTCAGGGATCTTTACCTGTACTGCAGGACACAATTTAGAGAAGAACTGTGATGCATGTGTACAATTTGTAATGTAATTTCTTTGTGTTATTTCCATTAGTAGAAACATTGACATAGACCATCTAGACTAAGTGAAGCTTAATTGTTGAATTACTTTTCTGAATACAAAATATGGGAGTTAATGAGTAGCTGAAAGAAGATGGGGAAAGATGCATTAAGCTGCCCAGCTTTATTCTTTTTCTGCTGTGTTAAGTACTGGTCTGTTTGAACGCCAGCATAGCATAAAGGCATAAACCAACACTCGTTGACCACTGTTTACATTAAAAAGTTTATGTGCCTTAAACTATGAAAAAACTGAATTTTCTTCAGGGAAAAAAAATCATAGAATGATAAAATCATATCCCTTCTTAAAGAAGGGTCACCTACAGCAGGTTGCTCAGGACCATATCTGGTTAGGTTTTAAGTATCCCCAAGGATGAAAACTCCACAGCCTATCTGGGCAACCTTTGCCAGTGTTTGATGATGCTTGCAATAAAAAACTTTTTTCTTACAAGTAAATGGAATTTCCTGTATTACAGCTTGTGCCCAATAGCTGCATTTGAGATAGTCCAATAGAGTAAGGAATGTAAAATGACTGTAGTCTAAGAGGAAGTATTTTTTGGACCAACATATAAGCAGTTTGTAAAAGGAAAACCATAAACATATCTGTGATTCAAGATGAATATCTACTTGTGGTTATTTAGATATTTGTAAAGCATCCATTATAATATCTTTTAAGTGTGTATGTGTCTACACTATCATAAAAGTCAGCTCCTCCTTTATTCCAATCTCTTCATTTGTGCACTCCATGTATGTACTTCACACCTAAGCTCTCTTTCAGAGTAAAGCAGTCAGACCTCTCTGGGATGAAAGTTGGTGGAAATTCTGAGAACATTTGCTCTGTTGGGCTGTAAAACACTTCTCACGTTATTTCAAACATCTTGAACTGGGAAAACAAACAAAAAGCCAGACAACCATTCAACCAAAACAAACAAACCAAACCCCCACAGGTGGGCTAGCAGAAATCTGGCTCAAATAGTGCACACTTTACATGTAACCAGTTTGCTCTTGAAGCAGTTAGCAGTAATGTGCACGGGCATGAGCTATTCAGAATCACAGAGTTTGGGGATCAAGGACTGGGATGAACATCCTAAGCCGTGCGGGTGTAGCTGTAGAAATATGAGATGTTCAGAAAGCTTTGAGATCAGGTATTTATCTCTCATGAGAGTAACAATTCTTGCTGAAGTCCAGAGGATGCCCTTATGTTCTGTAGGGGAAGACAGACCCAAACAGGATGAAGGTAACGTCCTTTGTGCAAACTGGCACGTCCTGTGGGGTGTATGACCAAAGCAGCAAAATAATATGAAAGAGAAAGAATGAGAAGGAAGAGTTTTGATATATAATTCAAGATAACTCTGTTCCTATGCTTCTTATCACCGCTCCTGCAGGTTTCCTAAGGATTATAAATTTTAGTTTCATGCAATGACTGTTTAAATGTCTTTTTTTACCTAAGAAACACTGGCAGTGAAATATTGCTAGGTTTCAAAGAATCTGAGACTCAACAGTTGTTAGCTGTGGTTATTGCTGACCGTTACATGCATGGACTTCACTGTCAAAGACAGGTGGGTTTTCATTTAGGAGCCATTAACATGCTTGGACTGTCCCAGAATAAAAACACCGTGAAGGTGAGACACTGCGGTTTCACCACAAGACAAGATCACCAGTGTTACGCTATACCTCAAACTCACGTTGCCTGATTGATTGTAAAGAAAATTAAACCATGTCTTTCCAGCTGTTTTGCTTTAGAGCAAGGCAATATGCCAGTTGCTCAAGTGAAAAACAAACCTTTTGAGCAGAGAGCTCAAGACTTTTATGTCTGTAGGGTTTCAGAAGTGCCACACTTACAAAGTCATTGCAGCACATCTCAGGTGATAATATAGCCTTCTCTATTCCCTGAATTCTGTTGCTTCAGAAACTTTTTCACAGACATGTGAAAGGTGGCATTGTCACCTGAGAACTTTTTGAATGGCCCATTTTTCCTAAACTTGGAATCTTTCAACCTGACCTTCAATACTTGTCTGAGGTTAGGGATGGAGCTGGTTGGATTTACTGAGCAGTCATCAGAAGTAAGCAGCTGGAGATCTTCAACCCGCATTACTTTCTTGCTTTTCTCTTTTGCTTTGCCTCTATGGGGTCAGTGGGGAATGTCAGTTAAGTGTCTAAAATTAAATGCAAGTAAAGCAAACAAAGCTGTGGAAGGGAAGGTGTCAAGAGGATGGACCAGGCTCTTCTTGGTCCTGCCAAGGAATAGGACAAGAGGCAAGGGGCAGAAACTGATGCACAGGAAGTTCCACCTGAACATGAGGAAGAACTTCTTTACTGTGTGGGTGACTGAGCACTGGAACAGATTGCCCAGAGGTTTTGTGGAGTCTCCCTCATTATTCAAAAACCATCTGGACACAATCCTGTGCCATGTGCTGCAGGGTGACCCTGCTTGAGCAGGGAGGTTTGACTGGATGATACACCATGGTCTCTTCCAACCTGGCCCACTCTGTGATTCTGTGATTCTATGATTCCAGTTCCCCCAAACAAGAGCACTCCATTTTATAATTTGTCCATTCTTTCTGGATTGACAGCTCTCTAAAATTACCTGCATGTTATCCTCAATGCTAGAAGGTGAACGTAACAGTGAAGTGGCAGTACAGAAAGGAATTTAGGGAAAAGCTATCAATTTGCACCCTCTTGCCAAGAAGATTTTTTTTCAATTAAAAGCAATAGAAATTCTCAAACTTCCTAAGTAATTTTGAACTAGAAGAAATATAATTTTTAAAAAGCCTGAGCTTGTAGAGAAGTTGTGGTTTTCGGTTAATGACGTAACAAAACAGTACTTTCTTCAGACAGTACTGTCATTTCTAACTTCTAATAAAATTCTTTATTGACAACCCTAAAAATTCCACTTTTGCTTTTGAGAAAAGTGAGTGAAAGAGATCACTTTTAAAAAATGAAAATTATTTTGTTTCCCTTTTATTTTAATCAAAAGCTCTTGTGACCAAAGTCTATACGCTTTGATGATTCCCAAATCCTTTCTGTGTCCTTGTCTTAACTCAGATTTGCAGATCAGAGTTAGATCAAATTTATCCCATTTCCTGTTATGGCAGATGCAACAGGAGCCATTGCCTGCTCTAACGGTAACAGCCAGCCTAAAATCAGCAGCTCAGTCCTGCACCAGTGAAAGCAGTGGGAGTATTTTCATGCACCTCTGTAGGCATTAGATGGTGATTAGGATCCACATATATCCCAGGCTGGCCCCTGGTCTATACATCTCCTTCCAAAGCCGTCCCTGCCACCTACATATCTTCTAGTACTGTGTTGAAATCACAGCAATATCTCACTTCTAACTTCAAGTCTAATCAAACAAAACAAAAATTGCCCAAAGTGGAGAGCAACACTAAATCAAAGCCAGTGTGTCCAGGTCTGGAAACATCTAGATCTATAAGATGGTGCCCTGCTTGGTGTAATCTGTGTGTTGAGGATGTTGGGGAAGATTAAGCAGCAGAGAGGCTTAGAGGTGCACTCTGTCACATGGAAATGTATTTTTAAATGTTTGGCAAGTAACAGGGAGAAATTCTGCTTGCCTAAAAGAATTGAGAATGTTTAGAGTTCAAAGTGCTGTTTAGGAAGTTAAATTCCCTTGAACATTTTTGAGTATTTTCTTCACTGAAGCTCAGTTCCTAAGATATGGTATACACAGCCTGGGATTCCTATAAGGACTAGATGTTTATACATAGACTGGGAACAATTCTAGTCTAGCATCATGTATGGGCTGATTGCCTAAAAGTTAGTTACAAGCATGTGCAAGAACTTCTCCAGCTTCACTGAAACCTGTCTGTACCACTTGGATTTAAACAGAATAAGAATTTTAAAAGTGAAATTCAAGGAAACTCAACTTCCAGCTTTCCATAACTCTGCAGAATGAAATATCCAGTGGAGTTTCTCAAAGGAGTTTCAAAGGACTCAAAATTGTACATTCATATGTTTCTTCTATTTCAACCATGCCCTGAGGTCTTCACAAAAAACTGGGATCCTGTTGTGTCTGGTATTGAAGAACCTTGCAGGAAGGTATAGCTGATATGCTGTATTGTTTTGCCTGTCCAGGCTGTAATTAACTGTTCAACTCATCTACTAACACGTATTAAATTAACAGGTTTTTTGATTCCTACATGTTTCTAGAATTGCCAGGTTGCAGCAAAGGCAGTGTGAAAGAATTTCTAAAAGCAAATGAAGCCAAGTGTCCTTTCGAGCTCATTATCAAATCTCAGAGTAATTCTAAAAGCACTAAAAGCTCCCAGAACAATGATGTCAATAGTAATGTTCTGTGAACCCTTTGCTGGCTCTTTGTAGCTACTCGTAAGACTGTTATTGTTACTGCTTGGATTTCAGAAGAATCCACAATGTGCTAAATGCTTCTGCTGTGCAGGTGAAAACACAGTCCTTACCCAGAAAAGAGGGAAAAGACTAAAAGAAGAGAAAAAGACAAAGGAAACAGTGTGAGATATTTCACTTATTCTTAGGTAGCTCCAATACTACCTGGACAATCTGTTTTTTCTTTCACATAGAGTCTAAGACACACTTTCACTGGGCCCTTTTTCACTTATATCCAATCTCTTTTTTCAACATGTGTTCACTCATGGGATAAATGAGACCAATAAGCAAAATGGATTAAATATCATGGTCTGAACTCCACTGAAATCAATAAAAGACTTTCTGCTAGCTCCAGTCAGCTATAGACTATGGTTTAATCAGCCAGGTGCATTTAAGTGTCACCATTTCCTTTAAATGAATTTTAAATATAGATAAAGAAAATTATCATAATTGGCAAAAATTCTATTTCTGCGAAACCCAATCTGAACACTACAGACTGAAATATCTCCCTAGAAAGAGATGAGGTTTTTGTGCATGGGAGAGAAATGGGAGTCAGACAAGCATACAGTTTTGCTTATACTATTAAACTTTGTTCAGTAATATTAGCTATCTGTTTCTGAATTCTTCAGTCTATTAACAGCTTGTCCCCATACACTTCTAAAGCAATTACCACTTTCTTGACACTTTGAATTATTAATATTATTGTTGTTATTAATATTAATTCCAAACAGTGGCAAAACAAATTGGGTGTCCTTCACACAAAAAGTGAGGTGTATGTTTGGACTGTCATCAGTGGAGCCTTTTGCTGTGTTTGTGATTTGAAGTGTAGTATTGATACCAGCAAAAATACCAACACCAGTGCTGCTGATAATTGTTGTGATGGCCAAGTGTCACATCTGGCAAGTGAGAGCAGACCTTAGCTCTGCACGTAGGAGAGCACATTATTTAATATGAGTTATTTTATGCACTATGTGAGGCTGTAAAATGGTAACTGAACTGTATGGAGAACATTTGCCTCTCCTCTGAGTGCAGTCTACAGAAATCCCTCAAAAGAGAGGAAAAAAATTTAAGATCCTTTAGACTAAGTGAATTTCTGAACTAATAGAATGAGTAGAAAATGCAGGTCATCCTCTCTCATTTCCACTGGCTAAAGAAATTCAAATAGACTGGATACTTGGCACCTTCCTTCCCTGCCTGGAAGTGCTGTAGCCCAGTCAGTTCACAAGATAGGATGCATTTTCTCAGAAAGATCGGGTGAAACAGGCATGCCTCTCTGCAGTCTTTTGGGAATTGGAATCATGACAGATTTTCTTCTGAAACAAAGTGTGCGTGGTGTGCTAGGCATTAAATATCTTATTTACTTTTTTCCTTATAGAGACAGGAGATCACCAATATGTTTTTTGCCTTTAAGCTTGATCATCATCTTTTCTCATTTTTTGCACCAACAATGGTTTCCTCACTCTATTTCTAGAATAAAAATTCCTGTGTGAGTTCACTTCAAACCATGACCAGGATGAGTGATGGATTCTCATATTGCCAATAACATACATAGATTAACATATCTATCAAATGTCATACTAAAATCCTACAAATAATAGTTTCTTCTTCTTGTCCCTCATAAAGCCAGCAACTATGATTTTGTATTTGGAAGTGTAAGAAGTATATTACTTTTTCTCCTCCTCTTCATGCTCCTCATCTCCTTTTGCTTTGGTGGGACAGGCATAAAAGTCTGAAGGCACAAACCATTCCGTTTTGCACTCTCTTCTGTCACATTCTACAAAATGCATCTTGCTGCTGCACCTTGAATCTTTTGTGTATCTCATGTGAGGATCATTCCACAGCTGGGAAACAACGACTCTTAGAAAGAAGCAGAAATCGAATGTGCTATATGTGGAATACAGTGGATATAACAATATTAGCATGCTGTCACTGTTAGTCCCCTTGCCTTCTTGAACAGATAGTGTCAATGTCTATCTGGGATGGATGACTCAAGCTCAGTGGGTGTGCAGATGACAGTTCAGGCTTATGAGCACAAAACACCTTTTATTCCATGATTCAGCCCATCTCCGGTCTGCCAGTGTAGCTGTGGCTGCAGCTTCTGTCACATCCTTCCCCTTAGATGATTTCCCCTTATGAGGTCATGCTGCTTCTGTTTAAAGAAACATCACAGAGACATGCCTCCACTCTTTCTGGAGTCCCATCTTTGCCTGCATTTGCTCTTAAAGCCCTCACAAACTGTGAAAAAGGACTGCAATTTTCACAAAAACTTGTGCATGAAGGAATCCACTCTGGAAACAGGAGGCAGTGTCATTTTTATCTTGACCAATCACAGCAGTCTCACATGGGCTCCAGATAGTCTCTGTCATTGCAAGACAATTGCTGACAACCATTCAGTAAATTTATGGTCGAAGAGGAGATGGCCACTGAAGTCACCATTGCTGATTCATGGGAAATCTGATGGCCAGTCATTGATTTGTCCTTTGATGTCCAGAAGGTGGACATTCGATTTGTAACTATTCAAGGCTAGCCTGCAGAGGGGAGTCCTCAAAACTTCTCAGTCATCATTTTTTAGGCTACAAGTGTCATCTTTAAAAGCACTGAAGGAGCTGTTGTGCTAAATATTATGGCATTAAACAGAAGTTTCTCATTTAAAGATGCTTGCAAGGGGTTTGCCAGTTGTATCTGGTGTTCCCATGACTGAGAAGGAACATAGCCCTGTAGAGACATGTCCCACAGACAAGTATTGAATTACCTTACTACCGTGTGCCTCTTTAATGAAACATTAACAGCTTTGGGACCTGACAAATTTTATCCATGATTACTTCAACACAGGTTATAAAAAGAAAGTAAGCTGAAAGACAGAAATATATTTTGGTATTTATGTTAATTCCAGAGTAATACATCTGTGCGAATCAGAGACATACCTTCCAGGTAGATGTTCAAATCATGTGGGAGTTCTATGCCAAATGCAAGATTAATGGGCTCACATGCCAATGAAGCACTCTTTCACTCTTTCATGCCAAGGACTAAAAGCACCAGCTCTTCAATGGTGAAGCTGAAGCTACACCATTCCTTAGCCGCAAAGGTTTATTCCTGAGGGATTTTTCATAGATTTTATCACTGATTCATCAAACAATCTGTTTAGCTTTATCCTTCTCATGCTATAGTAAAGGGCTTAGCCCTTT
Source organism: Dicrurus megarhynchus (assembly GCA_013399195.1). Classification (NCBI taxonomy): domain Eukaryota; kingdom Metazoa; phylum Chordata; class Aves; order Passeriformes; family Dicruridae; genus Dicrurus; species Dicrurus megarhynchus. Next base: position 40,145 of record VXAD01012707.1, on the reverse strand, counting down.
TCTCCTCACATAGGCAAAACTCATAATTTGCATGTCTAGGGTATATGGCACCACTGCTCTGTGGAGCATTTTCATCCTGCTTCTGATGAGGCACTAAACAGAAAACACTTCTCTTAAATAAATGAGTACTGGCTTGGTTATAAGAAGTGGCATTTCAGTTTGCTCTGGATAATAGACCAAGAGTCAATTTAGTGTCAAAAAATAGCAAATTGCCTGCCTATATGAAAGGTTTTTAGTTTTGTTTTCCTCCAGTGGCAGGCAAGTCGGCTGAGATTCTATCTCCACCATGAAAAAGACCTTTATTTTGTCTTATTAAATGAAAGCTGAGCTTATCACTGACATCACAGGCTAGTCCTAATGGCTTTTACAATGGCCCTAATGGCCAGCCTGAGAGACTCCCTGGGCCACATTCTCAGGCCATATAAACCAATGAACAACTGGACCCTGTGTTTTTAGTACTTCCTTTCCCCAATGTGACATTTTCCACCCAGTGGTAAGTTACAGCATAAAGTTGTTTTCTGTGTCTGAGATTTGGCCCCACAGTTTTCATATAATTAATCATTTTAAAACAAGTTCCTGCTTGAAATCTCAAATGTCCAAGTTCAGAAGGTCAGGTTCAAGATGTTCATGAGTATAGCCTGATCTTCTTACCCATCTTTGCCTACACCTGTTTGTAGGGCTGTGCCTGAGTGTGATTTAGGAATTTCCTCCAACAGCTTATCATTGGTTTTGTGGAACTCAAATTACCTTCATTTTCTTTGAATTTTATGGAAAGGAAATAAAACATAATAAAATATTGTTCCCAAAAGAGCAGTTGTGCAGTATAATCTGCATTTCTCTTCTATTTCAGGCTGCCTCATGAGGACACTATGTTGCCAAGGTTATACAGCTATAATCATCATGTATTTATGCAAAATAAGAACTATGTAATAGTGCAACATTAAACATGACGAGATTATTTTTAAAAGGACAATACAGATGAACATAAGCCTTTTCTTCTAATACTTCCTTTTTGTAGGAGTTCAAACAGAAGCTTTAGTCAAACTCCAGCATGTATCCATTTCTTTATTACTTTACCAGTGTTGATAGACTAAGACAATTAGCGTCTCTGCACATTTATTAAATATATCTATTTTTAGGTTACAAAATGTTCTTTGTGAAAAACTGCCTTGTCAAATAAGCTCTAAAAAGATCTGTATTTTACAAACACATGTGGTCAAGCACTGGAGAGTTATAGCTGGAACCAACCACACCACAACTGCTATTTGGATGGATTAACCGGCTAGTGTGGTATCTTCTAAAAAATATCAAATTCCCTTAGCTCCTAATCAGTCACAGAACAGAGCCCTGGATTGTTATCTTACTCCCTAAAAGTTCTTCCTGTACAGGGAAGGAGGAGGACAAGAGTGCCAGATTCACTGGTTCCCACCTGTGCTGGCTCCAGGACAGGGAAACACCCCTCTCTGCACACTAACTTGGGATGTGGATGCAGGTCCACACTACTCCTTTGTAGATACAATGGAGATGCTGCCTTGTCCATGTAGGAACATGACAGCATGTAGAAACACAAGGGCAGCTCCTGATTTAGACAGTTTTATAGTGTTGCAGAACATCAGAACAGATGTGCTGAACGAGGTCCAAACCCTTTTATCCCACCTCTGGCAGTGACAAGGTGGGTGCCTGGGACAGTACAGAGGAAGGTGGAGGCATGCACTGATATTTACCCGAACAGACTCCACTGGCTGAACTTCAGAGGCCTTTAGTGCCAAGTTTGCTTTCTAGGTGTTTCCATTCCTGGATTTATCTTCCTTGTTCATTTTCTCCTTGAGTCTAAATAAGCTTTGAGCACCAATAACGTCCTGCAGCAGCAAGTTCCCTGCCTCGGTTACACACAGTGAGAAAATGTACTTCTTTTAGTTTGTATTCAGCTTACATTTTACTCATTTTGGTGAGACACTATTTTTCTTACTGGGGTGAAATTGTGAGCAAACCATCCTAATGAACCATCTCAACAACACTCACAATTTCTTGGGCACTTCTCTTAGCCCTCTAGAATTTTTCCCTTTTCACAGCATTGTCACCTAGTTTATTTTGTTCTCTCCTCTATGGAAGGCTTTATACTCCTTTGGTTATCCTTTTTGCTCCTCTCAATTTTTTTTTTTTTTTCTGGCACCTGTGTTCAGATAGGCAGGATTAGAACTGATTGTGTAAGGAGAATATAAAATCTGCTATGCCTTGATGTTCCTGAGAACAAAAAGCGAGGAATCAGCCCTTGCACAAGTCTCAACATGTCCATACAGGTTCTGTCAGAATTTGCTATCTTATGTTCCCAAAAGCAGTGGTTATGCAACAGATTTGGTTGCCTTTCAGTCAGGTGTAACGTGATTCCTGAATGAATATTACTCCACACATCCAAGAAACCAGGCTGAGATTCCACATTGTAATTTTTCAAGTTGCAAAGCCAGTTTAAAAGCAATCTTCCCCACCTGTGTTGGTATTCAGATGTGGCAATTCAACTCTCTGGGTGACCATACTAAAAAATGGTTGAGGGGAATGATCTAAGCTAACAGACATTCTCTCCCACCCTTCCTTGACTGTTGCTTTCCTTTGTTTATTAACCTGCATCACTCCAGCTGTCAGCAGCAATACCAATGAATCAATTAGCCTTCCTGAAGGACTGATAAGCTTCCCCCACCAGAGGTGGGGTGGCAGAGAAAGGAATGAGCAAGTGAGAAGAAAAAAAAGGGGATGAAACTCCTTAAATTGACTTCCCAGCAGCAAAATCCTCCTGTGAAACCATGGTCTCAGAGGTGATGGGTAGCTGCACTGATTTTACTAATTGTGCTTTTCTTAGGGAGGGATTCTACAGATGGGAGGGATTTGGGACATTCCTGGGTGAAAAGGTTTTATGTTTGTTCAGGCAGTGATGCTCTGAATTGTTTGTGATTTCTCAGGTATAGGCCCACTGCCTATACAGCTGCCTTACAACATCAACAACACACCACACCCCTCTATCCCCTCCTTAAAAATAAAAACAAGTGAGCAGATTGACAGATAGAGCATGGAAGGATGGATAACACAGTGATGTTAAGGAGCAGTGAAGTGGGAGGCTGTTCCTGTGACTTGGACAGCAAGCAGAGTTTTCAAAGTACTAGTCAGGAGGTTTAAGACAAGACTGGAGGAAGCGAAACAGAAAAATGCAATTCCAAACTCCCAGTGACACATTTAAATAGATTCTGCCCTCTTTAAACTTTGGATTTGCTGCAGTTTACATCACTAATCCTCACATTCCTTAAATGCCAATCTGGCCTCTTAAGGGGGCACTTGGGCAGGGAGGTGGTCTGGGACTTGCCATTCCCGATAAGCAGAAAGTACTTGCACAGATATTGTATCCAGTGTGCCTTTGTGGCTGTCAGACAAACAGCAACAAGTTCTCAACCAAACGCACTCAGCCAGGTCCTCTCCAAGTGCCAACCTATACCTCAACTGAATGCCAGGGAAGTTCTGGCCAGATCATTTTCTAGTTTCCTCAAAAAGCCTTCAGTATAAAAAAATATTGTGAAGCATTTCACACTCAGAAGGTGGTTGAGCTGTTTTTTGGCATTTTTCATGAAAAATTCTGTCAGTTTAATCTAGTTAATTTTTTTTTTTAAATTTTCATGTATATTACAAATCACACATGTTTCTGAATTAAAAAAAAAAACCACAGAAGTGCTAGCTCATGATTTATTTCTGTACAAAAGCTCTCAGAATAAGCACATAGAGTCAGTTTATCTATATGAATATTCATGTTTATTGCAGACGATATCAAAAGAAATTAAAGAAAGAGCACTTAATGATTGCCTTAATATTCCTTTATAATCTACCAAGCTAAAATTGCAGTGAACTTTGATTTGTTAAGATATTCAATAACCAAACATTTTCCTTGCAAGCACATGTTCTTTAAGGAAATATATAAGGTTAAAAGAGTTTATGTTAAAAAAAGACATCTTAAACAAAGGTTAAAAATTACATCATGAAAAATGAGATCTTTCTGGAGACCCGGTAACTAAATATCAGAGGAATATGTTATCTTCATGGAGAAAATCTGAGTTTTAAGTGAAACCAGAGGGGACCGGGTCAGTTGGTGTGACCCTGCAGGCATGCTAAACAAGCCTAACTCCATTTCAGACTCCGTCAATGACTGCTGCAGCGAGGTGCTTGAAATGGGGCTCTGTAGCTCGACAGTATTGTTTTTCCGTCTCCATTTTTCACAGGAAGCCCAGATGAAACCTCAACACACAGAAATATAAGTATTTGCACTTAGATTTTTTTTTTTCTCCTCTGGAATTAACTATCTGAATGCTTGGTGTTTTGATAAATCAGTGCAGCCACTGTACATTAGTATCTGCTCATGCTGATTAGTTCAATTAGATAGAAAAATCTGCATTAGTTATCGTAGTTAGTAGATTTTAAATTATAAATTTGTTCCTATACATTTTAATAACCTTTATGTTTCTTTATACCTACATGTTTGCCACATTCATATTTTATTTGGTTTTCTCTTACTTTGTGGTTAGTAAGATTTATTTCTTTAATTTGAAATTTTAATTTTTTTAAAGTTTATTTTAGTTGCTTATGTGATAGTTATTTGCCTCTTTTTTTTCTGTTTTATGTCAAATCTGCCTAGAGTTTAGGGAAGGAATCTTTTAAAAACACTGTTGGTAGCTCAAAATAAATATTTTATGTTAAACATTTATTTTATTTGTAGCCATTGTGGGATTGAAGTAACACAGTAAATTGTTTGCAATACCTGAATGTAATTTTCCAGAGTTCACTATTAGCTTTGCCAATATTTTAAGGATATCACTCTCATTAATTTTTTTTTTCAAATTGCTTTATGAATGTAGCAAAAGACCAAAGACTCTTTTTAGTACATTGAGATGTTTTAAATTTAGATGTATGCCTACATCTATCTTTGTTGTATTTGTCTTGTGAAGAAAAGTTATGAGAAGAGTCAGAGAAGCCTGCTGCATTGTACACATGGGTGCAGATGTAAAGCTGGATACAACTCACATGGCCAAGCACCTATGTTCAGTGGAGACAACTGCAGTAATGTAGTCATTGCATTTCATTAAACACACCTCTAAGGTGTAGGAGAGTCTCTGTAACAGAATTTAGAGTTGTTGGGGCTGCAGCAAGGTTAACTCAAGGCAGGAATGGGATAAGACCAGCAAATATCTGTCAAAAGGATTCTCTCACTGTGATAAGTTGACTATTTGCTTTGAGTTCTTTATGTTGTTATTCCAAGTGACGGCAAGCCATTTGAAGTGCATATTAAAAAAAAAAAAAAATTGAGATCTGTTCTGTTTTCCACTCTTGCCCATGGATCTTAAAATTCTCGACCAAAGCAACCAAATGTCAGTTCTCATAAGAAAGCCAGTTGCCAGATGTTGTAACAATTGATGGCCCAGATGACAGAGGTCACCATTTATTTTGGGCAGCTGTCCTTCAGCGAGCGCTGCCCTGGAGGATCGTGGGCAGACGCCAGATGGTTCTGGGTGGGTGCTCTGGCAGCTCCAGGGCCACAGGCTCCTGGCAGGGTCTGGGGGGACACAGCAGATTCCCAGAAAGATATCAGTCAGGGGAGGTGGGATTTAAATCAGAACCTTTGAAGTCAATATTAGCCAATATGAATGAATTTGAGGCCAAGTATAATAACTACTGCCACGAGTGGATGGCGGTAGCAAAGCTGGGCTCCCACAGAACATCTAAATACCCAAATCATTAAGCTTTCCTGTGACCTGTATATCCTAGGTCAAATTCGTATGGAGACTACAAAGCCCACAGGCTAAATTATATATTTGAGGACCCAGCTAATCAGTCTCGCCTAATAAAACTACAAGAAAATGCATGTTCCAAGCTGACATCACCATAGACAAAGTGCACTGTAAAACAGTGAGTCTAGTGCTCTCCAGTCTCAAACTGGGATGACTGGAGGGGGATCTGATAGAGAAGCTGTAAAATCATTAGGTGAAAAGAGAAGGTGAATAGGTAGCAATTGGTCACTGTCTTTTCAGTGCAAGAGCTAAGAGTCATCAAAGGGAAACCAGCAGGACTGCAATTCATGATAAACCAAAGGAAAAACTTCCTCACCAAGTGTTGATGTTTCCTGCAGCAGCAGGATGGGGATGGGACTAGAGGTTTATTAGTGGTCAGAAATGGCTAAGTCCATTGCAGGCAAATCTGTCAAGGGTGCCTGAATACAAAAAATTATGTGTTTCCCTTGTAGTTATATTCTTCTTCTGTTTATTTATTATAGATTATGTCAGGTACAGGCTGGTGAGTTTGGTAGTTACTTGGCTGGGCCACTGTGGTCATTCTCAAGGTCTCACCTTCAGCACTGTGTAATCACAGAAATCTGGAGAGGGAATGCCTCTTTTGAAAAGGTTCCATATGAGGTATCCTAGCCAGATTAGCTCAGCCTAAGGAAAATATCATATGGCCTCCTAGCTGACTTCTCACAGAAGGTCTTTGGAGATGTGGTGATTTTCAGGTTGCTTTTCAGTTTTTCCCCCTCCCAACAGGAAAACAGGCTGTAATGCAATAAATATAATCTCATAATAAACAGATATGCTTTAGTTCCTTATCTTTTCTGACTGTGTAGCAGTAATCCATCGGCCACTAGAAGCCTCAGGTTGAAAATCAGCAGTTATTGTCCTTGGGAGGTGGATTGCAGTCCTGGTCCCCATTCTTGCATTCCTTTATTTTCCTGGGTAAAGCTATACAGCTTAGCAGTCATGTGCCATAACCTCATGCTTGCGGCATGGCAGTTTCCAAGGAAACTCGCAGGCTGCACATGCTAGGAGTGATCCTGAGGGGATGTCAGCTACAATTGCTTTGGTGGAAGCTTTGCTTGGAGTGGAAGCTTACACACAGTAGGGGCTGGGTTTGCCTTCCCAGATTGGGAATTGAGTGTTAGAATGTGTTTAAAACAAACACATGTATTGTTTTCCATATAGATACAGGAGAGTAATACTTTGCAATAATTTAATTTCTTTAGTGTATTTTTTATTTTTTTTTCCAAACCACGTTCTACCTATTCCTGTAGCCTAATATTTGTGATCTGTAAAAGCTTGATTGTTTCATTGACACTATTTTGTGAAGACCACTTTATGTAAAATGGCAATAACCATGAAGGGAAAAAAGGGGATTAGGAAAAGACAGGCTGAATAAAATAACTTATTTTCCTGGAAAGCATAAACACTTGAAAAAGATTTCTATGTCAGAAAGGAAAAAAATTAGTTTAGAAGAAGAGACAAAGGTCCAGCCTCTTAATGAGAGTCGCACCTGATCTCTGCATATCACATGTATCCTGTACCATCTGAGTATGCTGAATGTTATCAGGCTGCAGCTTTTCAGCCTCTGAGATTAAGCCTGCCCATACTGCACAATTTCTGTACACCCAAATAGCATGGTTTAGGTTTATAGGGATATTTGTGAAAGTGTCTGTCCGTGTACATACTGTTCACCTACTCATTTGTCCTGAAGTTACACTGAATGCATATTTGGGGAGAAGACTCTAGATTTGGTTTTCTTCTTTTCTTAATTTTTTCTTTTATTTTCTTTTTTTTGTTGTTGTTGCTTTTGTTTTGTTTTGAGATCATGGGCAAACACTAATTTTGGCCCCCCAAATCAGAGATATAACACTGTGAAATACAAGGGCTGTGACAAAGAAAACAGAGTACATGTATCTTCTGGCTTCCAAATACTGGAGGAATGTTTGAAAGGAACCAGTGTATCATTTAATAAAGATTTTTATTGTCCTTCAAGAACTGAATCTTAGACCATAAAGAACCAGGGTTCAAATCCAAACATTTCTTTCCGCTGTGTGATTTGGGACCCTGAGCAGAAAAGCTTTAGTGATGGTGAGGAAGTCATGAACAGAAGGGAGAAGGTCAAAGCTTGTTTCTTCTCATTCTAAAACAGAAAAGTAACGAAAAGTAAATAACCCTTGCCAACTCCCTGCTCCACATTAAAATACACAGAACAGAAAATAAAGGTTGGAAGAATAGAAAGCTACTAGATGTTACCAGTTATTTTAAACTGTTTTAAATTAGATAGGAAATCAGTGCCATATTATCACACAAAATATACAGTAGAGGCAGAAACACAGAAACACATCCCAAATTTTACCAAAATGGATTTGTTTCATAACAAAAATATGTATAAGAAAGAATGCATATCCAATCTGGAAGAATGTTAGCATTTAACACTCTTTTCATCTTTGTGAAAATACTCCCCTTCTGGGATCTTGCCAAGAAAGAGAGATTTTGACAAGCTGACTTCTTCCAGGCATACACTTCATGTCTAAACCCAGCTTCAGCTATGTGTCTTTTTCTACTGAATAGTAGCTAGAGTGTGATTTTTGGGTTGTCTTTTTGGGGGTTTTTTTTGGCTTTTCTTTTTTTTTTTTTTAAGTGGAAGTCATTATTTGGTTTTGAACAAGAACACTGTAATATGTTCTCTTGCAGATCTGAATTCATCATGTGTTTGGTAGCTACACATGTACAGATAGTCTGCTCACTTTCAATCTATAAACAGTGACAGAAAACACGCTTCATTTGTAAGCTTCTGCAATTGCAAAGTGTAACATGCAACCAAAAAAAAGAGAAAAATCTCCTTCATGACATTTCCTCCCATTTACAACACTGAGATAAAAAAAATAAATCGACAAACAGGAAGTTTCTTCGAAATTATAGCTCCTTCTATGAAGCTGACATTCTTGGGTGCCTGTTCCCTTTGAAGAGGAATAATTGAACAGGCTCTAGTTACAGAGGCCAACTCTTTTGAAAGCAGAGCTCTCTAGGTGAAGGTTATTCTTTACTCAGGGGTTAATCAGGGACCTGGATTTCAGTCTTTATAATACTGCTATAAGGAAAGGATTGAAAACAAATTCCTCACTTCAGAATTGCTCAAGATTTCAGTCTCCAATGTTGATTGGCACTGATAAGATTGTCTCTGGTTTTTTTCTCTCTCTAATGAAAGCATAATCAATTATCTTTTCTTTTTAACTATTTGCTATTGGCTTCTACCTCTAGATAGTCTAATGAGCTATGAAATATGAAATGCTTTCTCTAGTCTCTAATTCAGCAAGTGACTCTAACATGTGATCTTAAAACCTGTGAGCTGGTCACACTTGTGGTGTGTTGATGCCACAGTGTTACAGATGAAGATAATGGGAAAATCTGTACACATAAAAAAGTCCTTGTATTGCAGCTTGACCCCAGATTTCTATTCCCTGGCTTATGGAATGATCTGGAAGTCAATTTCCACTTCAGCAACCCAGTGTGGTGGAAATGCTCATCATACACAAAGACAAAGAACAAGAAAAAACAGTCAAGATGGATCAGAAATAGCCAAATAATCTGGTGGCAGAAAGAACCAAAATAGAATTGAATGTACTGTGGGAAATCATGTGTGAGGGAAATCTGGGTTTTGCTCCCCTGTCTAGAAGGGGATGAAGTGAGGAAAGATACACTCGCACTGGCAATTTGAAATGTGCTTAGGTTGCAGAGGAAATTAGTTAACTGGGTCTTCTTTGTGTCTTCTACACTGCATCTTCTTCAGTCAAGACAGAAAACATCTTTTGAAAAATTAAAAGCATTGACTATGGAAAAATTCCATAGATGATGAGAGATATTTCTCCATCAAAAACCCACAACCCCATTGCACTACACTATTGCCTTCCCTGCTCTAGGGCTCAAAGCAATCAAGAAACCATTCTCCAAGTAGTCAGATAAAGCAGACTGGCCCTGCTGCCACACTTTTTTCTAACTCTATATCTAAAAAACTCTGCAAAGCTTCTCCCACAACCCCCTGCAAAAAACAAAAACAAAAACAAAAACCAAAACAAAAACAAAACAAAAAAACCAAACCAAAAAAACCCCAAAACTAAAAAACCCACGAGTAAGGAAAAAAAGAAAAATTAAAAAGGTGAGTAAAAAGAAGTCCTTGGTTCATCCTTGACAAATGAGTTTTCCTTTTATTGCTGCATAGCTGCCCAGCTGAAGGTTGATACCTGAGTTTTTAAACAGCAACTGATTTGGCTTCATCTGAACTGTTGATGTTACATCTGCCCAGTGCTTGCATTTATCCAGACAATTTAATCACATAAAACATACTGGACACTTCTTATTTTAATTCAGTGCTTTTATAAATACTTCTTTGTATTTCTAAGACAGTGGCTGCCTGGCTGTTTTAGCCACTTTTCTTCCCTTTTGCATCGCCAGACTTCTCTGCTTCTGGCTTGGAGACTTCCTCAAGGGTCTGTAATGTTCCAAAGAGAGCAAGGAAAAGAAAACACCAGAACCCCAGTCAAGTGCAGCGATGCTACTGAAGTGCATTATTCCATGACGAAGTACTGCAATACTTTGCTCTGTAGTCCTGTTTTTATTTATTCCATGGGATGGGTCCTTCGTACACAGGGAAAGTGGGGAAGGAAAATGGCTCCCATAGGTTACCGAGTGCTTCACGAGAATGGAGTGACATTCCTGGCTTCCACTGATCCTGCCAAACTATTCAGCAGCATTGCAGGAGGAGCTCGACACCTGAATGAATCAGCCTTGAGCAGCTTGTCCGAGGTCAGGGGAGCAGCCCGAGCGCTCACGTTAGCGCTCCGGGGTTCCCGTTCCCAGCTGTCAGCATGGCTGCCGGCCTGTTCACAGAGATTACCTGTCGCTTGCCTCTTTACAGTCTTTCCCACTGTTTGTCAGTCCCAGTTTTTGATATCTCATTTAAAATTAGATCCCAGTTTTGAAACCTGATCTACGCCAGCGCCTCTCGGCAGCTCCGGCAGCCCCACTGAAAGCCTGCCCGCACGGAAAGGCTGCTGGGACGGCAGCCAAGGATCGCAACTGTTCGGGGCTGGGACAGGGCTGGCGGGTTTGTGCGGCGCGCAGCATCCCGGGGTTGCCCCGCGCAGAGCCCCGGGAGCCGCGCAGCGATGCTCCGGGGCCGCGCGCCCCCTGCCGCCCCCGCCCGCCCGAGGCCGCGCACGGACACCGCCGCTCCCGCTCACAGCTCTTCCTTTCCCCCACCCAGAGCAGAAGAATAGCAGCACATCTGCGTTTTGCAGCTTGTCACCAAATCAAGGCATCGGTGGAAGTCACAAGAGCAAAGTCCCCCCCCGCCTCTTCCGCCAGTGTTCCGCTGTTACCAATGCTACCAAGGGATATTGGCCGCTTATTCGGTTTTGTCCCTGAAGAAAAAGCTGAGTGATCTGAAAAGACCTAACAGGAAGAGAGGATCCTTTAAGAAATTGTATTTGGCTTTTTTTTTTCCTCACAGGTATTGTCCATGTAGGAATTTGTTTATGCAGGACGTAAGAGTGTATCTGAGCAACAGGCCAGTAAAAAATCACTCAGAAATTTATTTTACTGCTAAGAAACCTCTATTCACCCACAAAATTCCAAAGACAGTCTCCACTCACTTAGTAAAATAAGTGAGTGGAGATTTTCATAAGCATTCCTATGCCTTGTGTGCCAGTCTAAAAGACAGATATACCAGAGAGGATCCAGCCCACTCCAATTCCAGCTATTCTGGAGTGTTAGTACCTAAAATTAGTTCATGTTCAGAATAGGGTTACAAATTGCTTAGCTCTGCAGACACAAAATTCATAAGATTCTTCCTCATGACCGAGACTGTCATACCCTTTCTTGGTCACACAAGTTCAGGGATATGGGTGCCTAAAATCCTGCTACATGAAATTAATCTGTGTTCAGCAAAAAAAAAAAAAAAAACCCCAACCAAA